>CM055075.1:26533272-26570772 GCA_029204045.2 Tillandsia leiboldiana | reverse complement strand
AAGCTGAGCTGTCCCTTTCTGGTGTTTCATCTCAGGAAGAAAAAAAAGACAATCTATTTTTTGTACCATATCTACGAAATTTTCTAAGTCAAATGGGGTTGTATCTTCGGAACAAGTGTATCTCCAGATCACATGGGAGTTTATTTTTTTTTTATTTATTTTTTAAGGGCAAAAGTGTATAAAATTATTTCTAGTGCAAGTGGCAAAGGATTTGGTGATTGATATTCGAAACTCGAATTCGAAGTCGAGTTGCTTTATTTCAAAAATAAACGAATAATATGCTATTTTTCTCTCTCAAAAAAAAAAAAAAAACTACATCATGTGAATCAATAGCATTTACTTGTTCTTTCAAAAATTATATGTTAAAATAAAATGAACAGCATATTCATCGTTTTTAAGCCATAGCGTTCACAAGTTTCGATTGGATTCAAACTATCTAAATATTAGATCTAGATTCGATATTTTCGAATTTCTGGTTTCAATATGTGCATCTTGGATCATGTCAAAATTCTTTATTTTTAGTTATATAATTTTTTATATTTTTTCTTTCTCTTCACTCACATTATGATAATATAAAATTTTTTTAGTAATATTGAAAAAAAGTGGACTCTTTTTTTGACTTGATGTGGAATTATTTCATGGATAGAAAATTTTTTAATTACATCATTGTTGTGAAGGTTTTCGCTGGTTTGAGTCACACCGTTTTGATCATTAATATATTCTTCACAAATATGATCATCTTCACAATTTTGATTAGATTTTTCTTTCCAAATTTCTTTGCGGGCTTTTGTATTGTCATCGTTGGATTTAATTTCTTTTGTTTTTTGAATTTTCTTTTTTTTCTGCAAATTTTCTCCTTCAATATTTGCTAAGATTATCCACGCTTCTCATGCCGTTTTTGTCGTTCAAATTTTTCCAACCGACGACAGATTTACTGCTTGAAAAATATATGACTAAGATTCTCTATCTCTTTTTCTAAATTCTTATTTATCAATTTTGTTTTCCTAATTTCTATTCTTTATCACATTCTATAAATTTTGAGATTTTAAAAAATATTAAAATATAATTTTTTATCGTTTAAAATTCGTTTCATCGAATTTTGGTAAACTACGCTGAATATACCAATCTAAATTTATAATAAAAATAGAAAAATTAAAAATTGAGTTTTAGGCTTGTATTTTTTCGCTCGGATGATGTTATTATTTTATTAAAATTTTGCCCTTTTCGACTTGTTTGCCTAGCCCCACGGGCTATGTGGGCAAATCTTTTTTATTTCTTTACGGGCTCTTCTCGTTCTCTTTTAGTCAAGCGTCACAACCACTTTCTCGATCTGTGCGTTGTGTGGAGGCTAACTTCTTCGAAGCAATTCTTTTACTACAATTTCACCTGAATATCATTTTCGTCGATTTGCTATGAGTTGCTTGACTTTGATGTAGTTATCTGGAACACTAGTTCTGTTTTCTTTTCAAATATAAGACGACTTTCCGACTTCTCTAACCTCTACCGTAGGTTGATTCTTTGTAGCTCTGATACCAATTATTGAAATGTGTTCTTTCCAAATATGAGACGACCTCAACTCCTCTAAGTTTGTCGTAAGCTGATTCTTTATAGTTCTGAGACTAATTGTTGGAAATAGTATTCATACTAATATTGATTATATAATTCAAAATCTAAAATTCTAAAATAAAATAATATAAAGAAAAAACACGGAGAAGAAAGATAAATAAACTAATACTTTATTTATAAAATATATTTAATTATATTTTTGACGATATTTTTGATCTTATGCGAATATATCTACTGTGATCGATACATCTAATTAACCCACGCCTAATTATATATATAGCTATCAAGTCATAACATTGATAAATTTAACTTTCAATTTGAATAATTACAAATCCTACTCTAATTACATAAACTTTTAAGTAAATATAATCAATATATAATTTGAATAAACTTTATTTTTAACTAAATTTTAATTAAGTTTGAATTATTATGTTCAACAAATTTTCTAAATTTTTTTTTTTGATATTTGATTCAGAATAACTGGGTTACGTACATCTACTTGAGATTACTATTATAATCATTGATTATATTTAGCGCACTTGGTTAAGATCTTTTTAGTTGTTATATGAGATCTCGAAATCTAATTATTTCATATTTTTTAGTACATGAGACATACCACTGGAGCAAATTTTTATTTTTTATTTTTTATTTTATTTTTTCAACTCTAAATCCCTTTAATATTTTATTATTCTTAAACCTAAGAGAAGTCTCACATTTTTCACATGAAGTTGGAACAATTTTTCTTTCTAAATCGGTTATAATATATTTCCTGTAATTTCTACGGAAAATAAAAAAAATATATCTCCACATTCTTTCTCTGCAAATTCACTTTGCCTAATAAAATTATAAATAATACTGTTCATACACCCCAAAAAGAAGTGTATGATGCACATCCACCCATCCAAGGATGGAATGTTCTTCATTGATTACTTAAAAATAATCAGTAAAATTTATCTCATACTTGAATTGGTAAAATGTAAAATGTACATCCCTTTTGGATTGTACAAAAAATATTTTTCTAAAATTATAGGAATAATTACTTATAAACCTCTCAGAACTTTCAAAATATCATATATATTCTAGTTTATCTTTATTTCAAATATACTGTTAGATATGTCTCGAATTCTAGAACCGGAAGGTTTTTTAACTCTATTCTGTTTTGCTTATCCAATTAAGATAAGTTTGGATTATACCTAATCTTATTAAGATAATTTCTAATTTTAGTGGATTCGTATTCCTAGTTGTATTAGGATTTAGCCACTATTATAAATATACCATTATTTCATTGATTTAGTGGGCGGATGAGAATCAGTATGGATGTATTTTGAGATTAGGGTTTTGTGAGAGAGGCATATTTTGTACACCACTTTGATTATAATGGAAGTCTCCGCTCCGTCTTCGCCCGTGGACGTAGGCGAGTAGCCGAACCACGTAAATATTGTGTGCTTTATTTTTCTTCTCTATTTTTTGATTCTTTTTTGGTATTTTCGTGCCCAATGAACTAGATCCTTTCGGCTTTTGTCATAACAAACTGGTATCAGAGTCGGACTGTTTGTTTGGGTGTTCAAGACGTCGACGAAATTTGAGATCGAGAAGTTTGATTGCTCTAGCAGTTTCGCTATACGGCAAGTTGTCGTTCTGATGCAGTAGAGGTTGCAAAAGGCGTAACTGGAGAATGAGAAGATTGACACTTCAGAGAACCCCACGATTTTGCTCATTAAGTCAGGCGACCAAATTCAAGAATTCCGTATATTTGATTTGCATGTGCAGCAGCACTTTCAGGAGCTTTTAGGCACCGTTTGTTTTCAGAACGGAACCGGGAATAGCGGGGATATCCCCCTTATTCTCCCAAACGCATCTGAACTGTCTGGTATTGCTTATCCCAGAACAAGGAGAATAGCTAGTATAACAATTCCCATTAATTTTTTTTATTATTAAATTTTTTACCATATTACCCTTCTTATCTACTTTATCTCATCCCAACATATTATTTTAATAAAAACTCTCTCCTCACTCTCTCTCCTCTTCCCTCCTTTCTCTCTTCCCAATACACTCTCATCATCACAAATCCCTCTCTCCTCTCTCTCTTTTCCTTCATCCCACCTCCTTTCTCTCTTCCCAATACACTCTCATCATTACAAATTAATATTATAAAATTTTAAATTTATTATTTAAAATAAATATTATAAAATTTATTATTTAAAATAAATATTATAAAATTTTAAATCTTAAAATTAAAATATTGAAATTTTATATTTTAAATTTTAATTTTAATTTGAAAAAATAAAATATTAAATTAAATATTATTTTTAAATAATATAATTTAATTATGATTATAATTTTATTTCTATTTTTTTAAACCATTAATCCATTAATTAAAGCGAAATAATTAGATTTTAACAACTTTTATCACATTTTTTAAACCATTAATCCATTAATTTTAATTTGAAAAAATGTTGAAATTTTATTTTTTAAATTTAAAATTTAAGTTGAAAAAATTATTTATTAAATTAAATGTATTATTTTTAAATAATATATTTTAATTACGATTATAATTTTACTTATATTTTTTAAAACTATTAATCCATTAATTGAAACGAGAATAATGAGTTTACAATATTTTAATGACATAATAAAGCTCGTGCGTGAAAATTTACAAATATTTAGCAAATATATAAATTTTACAAAATTTTAAAAAAAAATCGCTTAAAAATTAATTATTTATAAATAATATTATAAAATTGTAAATCTTCAAATTAAAATGTTGAAATTTTATATTTTAAATTTAAATTTTAAGTTGAAAAAATTAAATATTAAATTAAATGTATTATTTTTAAATTATATATTTAAATTACGATTATAATTTTACTTATATTTTTTAAAATTATTAATCCATTAATTAAAACGAGAAAAAGGAGTTTACAATATTTTAATGACATAATAAAGCTCGTGGGTGAAAATTTACAAATATTTAACAAATATATAAATTTTGCGAGATTTTAAAAAAATTTCACTTAAAAATTAATTATTTAAAATTAATATTATAAAATTGTAAATCTTCAAATTAAAATGTTGAAATTTTATATTTTAAATTTAAATTTTAAGTTGGAAAAATTAAATATTAAATTAAATGTATTATTTTTAAATTAGATATTTTAATTACGATTATAATTTTACTTTTATTATTTTAAAATATTAATCCATTAATTAAAACGAACTAATCAATTTTTAACAACTTTTATCACATAATAACTCTTGGGGGCAAAAAGGTAATTTACCCATCTTATCCTCTTTATCCCTCCTATTCCACATTATTAAACCAAACACGAATTCCCTTATCCCTGGAACCATCCCAAACGAGTTTAAGCTCTAGTTCCGTACTTTATCCTTATCCCCAGAATAGCCAATTCCAGCCTATCCCGATTCCAAACGCAGCCTTAGGGTTTTGGTGGAGAAGACAGAGAATTCAAGCCAAGGTGGAGATTGTTAGATATGTCTCGAATTCTAGAACCGGAAGGTTTTTTAATCCTATTCTGTTTTGCTTATCCAATTAAGATAAGTTTGGATTATGCCTAATCTTAGTTGATTCATATTTCTAGTTGTATTAGGATTTAGCCACTATTATAAATATACCATTATTTTATTAATTTAGTGCGGCGGATGAGAAGGAGTATGTGTGTATTTTGGAATTAGGGTTTTGTGAGAGAGGCATATTTTGTACACCACTTTGATTATAATGAAAGTCTCCGCTCCGTCTTCGCCCGTGGACGTAGGCGAGTGGCTGAACCACGTCAATATTGTGTGCTTTATTTTTCTTCTCTCTTTCTCGATTCTCTTTTGGTATTTTCGTGTCCAACGAGCTAGATCCTTTTCCGCTTTTGTCGTAACAAACTGGTATCAGAGCCGGATTGTTCGTTTGGGTGTTTAAGACGTCGACGAAATTGAGATCGAGAAGTTTGATCGCTCCAGCAGTTTCGCTCTACGGCAAGTTGTCGTTCTGATGCAGCAGAGGTTGCAAAAGGCGTAACTGGAGAATGAGAAGATTGACACTTCAGAGAACCCTACGATTTTGCTCATTAAGTCAGGCGACCAAATTCAAGAATTCCGTATATTTGGTTTGTATGTGCAGCAGCACTTTCAGGAGCTTTTAGAGTTTTGGTGGAGAAGACAGAATTCAAGCCAAGGTGGAGATTGTTAGATATGTCTCGAATTCTAGAACCGGAAGGTTTTTTAACCCTATTCTGTTTTGCTTATTAAATTAAGATAAGTTTGGATTATGCCTAATCTTATTAAGATAATTTCTAATTTTAGTGGATTCGTATTCCTAGTTGTATTAGGATTTAGCCACTATTATAAATATACCATTATTTCATTGATTTAGTGCGGCGGATGAGAATCAGTATGGGTGTATTTTGGGATTAGAGTTTTGTGAGAGAGGCATATTTTGTACACCACTTTGATTATAATGAAAGTCTCCGCTCCGCCTTCGCCCGTGGACGTAGCCGAGTGACCGAATCACGTAAATATTGTGTGCTTTATTTTTCTTCTCTATTTTTCGATTCTTTTTTAGTATTTTCGTGCCCAACGAACTAGGTCCTTTCGGCTTTTGTCATAACATATACTCATTGTATATTCTCCATTATTCAAAAATAACCCTGCTGCTAGTAATTACATTTTTACCGGAGTTAAAAAGGAGTCAAACATACCTGTTGTCCTTAACTTACTAAGTTTCTTATAGATAATTATTCCTTTCAAAGGGTAATTTATTATAGTTTTAAACTTTTTTATTTACCCCACTTAGGAGGCTAATGAAAAATATCTTTCTAGTGTTTCAAGTTTTTTCAAATACAGTCATAGAGTTAGATTATATATATTAGTGATTTATATATAATTATGAAGTTGTAAAGTTGTGATATTGTGATGATTTTGTTAGAAAAATAATCGCACTAAATCTGTTTGTAATTAAATTATCTAATTATTTTTATGATTAAATTTGAATAACAGAACTTACCTTTAATCGCTATGAAAATTCCAGAAATTGTAATAGAAAAAAGTTGAAATAAATTAATCCGGAAGCGTGCGAGGTACTGCCCTAAGGCGTATTTTCGTCCTTCGTGTGGATTAATCGGAGATACCACCCCAAGGTACGACCGGAACTCCCCTTCCTATGAGCACAACCGCGGAAGAGGTTGACGAAGTTTCTTTCAACACCCGATAGTAAAATAATATAAGAAAATAAAATCGAAATAAGAATCAATTGCTTGTGTATATGTATGAGTGTGTGTATATTAGCATATACATAATAGTACTTATAGGTGTAAGGTGTAGGTAAATGTTGAAATTTCCAACATTCACATCACCCATAAACAATACTTAAGAGTCCATGAATGCAAAAAACATTTAAAACTTAATTAAAAATTTAATAATAATTAAATAATAATAAATAAGAATCAATAAAATTAAAATTAATAATAAAATAATAAAAGTGATTAGTGAGGGTTTTAGAAATTTTGAATATTATTCTAATAGATTTACATGTAACTATGTTGAATTGTTGAATTAGCCATGATAACATATGTTTTAACCCTGAATGTATTTTTATAAATTTAGGCACCGTTTGTTTCGGGACTAGAACAGGGAATAAGAGGTTTATCCTCTTTATTGTACCAAACGCATTAAGAATTATTCGGTACAGTAGTTCTAGTACAAGCAGAATAAGCTGGAACAACAGTTCTTACGTATTATTTTATAATTTTTTTTTTTTACCAAACTACCCCTCCTCCCCTCCTTTTTCTCTTCCCAATACACTCTTATCATCACAAATCCCTCTCTCTTCTTTCTTTTTTTTCCTTCCCAATACACTCTCATCATCACAAATCCCTCTCTCTCCTCTCTCTCTTTTCCTTCCCAATACACTCTCATCATCACAACCTTTTTATTCTTCTTATTCCTCATTCTCATACCAAACACAAAATCTCTTATCCCTGGAACCGAACCAAACGCTTTTTTGCTCTTGTTCCGTATTTTATACCTATCCCCAGAATAGCTAGTTCTGACTTATCCCGTTACCAAATGATATTAGAGAAGAAGGTGACCGTTAACATACTACCATTGGGGGTAATAAGAAAAGCATTTGACATTTTAAGGACAAATAAAAAAAAACAGCTGACAGCAGAAAAATATATTTGAATGGACGAGATAATAATTTTATAAAAATAACGATTATTTTTAACAGTTTATAAATAAAATCTAGTTCTTAAAATATATTTGAAAAAATTTAGAAAGTAGGAAAATTATTTTTATATTAGTACTTTTGAATTTTAGAACTAGAGAGAGAGAGAGAGAGAGAGAGAGAAATAGAGAAAAATTGATATGACTAATATACGAAACTAATACTTTAGTTTAGATGACCAAATTATAAGATTATTACAATCCTTTTTGGGTTGTAAAGCAGGTATTGCTCTTTTCAGAACGAATTGTTAATAGTTCTCAAGCCTAAATAATCAACACATTAATTTGTCATTATAGAATTAATCACTATTTGTTCTATCATAATTGTTTAATATATGTATATAATAATTGCATTACTTAATTCGTTCTAGAGTATATTAGTCAAAAATAATTAAGAAATAAAATAGGTTTTAGTATTCACTCCAACTAAAACTATGCTATAGCGACACTTTTAAGTATTGCTAAATACTAAAAAAAGTGCTGCTGAAAAAAATACCGACACTTGTCATTAGTGTCGCTATATGTGCCGTCTCTAGGGTGTATAGCGACATATTATTATAATGTGTTCCAAAAATATGTCTCTATTACCTAATTTTGAATAGAGATGAACTATAAATAGAACACTTACAAAAAAATGTCACAAATATGTGTCTTTATAATCTAATTTTGTTGTAGTGATTGAAGCAAGCATCGTCAATCTCATTTATACCAACATTATTAGCTGTTTTGAACTTAATCAGTTAATTTATTTGAGGACACTGTTGATCAATGGACAATGACATCTAGCTTATAAACAAAATGATAATGAGTATTTTTAAAATAAATATTTTTTTTTAAAAAATAATTATTTAAGAGTTCATATATATATGGTCCACTTAATTATAACCTAACATATATTAATAGATCAAACATTTTTTTATAAAAAACTTAAGACCAAATCATGTGAGTTGCAGAACAGTCCAAAACTGTTATCAATCTTACTCTCTTACTGTACACTCAATCAGTAATTAATATGCCGCTCGGTCGATTGTCTAAATTTATAGACTTTTACTCAAATTTTGTTTACTATATCTAGACATAAATTTTGGCTCATTTATTGTATTTTACAACACATCGATTCAGTAAATGAAAGCAACTGTTACTTATACGAGAATCACACATTCCAAATTTCCTTCTATTATTGTGTTGCTATGAAAATCTCTGGCCATGAATTGCCTCTAAAAGCTGAAGCATTTCCACATCAAAATGTGTCCATTCATACACCTTTGCAGTACAATAAAATTAGATTATAAAAAAATATTTTTGTGACACTTTGTACAAATGTTCTATTTATATTTTATCTATATCGAAAATTAGATTATAGGAACATATATTTAGAACATATTATAATAATGTGTCGCTATACATCCTTGCGACTGCACTTATAGCGACACTAATTATAAGTGTCGATATTTTTATTAGCGATATTTTTTTTCAGATTTTAAAAAGAAAAAAAAAACATTACTACATGCATTCTATATAAATCCTTGAGCATTTTTAAAATCATTTTTTTTTTCAAAAAAAAAAAGGAGATATATATATATATATATGGTCCACTTCTATATAGATCAAACATTTTATTTTATAAAAATACTTAAAGACCAATTATAAATCCAATCATGTGAGCTATAAAAAGGTCCAAAACTATTACCAGTTTTACTATCTTACTATATACTCAATTAGTAAACAACAAACTGCTGGATCAGCTGTTTAAAACTGATTCATTCACTATATTTTATAGCATATAGATTCAGTTAACGAAAGCAACTGTTACTTATATAAGAATCGCACGTTTCATGCCAATTTGCTTTTTGCGCATGTTCCCTTTATTATTTTGTTGCTGTGAAACCTCTGGCCATGATATTGCCTCTAGAAGCTGAAGCATTTCCACATCAAATGTATCCCATCCATACACCTTGGCATTAATTTTTTGAAAAAAAAAAAACTACTACCACATGCAGGTATTCTATATGAATCATTTATTGTATTATTAATATATTGACAAATTTAAAATTTTATATTATATATATATATATATATATATATATATATATATATGGAAAATATTTTATATACATTCCAAAATGGATGTATATCTTACACTACATCCATTCAAGGGTGAGATGAACTTCTGATGTGATGGGTAGAAAAGCTTTCATAATATGATGTACACCCATAAATAGGTGTACGTATAGCATTCCTATATATATATATATATATATATATGGATGAAAATCAATTTATTTCTAAAAAAGTAAAAAAAATTCCACGTGAAAAGGACCGAAACAGTGGGTTGTGGGGGCCTTTTCTGGGGCCAATCAGATGCAACCTGTTGGGCCCCACCACCATGTGGTGGGCCCATTTTCCCATAATTTATTGTAAAAAGATATGGAAAGCACCTCAACTATGAAGAACTTATGAAATAGTCCCCTCAGTTTTAACTTGGTAATGATGCATGGAGACCCCAACAGTTTTTTTTTTTTTTTTTTTTTTTTTTTTTTTTTTTTTTTTTTTTTTTTTTTTTTTGATTGAGATTTTTTTTTCTCATCTTCTAATTTATTTTGAATTTATAAAATTTTTAACTGATTAGTTTAAGTATAAATAAACTTTTTCTTCTTGATTTTTAAAAATTTATATTTTACTTTCTCAAAATTTTAAAAAATATTTTTAAAAATTTATGACGAGAGATAAATTTATTTATATATTTTTATCATTTTTAAGAATATTTTAAATATTTTTTAATTAATAATAATAATCAGACAGAACGGTAATAAAATTATGATGAAAAAGGACTAAATACACCAACTTAAAATTTTGAATAGATAAAATACAAAAAAAAAGATTAAAAAATAGTGCGGATTAAATTCAACTAATAATGCAATTCATTGTTGTTGTCGATTATATTCTGATAGAAAAAAAAGTGTTCACAAGAGTTCTCAAAATTACAAAGAACTTACTAATTAAGAGCACAATTTTGAAAGGAACTCTAGAATTTATGAGATTTATTTAATTAATTTTGTTCTATTTTGTGGACAAATCAAAGATTCAAAGTAACTCAATTAGGGTTTCAATTCAAAGGTTTGCTTGTATTATTACACAAAGTTCTATGTCAAGTAGACTGATGATCACATAATAGTGACACGTGGGTTTACTTTGTTTTTCTGTATTATTATTATTATTATTATTATTGTTATTTAAGGTCATATTAATTGCATGTAGAAATATCAGAGATAATTAAAATTATTTTGAAATTTTAACTGAGTGGTGTTTGACTATAACATCTCACTCATATTACTAAAATTATTTTAAAATTAGAAAATTAATAGCATGTGATTTTAATGGACTGAAGGTGTCTCACTCATATTATTAAAATTATTTTGAAATTGAAACTGAGTTTGACTATGACGGTCGACTGTCCGTCTAAAAAAAACTAAAATTATTTTTGGATCCTTTTCAAAAAGGTAAGTTGGTTTTTTTCATAATTTTTTTTTTTTTTTTTGTCTAAAATATATTTTGGCTAAATTATATATTGATAGGTAAGCTTCGATACCAAATTCTGTGAATCCTCTGTACCGTAATCCACACCGATATCGCCTAATATTAGAATTTCATAACGAAAACGTCAAATCAAATTTTTATCATAAATCCGTTTTCTTAATAAAACTGAAATCAATACAACCACAAAAAAAAAAAAAAATGAATGAAATAAAATTTATTAACAAAAAAAAAAATTAAATCCTCTTTCTGAATTTTTCTCATCCTTCTATCGTTTTCTATAAATCTAAAAGACATCTTTTTCTATAGTTTTTTATAAATCTAAAAGACCTCTCTTTTCGTATCGTATACGTACTCTCTTTCTATAGTTTTTTATAAATCTAAAAGATCTCTCTTTTTATATCCTACTTTATCCTCAAAAGTCTTATATATAAATTCAGATCAAAATAAATTCAAATCTATTTAAATTAGAATTATACTCTAATTAATATTTAAATCTAAATTGATTTATTAAAAATTTAAATTGATGCATTTGGCCCCCTCCATCAGGTTCGTAAATATTCCGTCAATTTCTGATAATTTATATCAAAAATATCTTTAAAATAATATAAATATATGAAAAATTAATTAATTTTTTCTTTATACAATAAGTAAGGATATTATGGTTATTTCACCCTCTTTATTAACACCCTAACTCACTAAAAATATTTTTTAAAATTTCTAAAAAATAAAATATAGATTTTTAAAATCATGAAAGAAAAATAAAAAAAAAAATATTTACAAGAAGAATTTTTATATTTTAGCCATATATTTTTTATCCTCAAATCATGGCACTATAATAAAATTAGGTTATATGGTTATAGGGATACATGTTTGTCAAACTTTTTTGCAAGTGTCCCATTTATAGTCCATCAATATTCAAAATTAGGTTATAGGGACATATTTTTAGGACATATTATAGTAATGTGTCGCCATACACCCTAACGACGGCACATATAACGGCACTAATGATAAGTGCCGATATTTTTTCTAACAATATTTTTTTTAGTTTTTAGCAACACTTAAAAGTGTCGCTATAGCATAGTTTTGTTGTAGTGTATTCAATTTTTTTTTTTTTTCATAATTTTGAGTTAAATTTTATAAATTATTATAATCAAACCCCATTATATAATTTAGTTGATTAAATATCAGCATATGACTGATATATAATAGCAATTAATAATATGATAACAATTATAATACCACATGCATATGAAAATGTAACTCAAACTTAACATAATATTTACCTCTATTTTATAATTGAATCCTATTTTATTGTAACGTGTCTAATTTTTTTCTTTTTATAATTTAATTTTGGATATAAATAGAATATAGATAGAATATTTGTATAAAAATATCATAAAAATATGTCTCTATAATTTAATTTTTTTATAGTGACGTTACCAAAATTCTCAAAAATATTATCTTTATATACTAATAATATTTCAATATCTACTAATGAAATTTATATGATATAAAATAAAACCGAATGCATATCAATATTCAGGATTATTAATAAAATTATAAAATAAATTACAGAGCGCCATAGAGAAGAAATTCTTAATTAAACAGCAGAACCAAAAAATTCGGTTGCAAATCTGTTTTCTCCTCCCTTCTCAGACACTCTTCCGTATGGTATAAATTTAATAGATAATCTTATCATAATGTACGTGAGTAGATCACAGGACCAGTACCCTTTTATATAGATTCCAAATCGACTTCCCATCAAATTATGATTAGGATTCTATTTAATTTAAATAGATGAAAAAAAAATAATATACACCATATCAAGTAATTCTATATTTTTTAAAATTGATCTTATCTATAATAAATTTAAATTTAAATATAATTAATTAGATCACATTTATCAAAATCCTGACACATTTACCTTTATATATTAATGCCATATCAGTATCGATATAATATATATTTTTATTGGGCATCTGACTAATAATTCTAAAGTGCAGAGTTTTAACTAAACGGAAGAAATTAAAATTAGAAAGAGCTAAAATATTTTTAATCATAGTTCAACTGGTTTCATTTTTTCGATCCAATTTCATCGTGCTCTTATGAAGTTTCAACTGATTTTTTCAAATTTGTTTTGTCTTATTCTTATATAACCCTGTGAAAAGGATTCATTAGCATGTCATCCAACATATATAGTATTTAAAATTGTAGTTTCTACATAGTGTAGAATATATATATATATATATATATATATATATATATATATATATATATATATATATATATATATATATATATATATATATATATATATATATTTAACTATTTAATTTTTTTATAGAATAACAGTTATTATAAAATATAAAAATAACTATTTTGCTTTTAAAGAATCAAACTGCATTTTGGCTTTTAATATTCAACAACTAGCACATTTAATAACTCATGAAAAATACAATAATTTGAGGGACCTTAAATCGCTCAAAAGTACCTAAAAATTAGTAAATTACTCATACATACATTAATTAATTTAATTTCTTTGTCTTTCCTGCACGTGAATCCGCATTTCACTCGAAGCACGCAACTCATTAACTACTAAAATTAATTAGGTGATTAATTCATTGATTAACATAATTAATATGATAACTTATTTTATAATTAATTAATTAACTTAGTGTAGTATTATTTTTTATAATTAATATCATAACATATTTATTATAATTAATTTATTACCTTATTTAAATTTTATTTAGTTGATATTTTGATATTAATTAACTAGATAAAATATCTTTTTAAAATAATATAAATTCTCTTATTTTAAGAGTTTTGGTCTAACAATTCAAATATTATTTTTTTTAGCCCTAAAAATAATTTAATTCTCGTCCAAATATACGGACAAGAATATTGCATAGAAACTAAAATTGATATGATATTTTCTAGTATCAATATTTTGTAAAAAGATGTGTATGGAGACACTTAAACTTTTATTTATTTTTAATTTTAATATTTTATTATTTAAATAAGTTTAATATTTTTAAATAGTTTTTTAGTAAATAATATTAAACTGATTGAAATTTAGTAACTAATAAAGTAATTAGAATATGAAAAATTTGTACTTAACTAAGTTTAATATTTCAAACTATAAAAAAATAAGATGTGGAAAGAAATCCCAATATATATATATATATATATATATATATATATATATATATATATATATATATATATATATATATATATATATATATATTGGAGGGCTAGGTCTATAAAATTCTTTTAATATAAATGAACATTTTAGTCTATGCTTAGAAAAAGTGTCTCTAAGTGTTCCTACAATATAATAAATATCGATATTTAAAAAATAATTTTTATATGAGTATCAAATTAATTTATTAAATAATAAATATTATTATTATTTTAATTTTTTGATATTTTAAAGTGTCTGAATTTTAAAAAATTCTGATATTTTAAGACGTAAGATTATATTTTAACAATACTTGGTATAAGTAACGGTATATATATGACAATTCTTCGTTTGCAGATGTCCTAATCGACTTTTTCAAATATAAGGTTAGACTATATTAGATACTTTTATGTATAGTTAAATATAAAAAAAAGTGTTTTAAAATGTTAATTTTCTTATAGTATTGTGTTTAAACCTGGTTAAAATATCCGATATTTTATACTCATTCAAATCCTATTCAAACCCTATCCCTGAATCGGACCGATTAAAAATAAATAATATGAAGATAAAAAAATTTATCTATTAAAGTTTTAGGTATGAGTCCCCATATTTTATATTTATATCTGACTTGGATCTCACTCAATTTCGATATTTAATGGATAGAGTTCGAAATAATTTTTAAATATGGATCAGAATTCATACCTCGTGTTCTTAAAAATATTATGTCTTTCTTGTATTGAGATATTTTATTATATTTTTAACGAATTTTATTTGACTTGGTGTAATTCATTAGAATGCGATTATTTTAGAGTGAAAAGTTTATCGCTTGTACATAAATGATTTAATAAAGTTAATAAAAGATATATGCATACGGACACTCATATCTGATTTAGATTCAATTCGTAGCCGGTCTTAAGTAAGTAGTATATGAGTAATTACTATCTAGATTCGCTCAAATTGATCAGATGAATATATTAGTAACTTAAGTATTCATATCCGAATTCGATCCAAAATTAAATAAGTAGAGTTTTTTTTTTTTTTTTTTTTTTTTTTTTTTTTTTTTTTTTTTTTTTTTTTTCTGTCCATTTTTTTTAAGGTACGAATATAATGTATAAACTATCCAAATTCGACTCGGTCCTTGAACATCTTTAGATGTGTTCACTTATTTCACCCTTTTTTTTTTTTTAACCACAACAACTATTGTGAAATTCTTATATGGCAATGATATAAAAATGTACATCCTATAAAAAAATATACACAGAACATTTTTTAATATTTTTATTTTATTTTATTTTATATTTTTAATTAGCATTCTAAGGCTCCTTAAACTTCAACTTACTGTAGATCCTAGTTGATTTTTAGCTAGCACCTAAATTCAATTTTTTTTTTTTTTTTAATTTTTTTTCTTGTTCACAAACTCAAATATCGTTCTGGATGCCACAACAGGTGGCTAACTGTTGATTATTTATTTAAGGATTAAAAATAAGTCTAATTTTTTACTCTGTAATAATAGGTTCAAGAAATTAATAAATTGAGTTGAGTAAGCCTAATAAATTAAATAGAGCTACGGTTCATAATAAACCTGACGACAAGATGCCCAATAATAGATTTAACGTTCAGATGGACGACCCCTTAATGAAGGATCCTCGTTCAAACCCTTCTCGCACGGGTGGAAAAGTGTGCTTGGAACGAGGAAGCTCTTCAAGTGCGGCTCGACACGGACGGTGGGAGATGGAGAATTGACAGCCTTCTGGTCAGATATTTGGATTGGGAGCTCGAGCCTCTCGACTCAATTTCCTTCTATCTTCCAACTGGCTAACAACAAGAATCTCCGGATAAAAGACTGCAACGAGCAGAATGGTTGGAACTGGGCAAAGATACTGGAGGGCCTAAGCCCAGGCCTAACAGACCTCGATGATCCGATTCGAAAGCTGAAATTGATCACGCCAAACATCCACCTAACAAACAGCAAGGATGAATTCCACTGGCGCTGGACGACGTCCGGGCTTTTCTCAGTTAAATCCTTGTACCGCTTCCTACAAGATAGCGGGAAAGTTGACTCCCACTTCGACAAACTTTGGAAGATCAAGTCACCGCTGAAAGTTAAAATATTCGTTTGGCTTGTGCTCAGAAGGAGGGTACTGACTAGAGACATCCTTCTCAGAAGAAACTGGACTGGGCCCACCACCTGTGATTTCTGCCTAGGAAACGAAGAAACTGCGAATCACCTGTTTGTCTCCTGTACCTCAGCACAAGCACTGCTGGAGATTTTGCTGCCAAACAAATTGGAAATACGTAACAGCTCAACCGTCGACGGACTGTGGGAAACGCATGCACTCAAGAAAGGGGGCTTGGGTAAAAAAGCTCTCATCACTATCGCAGCCACGTGGTGGTTCATTTGGATGGAAAGGAACAGAATGTGAGGACCTGGATCCCCACGACGAGAATACTGGATCATCTACAGCTCCCGGAGGCCTATGTGGCGTGTTGGTGGGATTTGTGCCCCAATTGGACATTAGTGTTGGGCTCAGTGTGTTATATGGATCACGTGGGTGATTAGCGGACTCCGTCGGAGTTCCAGAAGTGGTTTCGCGCGCCAAGGATATTTAAATTGGACTCAGTGCGAAGTTTGGACCAAGGATTACCTTTCCGGATGCCTTCGGCAAATTTTGGAGTTGGAATTTGGCGAAATGGACATCAAATTCGGATTCAGCGCGCGAAAACGGTTAAAACGGACTACCCACTTGTCATTTTTGAGCTTCGGGTACTGTTCACGCCGGAACAGTGTTTCCGGCGGCGGCGGCAGCGGCGGAGCGGCCGCGGGCAGCGCGGCGGACGGTGGCGCGGGCCGCCCGGTCCACGCGGCAGGCGTGCGCCGGGGGCGGGACGCGTGGCGGCTCGGGAGTGGGCCGGTCCGCGGGGCGCGGTCTACGGGGGAGTGCGGGGCGCACGGTGGACCGGGGGTGACACGTGGCATCACCCTAGAGGTGGGTTCACGGCGGATGGTCTACGCAGTTTTCGGGATGGCTCATGGTTTACGGTGCACCGGGCTTGGACACGTGGCAGGTTTGCATTGGTTCGGTCCACATGATTGCGTGCACCGGGTTCACTAGGCAGAGGCTTGACACGTGGCATTCTCCTATTGGTGGGGCTACTGTGCGCGGCAGGGTGGCAGGCGGCGGCGTCAGGCGGGCACGTGGGCGCGGCAGGCGGGCGTTGACCGGGTTGCGTGCCACGTGTCGTCGTCCGCGGGTGGCCACGTGGCGCGACGCGTGCGGCGGGTTCGGCTGTTGCCTGTTTGGCGGGCGACGTGGAGGCCCAGGAAGGTTTCGGGCTGCTACAGTGATCTTTCGGGCTGCTACAGTACGCGCCCGAAAGTTCCCAGCGCCCGGAAACGGGGACATGTTGGGTATTAAGTGATTTGTTTTTCCCAGCTTATTTAGAGGCCGAGTTCTTTTGCAGAGA
Organism: Tillandsia leiboldiana; assembly: GCA_029204045.2. NCBI lineage: Eukaryota > Viridiplantae > Streptophyta > Magnoliopsida > Poales > Bromeliaceae > Tillandsia > Tillandsia leiboldiana. The sequence continues at coordinate 26,552,789 of CM055075.1, read as the reverse complement.
GCTTCTTCTCCGCGCGGAATTTCACTGTGCAACCTTCACAAGAAATCTTCCTCTCCCAGTGGCGATTCCATCTGCAGATTTCCAGATTTTTCAGCGGCACGCATCCCGAGGTTACTATTTTTACGGCGCGGCGCGACGCTCGTTCGTTTGTGTTCTTCTTCGTCGCATTTCGGTGCGAGGACTCCCCCGGCTTACTCCGACCTCCGAATGAGGCGATTCTTGCGCCGTTGGCTTCACGACTGGTAGGGCTATGTTTCCCACGTTTACTGGTTTTTCCCATTCCGAGTTTTTCATGGGTCTTTCGGATCATCTTGTAACCCCTTTTTCTGGGCGGAGTTTTGGGATAGCGGTGCGGTATTTTGGCGATATCTTCGCGCACAGGCATCGGATTGGGGCGATTCAATAGGCGATTTGCATCTACACATCACGAGGAATATGCCCAAATTTTCTTGGAATTTTCTGAATATTTCTCGAAGGTGAAGATTATCTGTGAACAGTAATTGTTGCTACAGTTTTTGAGTGTAGTTTGATTCGGGGTGGTTCCCTTGTCCGAATTGTTTCTCAGTGTAGGAAGCTCGGAATTGGACGTGCAGGTACTCGTTTCGAAGGTATCGACGCGAGGATTACTGTGGTATTTTTATTGGATTTTTCTGGGCACTTGCAGCAGGTGAAATATGCGCGGCTTTGGGACTGATTTTCAGATTGTGTATGTTTGGTTGATTTTGGAATAAAAGTGTAATGTTAAGCCTTATTGTTGTACTCAGGGGTGTTTTCAGCTGTTTGGAGCCAAGGCTTGCGCGAATTGTACCGAGGGTGTTTTGTTGGCAAATTTTGGACCGCGGGCGTCTACCCACTTCACCGACTTCAGGTTTGCCTTGGGTTAAGCGCTTCAGGTGGGTAAGCTTAATTTAGTAACTGTATAAGATTTTTATATCATGGTGAATGTAAGTGCACATGTGGGGTTATCATCCCTCTATGATTGATAACAGGCGTATTTGATGTACAACCGATATGAGCGAGAGGTAAGCAAGGAATGGCTCACTTGGGTGAGAATGGTATACCATAGCAGGAATGTTTTAGCATGCTTTACTAATTTATGCTTTACCCACTTTTATTATTTCTGAGAACAAAGCATGCGTGCATGGACATGTAGTTAGGCCATCTTTTACCGCTGCACTACTTTTGGAACTTGACTTAGGAGAAACCATGTTATCCTTTTCTCCTTCTTTGTTAGTCAGGTGGTCTGTGTTGCTCAGGTTCGAGCAGGGGCTCTGGGTAGTGTAGTCGGGACTTGGTGTCTGGGACAGGTTGGATTAGTTGTGGGGCTTTGCGGCAACCGCGGATATTGGGCGGTTGACCGGACATTTATTTATGCACCAGATTGGGTATCCGATTTCTCTAGTGGATGGGTTTTCCCACTTTGATCAGAGTCATGATCCAGTCCTGCTGATTATGATACTTTTGTTACTGAGATACTTTACTCGTGTGGGTCGCTCCCCTCGAGTGCCACTCCGGAGTGCGCGGCAGACAGACTTTGAGTCCTTGAGACTCCTTTGCTTCGGTGTTATGCGTAGGCTGGCATACCCGTCGCGGCAGGCAGAGCAGGCAGTACCAGTGTCTACTGGTGGCATTAGATTGGGCTTATTACAGGCTTTTGTTTTGTTTTGTTGCGCTCGTGTCAGGGGGACCGAGTGGAGTTTAGTGGCGGTGTTTGGACCAGTGCTAGTGTTGTTGGGAACCGTTTGGGGGTACTGTGGTCCCTAGGTCATTGTGGGTTGTTGACCGTTATAGGCAGGCATGGCAGGCATAGTAGACATAAGCGGGCATAGTAGGCATAGGCAGGCAGGGCAGGCATAGGCAGGCAGAGCAGGCATGGTAGGCATAGGCAGGCAGGGCAGGCATAGGCAGGCAGGGCAGGCATGGCAGGCATGGCAGGCAGGCAGGCATGGCAGGCAGGCAGGCATGGCAGGCATAGTAGGCATTGGCAGGCATAGGTAGGCATAGGCAGGCAGAGCGGGCATAGTAGGCATAGGCAGGCAGGGCAGGCATAGGCAGGCAGAGCAGGCATGGTAGGCATAGGCAGGCAGGGCAGGCATAGGCAGGCAGGGCAGGCATGGCAGGCATGGCAGGCATGGCAGGCATAGGCAGGCATAGCAGGCATAAGCAGGCATAGGCAGGCATAGCAGGCATGGCAGGCATAGCAAGCTTAGTGGCTTGGTAGCTGTTGTGAAGGTCCAGCTTCTTTTTATACATCTTTACGGCTTTGGTTAGCTTTTTGTCTTTTGAGGACTTGGTGGGCAGACCGTCGGTCCTGGCGGTGATACCCACTGAGAACTCCCTCCTTTGGTGTAGTTCTCACACCCTCTGGGGGGTTTCCCCCTTCTTTTTCCTTCCTATCCTTTGTTTTGCAGAGTCTTAGCGGGTGTTGCTGATTCTGCGGTTGTTGATCGAGGCGAGGGAGTCGCGTGCTAGATCCCTACCCATGTTTTGGAGAGTAGCGGTACCCCTTCAGAGGAGAGCTTCAGTAGATTAGTTATTTTATTTCCTCTTTTGAGAGACTGATGTAGTGAGGATATGATTTGTATTGAGAGCCTGTACACTGATGTATTTATTGGAGATACCTTCCGGTAGAGCTATGAGTTTTGTGTCTGAGGATGTTGTTCTTTTATCCGTTTGGGAGGTGGACATTATTGTTTTATCTTCAGTTGTACAGTGGTTGTTTTTAGTTATACAGCAGTTTTATCTTTTAGCTCTGATATCTCTTAGCTGTAGCACTTTTCTTGCAGGTAGGACGCTTCGCCTATGCGGAGTTTGGCATAGGTGGCGGATCTGTTGGCGAGCCCGGGTCGCAGTTTCGACCCCGGGGCGTGACAGATTAGAGTGGTATCAGAGCCTAGGTTGTAGGTCATGGTGGACTTAGAAACCCTAGGCTTATGGTTTGACCCTTGGTTGACTTTGTGAGAGTCGTGATTTTGCGAGAGTCCTGATTGAGTTTTATACCTCTCCCAAGGGACGGGAGGAGTGATTGGCATGTTTATTCTCCTAAGTAATTATGTTGGCTGCAGACGACATAATGCTGTGGAATGGGTGACATGCTTTAGACTTTCGCTGGATTGGGTCGAGTGTTGTTGTGTGCTGTTTTGTTGTTTCGTCGTGGCGAGCGGTGTCTCCCCGACGTTGGGTTTTGACCCGGGTGCATCCTGTCATGGCAGTTGAGCTTGAGCAGTTGGTTTTGGGCCGGATACCCGGATCGAGGTCAGAGAACCCCGGACCCAGATGACAGGATTGTCTGAGGCTTATCAGCGGCTGTGGGAGCAGCTGGTCTTGGTGACACAGTTGTCGGAGCACTGAGTAGCCCCCTCTGTGCCAATGTTTAGTGTCGAGGCACCGAGGTAGGGTGGATGGTTGACAGCTGGTGAGCTGTGGGACATGATCGACCTATTGAGCCATTTTTGGCAGATGAACCACCACGACTCGTAAGATTGAGTTTAGAGCCCTTGGAGGCAGAGTCGCGGCTGGTGGTGATGGAGTGCTTAATTGAGAGCCTCCCTGTGCTTGTGAGTGTATGCAGTTGTTGAACTGCGCGCTCCTGATTTGAGGGACGAGGCGCATAGGATATATGAGACTGGGAGTGGATTGCGCCAGGACACCTTTCTGTTATTCAGTCCCTCCATTTTAGATTTAGACGCCTCGTTGGAGCAGGCACCGTGTACGGAGCACGGCATTGCAGTTCCTTTGGACAGGAATCTGCCGCCAGGAGGTGAGTTCTGGATTTTGGCGCTTGGCGCCGGATGATGGAGGACAGATCGACCGGCAGAGGCACTTCTGATTTCCTTTCCAGGATGACGGGTTCCTGAGATGCCAGGGATCGAGTGGACCCCGATGGTAGCATCAGTATTTTACCAGAGTGGCGCAGCGATAGCGTGGATTTGTTATCTGCGGAGGACCTTATTCGTCGCCTCATTGTGGTCAGAGACAGAGGTCGTGCTTCCTAGTGTTAGCCCTGATTTTCAGGCAGATTGAGCGACAACCACTTGCATTGAATGGATGAACCTGTGCCGCCCGGTTGGAGGGCGCCACGGTAGGGGATCGAGTTGTCGCAGGTGTGATTCCATCACAGCAGTCGAAGTTAGAGCATGTTGCATTCCTGCATGGACTAGAGGCAGATTTGTTACCACGTGCACTCGAGGTACAGGTTCCTGTTAAGTGCTGTGCGTGTGGAGAAGGTTTGTGGATCATGTCCAATGCAGCTGAGGCCGCGAGTTGTACCGGCAGGCTTATTGGTAATTGTGGCAGTTCGGTGTTTGACCATATGCTTGAGATTGTTGGGCACTATGCCACAGGATGTTCGACTGCGGCAAGAGAGGACTTTGATCTTCGGCAAGGCGGGCAATTGGAGGCAGGCTCGTTAGGGTTGTTAGAGCACTCTGGTTTTAGCGACAGGGTGAGAGATGCTTACGGCGGCACCGGGACTCAGGGATATCTCTGTTGCCCACGAGATTCCGGGTGTGTTTTCACCTTAGTTGTTGGTAATGCCGCCGGTTAGGGAGGTAGAGATTGCGTTTGACATGGTTCGGGGAACCGCGCCACCCTTGATAGCACCTCATTGGATATCGCCTGTAGAGCTGAGAGAGCTGATGGCGCGGTTGTAGGATCTGATGGATCGAGGGGTCTGCTTGACCTGATGCCACGCCGTTGGTACACGGTGGTGATGCCACGTCGTTGATGCACGACTGTGAGGGCCCTTTTATGGTTCGAGTGTAGACAGGTCCGGGTGGTACCTAGGACCTTTTGATGGAGTCATGCTCCGGCAGTTATAGTATGGTGTGAGTACCTACTTGGAATCAGATAGCCGAGGATCTTGCTTAGATGGCGTTCAGGACACGGTAGGGCATCACGAGCTCTTAGTGAGGCCAAGTGGATTGATTAATGCCCTGCCACTTTTATGATTTGAGGGAATTGTGCTCCAGCTGTACTTGATTGGATTGGTAACAAGATCCTCCGGGGATATTTGGATTTACTCCCAGAGCGAAGTGGAGCGCGAGGAGCACTTGTGGATGTGCTACCATGCCCGTGTGGATGAAGTGGTATGCCACGTTATTGAGGTACAAGTTGTAGCTCCAGAAGCATACCTTCTTGGGTCACGTTGTTCGAGCCGTAGGAGCGGCGGTGGAAATCCGGCCAATATGGATATCACTCGGGTTTTGGCCGAGATCGACAGTTATTGTCAAGGTAAGGAGCTTCTTGGACTGGGCAGTGCCAGGAGAGCTGGCTGGGGTTGAGCTTGATGATTCCACAGCTGGCGCTGTGTGGACTGTTGAGGCAGACGTGGCGTGTGGTTGTGTCCCTGAGGGTTCCTTTGGATGATAGACCGCGGCTGAGTAGTTCACTCGGATGGTCAAGATTCGGGAGTGACCGAGTGAGGACCCCTCCTTGTTAGGGCTCATTTCCTTATTGGTTAATCGTGTGGGTGTGCTTCGGGTTGCCTTGGTTGAGTTGACACAGGTTGTGGTTTGGTGTGTGTTGCACTGGCGGTTATCTGGTTTCCCCCAACTTTGTTGGAACCCCGGTTGTATTTCATGTTTCAGCTCAGGAGTGTTTTGTTTTTGGGATTCTTCGCCCGCGATTGACTTGTCTATTGAGATATGTGATTGTTGGGGTACGAGGAACGCCCGTTGCGGATTCTGGCTCGAGAGATGAGGGAATCGCGCAATCGGGCCATGCCGTACTGGGTATTGTTGTTATTGGGGAGTGATCACGGGGAGTGTGTGGTGTGTGGGGAGCTGGAGGCGTGATTGACGGATACCTACCCGTGGTATTTGTGACTCCTGGTGGATTTGAGCTAGTTTCGAGGACGAAACTTTTCTTAGTGGGGGAGGATGTGAGGACCTGGATCCCCACGACGAGAATACTGGATCATCTACAGCTCCCGGAGGCCTATGTGGCGTGTTGGTGGGATTTGTGCCCCAATTGGACATTAGTGTTGGGCTCAGTGTGTTATATGGATCACGTGGGTGATTAGCGGACTCCGTCGGAGTTCCAGAAGTGGTTTCGCGCGCCAAGGATATTTAAATTGGACTCAGTGCGAAGTTTGGACCAAGGATTACCTTTCCGGATGCCTTCGGCAAATTTTGGAGTTGGAATTTGGCGAAATGGACATCAAATTCGGATTCAGCGCGCGAAAACGGTTAAAACGGACTACCCACTTGTCATTTTTGAGCTTCGGGTACTGTTCACGCCGGAACAGTGTTTCCGGCGGCGGCGGCAGCGGCAGCGGCGGAGCGGCCGCGGGCAGCGCGGCGGACGGTGGCGCGGGCCGCCCGGTCCACGCGGCAGGCGTGCGCCGGGGGCGGGACGCGTGGCGGCTCGGGAGTGGGCCGGTCCGCGGGGCGCGGTCTACGGGGGAGTGCGGGGCGCACGGTGGACCGGGGGTGACACGTGGCATCACCCTAGAGGTGGGTTCACGGCGGATGGTCTACGCAGTTTTCGGGATGGCTCATGGTTTACGGTGCACCGGGCTTGGACACGTGGCAGGTTTGCATTGGTTCGGTCCACATGATTGCGTGCACCGGGTTCACTAGGCAGAGGCTTGACACGTGGCATTCTCCTATTGGTGGGGCTACTGTGCGCGGCAGGGTGGCAGGCGGCGGCGTCAGGCGGGCACGTGGGCGCGGCAGGCGGGCGTTGACCGGGTTGCGTGCCACGTGTCGTCGTCCGCGGGTGGCCACGTGGCGCGACGCGTGCGGCGGGTTCGGCTGTTGCCTGTTTGGCGGGCGACGTGGAGGCCCAGGAAGGTTTCGGGCTGCTACAGTGATCTTTCGGGCTGCTACAGTACGCGCCCGAAAGTTCCCAGCGCCCGGAAACGGGGACATGTTGGGTATTAAGTGATTTGTTTTTCCCAGCTTATTTAGAGGCCGAGTTCTTTTGCAGAGAGCTTCTTCTCCGCGCGGAATTTCACTGTGCAACCTTCACAAGAAATCTTCCTCTCCCAGTGGCGATTCCATCTGCAGATTTCCAGATTTTTCAGCGGCACGCATCCCGAGGTTACCATTTTTACGGCGCGGCGCGACGCTCGTTCGTTTGTGTTCTTCTTCGTCGCATTTCGGTGCGAGGACTCCCCCGGCTTACTCCGACCTCCGAATGAGGCGATTCTTGCGCCGTTGGCTTCACAACTGGTAGGGCTATGTTTCCCACGTTTACTGGTTTTTCCCATTCCGAGTTTTTCATGGGTCTTTCGGATCATCTTGTAACCCCTTTTTCTGGGCGGAGTTTTGGGACAGCGGTGCGGTATTTTGGCGATATCTTCGCGCACAGGCATCGGATTGGGGCGATTCAAGAGGCGATTTGCATCTACACATCACGAGGAATATGCCCAAATTTTCTTGGAATTTTCTGAATATTTCTCGAAGGTGAAGATTATCTGTGAACAGTAATTGTTGCTACAGTTTTTGAGTGTAGTTTGATTCGGGGTGGTTCCCTTGTCCGAATTGTTTCTCAGTGTAGGAAGCTCGGAATTGGACGTGCAGGTACTCGTTTCGAAGGTATCGACGCGAGGATTACTGTGGTATTTTTATTGGATTTTTCTGGGCACTTGCAGCAGGTGAAATATGCGCGGCTTTGGGACTGATTTTCAGATTGTGTATGTTTGGTTGATTTTGGAATAAAAGTGTAATGTTAAGCCTTATTGTTGTACTCAGGGGTGTTTTCAGCTGTTTGGAGCCAAGGCTTGCGCGAATTGTACCGAGGGTGTTTTGTTGGCAAATTTTGGACCGCGGGCGTCTACCCACTTCACCGACTTCAGGTTTGCCTTGGGTTAAGCGCTTCAGGTGGGTAAGCTTAATTTAGTAACTGTATAAGATTTTTATATCATGGTGAATGTAAGTGCACATGTGGGGTTATCATCCCTCTATGATTGATAACAGGCGTATTTGATGTACAACCGATATGAGCGAGAGGTAAGCAAGGAATGGCTCACTTGGGTGAGAATGGTATACCATAGCAGGAATGTTTTAGCATGCTTTACTAATTTATGCTTTACCCACTTTTATTATTTCTGAGAACAAAGCATGCGTGCATGGACATGTAGTTAGGCCATCTTTTACCGCTGCACTACTTTTGGAACTTGACTTAGGAGAAACCATGTTATCCTTTTCTCCTTCTTTGTTAGTCAGGTGGTCTGTGTTGCTCAGGTTCGAGCAGGGGCTCTGGGTAGTGTAGTCGGGACTTGGTGTCTGGGACAGGTTGGATTAGTTGTGGGGCTTTGCGGCAACCGCGGATATTGGGCGGTTGACCGGACATTTATTTATGCACCAGATTGGGTATCCGATTTCTCTAGTGGATGGGTTTTCCCACTTTGATCAGAGTCATGATCCAGTCCTGCTGATTATGATACTTTTGTTACTGAGATACTTTACTCGTGTGGGTCGCTCCCCTCGAGTGCCACTCCGGAGTGCGCGGCAGACAGACTTTGAGTCCTTGAGACTCCTTTGCTTCGGTGTTATGCGTAGGCTGGCATACCCGTCGCGGCAGGCAGAGCAGGCAGTACCAGTGTCTACTGGTGGCATTAGATTGGGCTTATTACAGGCTTTTGTTTTGTTTTGTTGCGCTCGTGTCAGGGGGACCGAGTGGAGTTTAGTGGCGGTGTTTGGACCAGTGCTAGTGTTGTTGGGAACCGTTTGGGGGTACTGTGGTCCCTAGGTCATTGTGGGTTGTTGACCGTTATAGGCAGGCATGGCAGGCATAGTAGACATAAGCGGGCATAGTAGGCATAGGCAGGCAGGGCAGGCATAGGCAGGCAGAGCAGGCATGGTAGGCATAGGCAGGCAGGGCAGGCATAGGCAGGCAGGGCAGGCATGGCAGGCATGGCAGGCAGGCAGGCATGGCAGGCAGGCAGGCATGGCAGGCATAGTAGGCATTGGCAGGCATAGGTAGGCATAGGCAGGCAGAGCGGGCATAGTAGGCATAGGCAGGCAGGGCAGGCATAGGCAGGCAGAGCAGGCATGGTAGGCATAGGCAGGCAGGGCAGGCATAGGCAGGCAGGGCAGGCATGGCAGGCATGGCAGGCATGGCAGGCATAGGCAGGCATAGCAGGCATAAGCAGGCATGGCAGGCATAGCAGGCATGGCAGGCATAGCAAGCTTAGTGGCTTGGTAGCTGTTGTGAAGGTCCAGCTTCTTTTTATACATCTTTACGGCTTTGGTTAGCTTTTTGTCTTTTGAGGACTTGGTGGGCAGACCGTCGGTCCTGGCGGTGATACCCACTGAGAACTCCCTCCTTTGGTGTAGTTCTCACACCCTCTGGGGGGTTTCCCCCTTCTTTTTCCTTCCTCTCCTTTGTTTTGCAGAGTCTTAGCGGGTGTTGCTGATTCTGCGGTTGTTGATCGAGGCGAGGGAGTCGCGTGCTAGATCCCTACCCATGTTTTGGAGAGTAGCGGTACCCCTTCAGAGGAGAGCTTCAGTAGATTAGTTATTTTATTTCCTCTTTTGAGAGACTGATGTAGTGAGGATATGATTTGTATTGAGAGCCTGTACACTGATGTATTTATTGGAGATACCTTCCGGTAGAGCTATGAGTTTTGTGTCTGAGGATGTTGTTCTTTTATCCGTTTGGGAAGTGGACATTATTGTTTTATCTTCAGTTGTACAGTGGTTGTTTTAGTTATACAGCAGTTTTATCTTTTAGCTCTGATATCTCTTAGCTGTAGCACTTTTCTTGCAGGTAGGACGCTTCGCCTATGCGGAGTTTGGCATAGGTGGCGGATCTGTTGGCGAGCCCGGGTCCAAATACTATTTTACTTATATCAGGTTTAAGCCTCATTCCCAACCAAACACATTTTTGCTTTATACCAGACTTATCCCTTACTTTATACTTATACATGGTATAACCCCATTCCAGCTTATCTCCAATCCAAACACAGTTTTCAGCTATGCACTCCATAATCTTATTATGCTAGGCTAGTATACTTTTTTACTTTAATGCTTTAGTTCATAGTTCATACTCTTTTGCATATCTTATGCTTTTAGTTTTCAAGTTTTAATTATTCATTAGCAAAGAGGGATTACTTTGAAAAAAAAAAGAAGAATTATCCTATACATATATACACCTTTTAGTTACATAGTATATACGTAGTCTTTCGATCTTTCTTGTTAAAAAAATCATACTGATCGTGTCAGATCATTTATTTAATAACTAAATTTTTTGTAGATCATGTTAAAACCTTTTACTCAATTACTAAGTGAATCTGATTTGTATATATATATATATATATATATTATATATATATATATATATATATATATATAAATCTTACATATATTTACCATCCATATTCGCATTCAATATTGTTATAGAATAGGAATTATCCATACATAAATGTATAATTCATTAAAATTAATCCAAGGAGTGACAAGGGGTTTAATTCCCTTTATCAATGTCATTACATTTGGAGAAACTTGTTGACAATAGTGCATATATATATATATATATATATATATATATATATATATATATATATATATATATATATATATATATATATATATATATATATATATAGAGTCCGGTTAGAATATTATCGATAGCACCAAACAATTAGTGATATATATATAGAGTCCGACTGGAATACTATCGATAGTACCAAACAATTAGTGCTATCAAGCTTTCAGCCGTTGGATGAAAAGATATACGGTTGGGATTATAATGGTCCCCTAAAATTTTTATTATTCAACCAACCATCTAGTAACTGATCGTGTCAGATCATTTATTTAATAACTAATTTTTTTGTAGATCATGTTAAAAACTTTTACTCAATTACTAAGTGAATCTGATTTATATATATATATATATATATATATATATATATATATATATATATATATATATATATATATATATATATATATATATATAAATCTTACATATATTTACCTTCCATATTCGCATTCAATATTGTTATAGAATAGGAATTATCCATACATAAATGTATAATTCATTAAAATTAATCCAAGGAGTGACAAGGGGTTTAATTCCCTTTATTAATGTCATTACATTTGGAGAAACTTGTTGACAATAGTGAATATATATATATATATATATATAGTCCGGCTAGAATACTATCGATAGCACCAAACAATTAGTGATATATATATAGAGTCCGGCTAGAATACTATCGATGGCACCAAACAATTAGTGCTATCAAACTTTCAGCCGTTGGATGAAAAGATATACGGTTGGGATTATAATGGTCCCCTAAGATTTTACTATTCAATCAACTATCTAGTTGTGACACCCCCGGAATTTGGATTAGTCCTCTATATAAATGATATAATAGGACTAAATCTCTAACTCGGCTATAGCATTTTGGATGGTAGCAAGATCCAAGAGGAACATGAGAGTTAAGCGTGCTAGAGCTAGAGTAGTTCTAGGATGGGTGACCCCCTGGGAAGTGGGGCAATTAGTAATGATCTTACTCTGATATTATTATGGTCCCCTACTATCTAGTTGTGACACCTCCGGAATTTGGATTAGTGTCACGCCCCGGAACCCGGGCTCGCCAACAGATCCGCCGTGCACATGGGATTTCCCGAGTACACGAAGCGCTGGTAACCTGCTCCGATATAATATAAACAATAAAAGAGCATAATACAGAGCTGAAGTGGAAGAACCACATAGTATCTCAGACTGGAACTACTAATGAAGCTGTAATATGTACAATAATCTCCCAGCTCACCAAAATAGTACATCCAGCTGGCGAAAGCCAGACCTAGAATAAAAGAAGAATACCACAGTCTGAGAAAAGGGTGCAGCATCTATCTAACAGCTCTCAGTCTCCCAGGAGATCTATCTATTCAGCGATCCCCTTACCTCGATCAGCTGCCGATGGCCTAGCAGCTCCCGCAGACGGACTCTGCAAAAATAAAGGAGAAGAAAGAAACAGAAAGAACAATGGGGGTGAGAACTACCAGATAAACTAGTAGCCTCCCCTAGTGGGGCAAAACCTCAACTCTGACGCACCCACTAGGACTACTAGAGGCCAGAAAGGATAAAGTGGTAAAGCTGTAAACAGAACTGCTGAATAAAGGGAAACCACCACTAGTATGCCTCTAAATGTCATGTAGCATGAAATGACTGTATGCAACAATACCAAACATGCCTGCCTTGAAATAACTCAGTCTTGTGTCACTGGTACTGCCTGCTGTGCCTTGCCAAATCGGGTATGCTGGCCAATGCATAACAACGATAGGGGTAGTGTTTGCCAAATCGGGTATGCTTAGGCCAACGCATGACACCGATAGGGAATAGTGTTTGCCAAATTGGGGATTCTTGGTCACGCATAACACCGATAGGGGATAGGAGTCTCAAGGACTCACAGTCTGTCTGTAAACACACTCTCGGAGTGGCACTCGAGGGGAGCGACCCACACGAGTAAAATCTTCAGTCAATAAAAGTATCAGAAGTGCCATAAAAACAGCAGGACTGGATCATGACTATGATCAAAGTGGGAAAAACTATCCACTAAAGAAAACTCCGATCTGATGCCATAGTAATTAACAAGTGGAAAAACTATCCACTAAAGAAAACCCGATCTGATGCCATAGTACTTAACAAGTGGGAAAAACTATCCACTAAAGAAAACCCCGATCTGATGCCATAGTACTTAACAAGTGGGAAAACCACCCACTAGGATAACCCGATCCTCAGCTGGTGCAAAATAGACCAGACTCATCCCTAATCTGATGCAAGGATAAATATCTGATCGACCGCCTACTGTCCGCGGTCACCGCAACACCCACAAGTTTATAATCTAACATACCTTGGCTATACTATTCCAAACCCCTGCTCATACTCGCGGCGACAAGCAACTGAAAGCAAAAGAGAGCAATAAAAACATGTTAAGTCTTAATATGATAGTGTAGCAATAAATAGTGGCCCTACCTGATGTCCGGGCATGCATGCAACTGTCTTATTTTAAAAGTTGTAAATAGTGTCAAAGATTTTAAAAAGATTGATTTACTGAATATAAAGTCATTTGCATGCGAGATTATAGCCTTTGTCTCAAACACAGGTGTCCCAATATAAGTCATCATATCATCTGTGGGGTTATATTAAATTTTAGGAGAGTTCGTCCCAGCGGTTCTCATCAATTGTCCTGTTAGTAGTCCTGTAGTAGTCCTGTTAGTAGTCCTGTTAGTAGTCCCAATAGGTTCTCATCAATTTAGTTTGTCCCAATTGTTCTTATCAATTGTCATATTAGTTTGTCCCCAATTGTTCTCATCAATTAAATTTTAGGGAGTTCCTAGTAATCCCAGTGAGCTTGTCAAAAATGAGTGTAAGCAACAACCGCCACCTGAACAGCTCAAATCACACCCAGATAGTCTCCTGGCTGTCCACAGTCCCTAGAACTGCTGTCTGCCGAGAACGGTGCCCCTACAGCAACACACATTGCACATGGTGTAACTATATTATTCATAAAAATACAGCTTTTGCTATTTTCAAATAGCACAAAAAGAGAGGAGTTTTTCACCTCTGTATAGTGCTCAGAAAAATCCAAAAAAATTACAGTTGCGTTCCTCGAGAAGAGTAGATCAAAATCGACTCTTTAAAAGTCTCGATCTGATGCTCCTACGCCAAGATAAAAATCGGAGAAGTTGACACTGTCCAGAAATTTCCACAGCAAAAGGGGGGTCAAAGAGGGCCTCGGGGAATCGTGCCAAAGTACGAAATGGAGCAAAGTGATCAACACGGTAATCGAATAGCCTTACCTCATAGGAAACGCGCTGTCGCCAAAATCATCCAAAAATTCCTCCTGGTTAGCCCACAGGGAATTTTCGACGGAACTGCGACGGGAATGGGCCGAAAAAGAAAACCGTCGCAGTGCGCCGCGTCGCAGACAACTCACTAACTGTAACTCCAAAAATTCTGAGATTTGGAGGAGAGAGAGAAGAGAGAGAGAGGAAGAAATTTCGTAGAGGGCCCAAACTCTGGTTCTCTCTCTAAGGGCTCGAAAACCGAGGTGCAAAGAGAGGGGGGTGGGGGGGCCCTATTTATAATGGGCTGAGGCTCCACACAGGATCGGATCCGAACAGGGAACACCGAAACGGGCCAACCAAAACGCACCACGCGTCCACAAAACAGGAAACAGCCTGTGCAAGGGCCACTCGGAAGCCGCCACGTGTCCACGTGGTGCACAGGCCCGGTCCCCGCGCCAGGTCTTCCGGAAGATGTTGGCCAATCGGAGTGCCGCCACGTGACCCTTCTAGAAGCCGGTCGGCCAATAGGGAAGCGCCACGTGTCAAGGTAAGTCTTCGGTGCACCCGGTGCACGCCATGCCGTGGACCGCGCACCAGCGCCCCCCGCCCGCGCCGTGCGCCGCTGCGCTCTGCCGCGCTCCGCCGCTGCGCCGCCGCTGTGCCGCCGCCTGCCGCCGCCCGCCGGTCGCCGCCGGCTGCCGGAACAGTAATTCCGGCAGCCGGAGTTACTGTTCCGGTGAACAGTGTTTTGGCGCCGAAAAATAAAGTGAATATACCGTTTTGATCGTTTTCGCGCGCTGAGTCCAAATCCGCTGTCCATTTCGCCAAATTCTCATCCGAAATTTTGCCGAAAGCTCCCGGAAAATCCCATTTGCTCCGATTTTCGCGCAGAGTCTATATTAAATGTCCAATTTTGATTCTACAAGTTCTGTTTCACCGAATAAGCTCCTACAATCACTGTTTAATGTTGCACAGTTCCTGCGGGAGTCTGGATCATCACATCCTCCCCACTAAAAAGAGTTTCGTCCTCGAAACGAGACTAAACATAATCCTCAGTCCGATGTCTCGAATAAGTAGGGGTGAGCATTCCTCATCTCCGACTCGAGCTCCCATGTAGCCTCGCGCTCGTCATGATTGCTCCATTGGATCTTCACATAGGGAATGGCCCGACTGCGTAATTCTTTCACCTCTCGATCCAGAACTCGCAGTGGGCGTTCTTCATACCTCAAATCCTCGCTGATCTCAAGCGGTGTGAAGTCGATGACGTGCGATCGGTCGAAGATATACTTCCTCAAAGTAGAAACATGAAATACATCATGGACACCAGCAAGCCTTGGAGGAAGTGCGAGTCGGTAGGCAACTGGCCCGATACGCCCCAATACCTCAAAGGGTCCAATATATCGGGGGCTAAGTTTCCCACGAATGCCGAACCTCCTGATTCCTTTGGACGGCGAGACTTTCAGGAATACATGATCTCCAACCTGAAATTCTAAATCTCGTCGCCGAACGTCGGCATAACTCCTTTGTCGGCTTTGGGCGGTCTGAAGATGCTTTCGAATCACCCGGACCTTCTCTTCTGCCTCTATCAAGACATCTGGTCCCAAGGTCCGCCTCTCGCCTACGTCACTCCAATAAAGTGGTGATCGACACTTGCGTCCATACAATGCTTCAAACGGAGCCATCTGAATGCTCGCTTGAAAGCTATTGTTGTACGCGAATTCAGCCAAAGATAAATGCCGAATCCACCCTCCGCCGAAATCCAAGACACAAGCCTCAGCATGTCCTCCAGGATTTGTATCGTCCGTTCTGACTGTCCATCCGTCTGCGGATGAAAAGCAGTACTGAACCTAAGCTGAGTTCCCAAGGTTGTCTGCAAACTCATCCAGAAACGTGAAACAAACCTCGGGTCTCTATCTGATACAATGGAGGCGGGGACTCCATGCAATCTAACTATCTCATCAAGATATAGCTGGGCTAGTCGCTCAAGTGGCCACGTAGTCTGCATGGGCAGAAAGTGCGCCGACTTGGTAAGTCTATCAACAACTACCCAGATAGCGTCTGCTCCTCCCTGGGCCCTCGGTAGTCCGACCACAAAGTCCATTGTAATGTGGTCCCATTTCCACTCGGGGATTGGGAGACTTTGTAACTTGCCAGCTGGCACTCGATGCTCAGCTTCACCTGCTGACAGGTAAACACTGCGCCACAAATCTCCCAATATCCCTTTTCATGCCTTTCCACCAGAAGTGTGCCTTGAGGTCCTTATACATCTTAGTCCCACCAGGATGTAGGGTATAAGGTGTATAATGGGCCTCTCGCAATATCTGTTCTCTAATCTCCACATCTATTGGCACACATGCTCGGTTCCTGTACCTCAGTATTCCCGAGGCATCTATCGTAAAGTCCCCGACTGATCACTTGGAATATGATCTCTAATCCTGGCCAAGTGGGGGTCCTCACTCTGTTTTCTCTTTGATCCTGTCCAGCAGAGTGGGCTGCAAGACTAAAGATGTCAGTCTAGCAGTGACCCCAGGGGACACAACCTCTATCTCGAGTCGTCTCATTTCCTCTAATAGCGGTGCCTGGTCTGTGATCAACATAGACAAACTTTGCACCGCCCTCCTACTCAAGGCATCAGCGACCACATTAGCCTTGCCTGGGTGGTAGAGAAAATCTACATCATAATCCTTTAATAATTCTAACCACCTACGTTGCCTCAAATTCAACTCCTTCTGCTTGAACAGGTATTTTAGGCTCTTGTGGTCGGTATAGATTTCACAATGCTCCCCATATAGATAATGTAGAACCCGGGATTTGGTTGACGCACCGACCTTGCAGGATGGTGTGGTGCGGAGGAATTTGCCTTGGATGAGTCCCACTAGGTTTTTCAGAGGAGTTCGGGTTGATTTGGATCCCCCGGAGGCCTCTGCTTGTTTCGGGCTTTGTACGCGTTAGGTGACTGGTACGGGAAGCTCCGACACCGCTATGGGTTGCAGAAAATTTGGGAAACACTTGGAGCAGGTGTACTTTTGATTTACAGCGAGGTTCGGGAGGTTCCGGACTGACGCGGAGGACCCGGAGGCAAAAAAGTGAGTCGGAACTGGCATTTTTGGAGCCGGTATTTGATTTGAGCACCCCGACTCAACGGTCGAGCTTTTTGAGGAGAAAAAGCTGTGGACACGCGTACTTTTGATTTACAGCGAGGTTCGGAGGCTCCGGACTGACGCGGAGGACCCGGAGGCAAAAAGTGAGTCGGAACTGGCATTTTTTGGAGCCGGTATTTGATTTGAGCACCCCGACTCAACGGTTGAGCTTTTTGAAGAGAAAAGCTGTGAGCGCGTGTACTTTGGAATTACAGCGGAGCTCGGGAGGTTTCCGGGCAGCGGCGGAGAGCCCGAACCAAAAGTGAGTTGGAGTTGGGTTTTGGAATTAAATTAATTAGTTAATTAATTTATATAAAGCTGTTGCTTTATAAAACCCCTCCCCCTCCACCTCTGTAGCAAAGAGAAAAAGGAAAAGAGAAAGAAAGAAAGGAAAGGAAAAAAGAAGAAGGAAAGAAAAGAAGAAGAGGAGGAAATGGAGAGGGCTCTTGGGCGTTTTTCTTCTCCGGGAGCGTGAACGTGAGACGAGCGAGGACCGGCGTGCCGCGAGGAGGTTGTTTATTTTATTTCTTCCTTTTTCACTCTTTTCTTCTCCCCGGGGCCGGAGCCGTGCGGCTAGTCGTCCGGCGCGTGGCCGGGAGGGGGCGCTTGGGCGCCGCGCACAGCTGCGCCCTGCTGCCAAAGTGGGTCAGCAGGGCGCCGGGCTGCACAGGGCGGCATGGTGCCGCGCGGCCCGCAGGCTGCGCGCTGGGGCGCGCGGCACTGCAGGGGTGCCGCGCGGGCATCCCCTGTGCCGCGCGGCCTGGCAGGGCCGCGCGGGGCGCGCGGCCCTGCAGGGGTGCCGCGCGGGCATCCCCTGTGCCGCGCGGCCTGGCAGGCCGCGCGGGGCGCGCGCCCGCAGGGGTGCCGCGGGGCGGCCCTGCAGGCCGCGCGCGGGGGCGGCGCACTGCAGGGGTGGCGCGCGGGCAACCCTGTGCCGCGCGACCTTGCAGGCCGCGCGCTGTGCGCGCGGCACTGCAGGGTGCCGCGCGGGCCCGCGGGCCGCGCCCGTGGGCGCGCGGCCCTGCGGGGGCCCCGCGCGGGCGGCCCTGCGCCGCGCGGGCCTGCAGGCCGCGCCCTTGGCGCGCGGCCCTGCAGGGGCACCGCGCGGCGCTGCAGGGGCCCCGCGCGGGCGGCCTTGTGCCGCGCGGGCCTGCAGGCCGCGCCGGTGGCGCGCGGCCCTGCGGGGGCCCCGCGCGGGCGGCCCTGCGCCGCGCGGGCCTGCAGGCCGCGCCTTGGCGCGCGGCGCTGCAGGGGCCCCGCGCGGCGGCTTGTGCCGCGCGGGCCTGCAGGCCGCGCCCGGGGGCGCGCGGCCCTGCGGGGGCCCCGCGCGGGCGGCCCTGCGCCGCGCGGGCCTGCAGGCCGCGCCTTGGGCGCGCGGCGCTGCAGGGGCCCCGCGCGGCGGCCTTGTGCCGCGCGGGCCTGCAGGCCGCCCCTTGGGCGCGCGCGGCGCTGCAGGGCCCCGCGCGGGCGGCCTTGTGCCGCGCGGGCCTGCAGGCCGCGCGCGTGGGCCGCGGCCCTGCAGGGGCCCCGCGCGGGCGGCCCTGCGCCGCGCGGGCCTGCAGGCCGCGCCCTTGGCGCGCGGCGCTGCAGGGCCCCGCGCGGCGCTTGTGCCGCGCGGGCCTGCAGGCCGCGCCCGTGGGTGCGCGGCCCTGCAGGGGCCCCGCGCGGGCGGCCCTGCGCCGCGCGGGCCTGCAGCCGCGCCCTTGGGCGCGCGCGCCTGCAGGGGCCCCGCGCGGGCGGCGGCTGTGCCGCGCGGGCCTGCAGGCCGCGCCCTTGGCGCGCGGCGCTGCAGGGGCCCCGCGCGGGCGGCCTTGTGCCGCGCGGGCGCGCCCTGCAGGGGCCCCGCGCGGGCTGCCCTGCGCCGCGCGGCCTGCAGGCCGCGCCCTTGGCGCGCGGCGCTGGCAGGGGCCCCGCGCGGGCGGCCTTGTGCCGCGCGGGCCTGCAGGCCGCGCCCTTGGGCGCGCGGCGCTGCAGGGGCCCCGCGCTGGCGGCCTTGTGCCGCGCGGGCCTGCAGGCCGCGCCCGTTGGGCGCGCGGCCCTGCAGGGCCCCGCGCGGGCGGCCTTGTGCCGCGCGGCCTGCATGCCGCGCCCCGTGGGCGCGCGGTCCTGCAGGGGCCCCGCGCGGCGGCCTGTCCCGCACGGGCTTGCTGGGCGCCGCGCGGGCGGCTGGGCCAGCGCCGCGCGGCTGGGTTTTGGGGCCGTGCAGCTGCGCCGCATTGGCCGCGCAGGCTGCGACTCGGCGACGCGCCGCGGCGTGTTGCGCGATGGTTTTCCCGGGACGCGCGCATTTCTCGTCGCCGGATGGGTTTCTTTCGCCTTTGTGAGCGCGGTTTTAGCCGCATGTTTTCTGATCCCGGTCCCTCTTCTTATCTCGCAGTTGTGGCATAGTGGTTAGCTTCTCATGTGGCCGGTGGCGCGTGTTTTGCCGCGTGGAGCTGCGGATCGCATCGGGACCTCCGTTTGGCGCACGGTTTTCGCGGATGGATCGCAGGTGGGTTGGTTTCTCCAATGAACTACGGAATGCCTTTTATGCTTCCGAATCAAAGGATCGTATCCTTACTATCAGGTATTTGCGGAACAGTCGTGCAAGTCGGGGTTTCGTTTCCGACTGGACACGGTGTTAGTCGCA
>CM055075.1:26401057-26533172 GCA_029204045.2 Tillandsia leiboldiana | reverse complement strand
GCAGATTTACCAGATGGGTATAACTCACTGCTGAGTTACCAATGTGTAGATTTCACTGGCTGAGTTACCAGATAGATAGTGTGCCCTGGCCGAGTCACCAGGAGGCGTTACTAAAGGAGAATTGTGGTGACCTTCTAGTGTCTTGTAGAGTTCTAGCATTCCCAGTGCGGGGGCGGAAACCATGGGCGCCTAAGCCTACAGCATGTTCTTGTTTGATAAGGGCTGTAGGGGGCGCAGAACGTTCGTAGTTTCCAGGCCTCCCGTGAGAGAGACTGAGAACTTACTTCCACAGCATTGCATTGAGACATGAGCGATAGATTCATTTCCAGTTATCTATCTATCTATCTATCTATCTATCTACTATTTGTGTTTTGTCTCCAGCAGACTGAGTGGGTGTACCGGGGGTTAGCTTTGGTGCCCACTGAGATCTGACTGTTGCAGTAGATCTCACACCCGCTGTGTGACAGGTGTTCCTGAGGACCGTTCCAGGTTTGGCTCTTTCGGAGCTTTCTGACCGAGGTTTGCGCGTGGCTGGCTAGCTCCTACCCGAGTCGGTGGTGTCGGTGTAGTGTCTCTTGTACTTTTCAGTTTCCACTTTGTACTTGTGTTGGGGTGCTAGTGGACTGGTGTACTTGGACTTTTCACCGCTTAGTGTTTCAGCTTCCTTTCAGCTCTGATACTTGTTAGCTTAGATCTCTTTGCAGGTTAGACGCTTCGTCTGTACGGCAGTTTCCGTACAGACGGCGGATCTGTGGCGAGCCCGGGTCGCAGTTCGACCCCCGGGGCGTGACAGATTGGTGGTATCAGAGCCTAGGAATATAGGTCGTTGGGGACTTAGAGACCCTAGGCTTTTGGTGGACAGTGGAAAGACTGTCGTGTGAACGTGACCTTAGCGAGAGTCTTGTCTAGGGTGTACCTCCCCCAGACGATTGGGTGAGTGACCTCGCATGTTATTTCTCTAAAGGTGATTGTGTTGGCTGCAGACAACATATGCTTTAGAAAGGTCGTGTTAGACTTTCGTTTGTTTGGGACGAGAGAGTCTTGGTCCTAATGTTTTTTTTCTGTTCAGTGGTTTTTTGGATGCTTCAGAGACGCCGTGCAACGCGAGGGCGTGTTTGACCTGGGATTAGGGGCTCGTATAGCGGAAAGCTAAATGGATAGAGCCAGAGAGGCTTGAGAGATCCAGGCCCTAGCAGTTCTGGTATTTGAGGCGTTACGGCGCAGGAAGAGAGAGCATGGAGCGAGTGATGCACATGCTTGGACCGAGAGCATCTCCCAGGATCGTCAGTAGTACCTCCGGCCGCGACTTTGTCGATTTCTGTTTCGGGATCGCACCATGATGGTGCGATGCAGCGAGAGGTTACTGATAGGTTGTGTACCGCATCCAGTTCCATCCCTTGAAGATTTCGGGACCGAGTTGGAGCCCGTGAGAGGCCGAGAACTGGAACGCTGTTATGGAAGATTTGTTCGAGGATTTGTTCATCCAGGATAAGCATCAGGCGCTTGGTTATGTACTTTTCTTTGGGACGCCAAGAGAGCTGTGGCGTCGGTTTCGTCTTGTTGGACCATCGGGAGCGCAGTTTGATGTTCTGGGGTGAGTTCTGTGACAGTTGAGCGGGGTATCCCTGACGCCCAGGATGAGGCTTAGAGGTTGGTTGTGTTCGAGTGGGAACCGCCTCAAGATGCCTATCTCTTTGTGCATTTTCGGCGATTGCCGACCGGGATGCATTGAGCGTGCATGCTCGATGGTTTGACCGAGGATCAGTGATCCCGTCCGAGGGAGACGGTGAGCGGGGGACCCGCGTCGGAGAGAGAGCTCCGGCATCGCCGATTTTTTGTGATAGTCGCCGTGATTCGAGGTTGCCGTGTTTCCACCCCTGGATCAGGGGTCTCAGAGGAGACAGAGACCAGGAGGTTCTCGACAGCTCGCTTCGCAGCAGTGCCAGGATGTGAGTTTCCTGCTGCATGGCCGCATTCTTCGTCAGGGTTGAGGATCGCGTTTCACACCTGGTGTGGCCGTCGGGTTAGAGCTGCTTAATGCCAACCACGCCGTGTGTGCGTTTGTAAAGCGGGGGTACCTTCGTGTGGGCCAGTGTCAGGACTGATGGTTGGCACGTTTGGATCGATTTTCAGATCACGTGAAGCACGTGGATGAGTGCTGCCTGTCCTGCCAGTGCAACTAGGACCTTGGATTGATCATCGAGATGTTAGTCCTACACCAGAGCTGGGTGTTTGATACGAGGTTGGATAGGAATCGGTCGTCCCAATTTATGCTATCATGGATTGTCGAAAGAGAAGACATTGACCCTCCGTAACCTGGTCAGGAGGAGTGTGTATTTTTATAGCATGCGATAGATATTTGATGCCCTGGCTGAGTTACCAGGAGGTTACCTGCCCCTGGCTGAGTTACCAGGAGGTTACTTGCCCCTGGCCGAGTTACCAGGTGGTTGATGCCCCTACCGAGTTACCAGGTATTACTTGATTGGGACTGAGATCGAGACAGTCATGCGTGGTTTGGTACCGCGCCAACTTCGACAGCACCTCGTGGAGTATCAACCGTGAGACAGGAGAGCTGTGAGCGCAGCTGCGAGTTTTGACGGATCGAGAGGTCTCTGAGACCTAGTGCCTCGTCGTGGGAATACGACAGTGAGGATCCAGGCGGTTGTTACAACCGTGGTGATGTCACGTTGTGGGTACACAACCGTGTGAGTTCTTGTGAGGTTCGAACTTGATTAGTCTCACCTTGTGCTTGTGGCAGATGCCTTCGGGTGATTGATATCTTTATGGAACCTTACAGCCAAGGGCTGTGCCTGGGTACTGATCGGGAACCAGTAGGGCAGTTTGAGCGGTTTGCGTGGTCAAGTGGATTGTCTAATGCCCTACTGATTTGGGAGCTGTGTTTTTCCCTGTTTCACTGGACGGGTTGGTGGTGTTACCGTCGTGGGTTTTGCTTACCTCCGAAGCGACTTGGAGCTTGAGGGGCTCTTGTGGATGGTGCTACAACTTCTATGGAGGAAGAGGTCGGTTGCCTAGCTTTGAGAGTTGCACTTGGGCATCGAAATTTTTGTGTTTAGGCCTTGCGATTCAGCCGCGTGAGCGACGGGGGACCCAACGAGGTGAGATACCGTTTGGGTCGGGCCTGGACCCATGTTAAAGTCAGAGATCAGAAGCTCTTGGACTAGGCAAGGCCAGTGTAACTTGCGAGAGGCAAAGCTGAGGAAGATACCAGCATTGATCCGGATATTGCCGTGATAGTGAGGTCATGGAATTATTCTTAAATCCTCGAACCTAAAGTACTTGGGCACTCAGGAGGTCGGGTTGATGTAACCGCCGGTGGATAAGTTGCGCAAGTTATATGATTGCTTTATCCCGGCGAAGACTTTTTGTTCGACTACGCCCTGTTTTGGGCGAGCAGTGTAACCCTAGGTTTTGAGTGCCAGGACTGAAAGAAGGTTCTCGAGGTTGTAAGTTTTTCCCCTGTTAAGGGAGGTGATGTATGTTTTATAGACTGGAGCTTTGGTGGCTATGAAGCATCAGAGGAGTTTTGCCTTAAGGAGGCTTGAACTTCGGTCCTTGAGATCTCGAATCAGGGAAACTTCCAGCCTGAGGGTTATTTATAGAAATGAGTTTTGCGAGGTGAGGATCCTCGAGCTGTGATCAGGCTGGATGAGGCCTATTTGAACCCCGAAAGTTTTGTTTTGCTTCCCTTCCTTGGTGATGGACGAGGACTTGCGTTATCCTCATCGACCGATGCGATTCTTGTGGGTGAAACCAAAGAATTTTGCAGTCGAATCATACCTTTGGGGAAGGTTCAGTGTTGTCAGCATGAGGAATGTGAGTGACCACTTGAGAGCCTTGGGCAATCTGAGGATCTTCTATCCCTTTTGTTTTTGATTTACCCTCCTAAGTATGGATTTTGTTGGATTTCGAGGACGAAACCCTTTTTAAGGGGGGGAGAGTGTAGAACACCGGGATTTGGTTGACGCACCGACCTTGCAGGATGGTGTGGTGCGGAGGAATTTGCCTTGGATGAGTCCCACTAGTGTTTTCAGAGGAGTTCGGGTTGATTTGGATCCCCGCGGAGGCCTCTGCTTGTTTCGGGCTTTGTACGCGTTAGGTGACTGGTACGGGAAGCTCCGACACCGCTATGGGTTGCAGAAAATTTGGGAAACACTTGGAGCAGGTGTATTTTTGATTTACAGCGAGGTTCGGGAGGTTCCGGACTGACGCGGAGGACCCAGAGGCAAAAAAGTGAGTCGGAACTGGCATTTTTGGAGCCGGTATTTGATTTGAGCACCCCGACTCAACGGTCGAGCTTTTTGAGGAGAAAAAGCTGTGGACACGCGTACTTTTGATTTACAGCGAGGTTCGGGAGGTTCCGGACTGACGCGGAGGACCCGGAGGCAAAAAGTGAGTCGGAACTGGCATTTTTTGGAGCCGGTATTTGATTTGAGCACCCCGACTCAACGGTTGAGCTTTTTGAAGAGAAAAAGCTGTGAGCGCGTGTACTTTGGAATTACAGCGGAGCTCGGGAGGTTCCGGGCAGCGGCGGAGAGCCCGAAGACCAAAAGTGAGTTGGAGTTGGGTTTTGGAATTAAATTAATTAAGTTAATTAATTTATATAAAGCTGTTGCTTTATAAAACCCCTCCCCCTCCACCTCTGTAGCAAAGAGAAAAAGGAAAAGAGAAAGAAAGAAAGGAAAGGAAAAGAGAAGAAGGAAGAAGAAGATGGAGGAAATGGAGAGGGCTCTTGGGCGTTTTTCTTCTCCGAGCGTGGACGTGAGCCGAGCGAGGACCGGCGTGCCGCGAGGAGGTTGGTTTATTTTATTTCTTCCTTTTTCACTCTTTTCTTCTCCCCGGTGGCCGGAGCCGTGCGGCTAGTCGTCCGGCGCGTGGCCGGGAGGGGGCGCTTGGGCGCCGCGCACAGCTGCGCCCTGCTGCCAAAGTGGGTCAGCAGGGCGCCGGGCTGCACAGGGGCGGCATGGTGCCGCGCGGCCCTGCAGGCTGCGCGCTGGGCGCGCGGCACTGCAGGGGTGCCGCGCGGGCATCCCCTGTGCCGCGCGGCCTGGCAGGCCGCGCGGGGCGCGCGGCCCTGCAGGGGTGCCGCGCGGGCATCCCCTGTGCCGCGCGGCCTGGCAGGCCGCGCGGGGCGCGCGGCCCTGCAGGGGTGCCGCGCGGGCGGCCCTGCAGGCCGCGCGCTGGGCGCGCGGCACTGCAGGGGTGCCGCGCGGGCAACCCCTGTGCCGCGCGACCTTGCAGGCCGCGCGCTGTGCGCGCGGCACTGCAGGGTGCCGCGCGGGCCCGCGGGCCGCGCCCGTGGGCGCGCGGCCCTGCGGGGGCCCCGCGCGGGCGGCCCTGCGCCGCGCGGGCCTGCAGGCCGCGCCCTTGGGCGCGCGGCGCTGCAGGGGCCCCGCGCGGGCGGCCTTGTGCCGCGCGGGCCTGCAGGCCGCGCCCGTGGGCGCGCGGCCCTGCGGGGGCCCCGCGCGGGCGGCCCTGCGCCGCGCGGGCCTGCAGGCCGCGCCTTGGGCGCGCGGCGCTGCAGGGGCCCCGCGCGGGCGGCCTTGTGCCGCGCGGGCCTGCAGGCCGCGCCTTGGGCGCGCGGCGCTGCAGGGGCCCCGCGCGGGCGGCCTTGTGCCGCGCGGGCCTGCAGGCCGCGCCCTTGGGCGCGCGGCGCTGCAGGGGCCCCGCGCGGGCGGCCTTGTGCCGCGCGGGCCTGCAGGCCGCGCCCGTGGGCGCGCGGCCCTGCAGGGGCCCCGCGCGGGCGGCCCTGCGCCGCGCGGGCCTGCAGGCCGCGCCCTTGGGCGCGCGGCGCTGCAGGGGCCCCGCGCGGGCGGCCTTGTGCCGCGCGGGCCTGCAGGCCGCGCCCGTGGGCGCGCGGCCCTGCAGGGGCCCCGCGCGGGCGGCCCTGCGCCGTGCGGGCCTGCAGGCCGCGCCCTTGGGCGCGCGGCGCTGCAGGGGCCCCGCGCGGGCGGCCTTGTGCCGCGCGGGCCTGCAGGCCGCGCCCTTGGGCGCGCGGCGCTGCAGGGGCCCCGCGCGGGCGGCCTTGTGCCGCGCGGGCCTGCAGGCCGCGCCCGTGGGCGCGCGGCTCTGCAGGGGCCCCGCGCGGGCGGCCTTGTGCCGCGCGGGCCTGCATGCCGCGCCCGTGGGCGCGCGGCCCTGCAGGGGCCCCGCGCGGGCGGCCTTGTGCCGCACGGGCTTGCTGGGCGCCGCGCGGGCGGCTGGGCCAGCGCCGCGCGGCTGGGTTTTGGGGGCCGTGCAGCTGCGCCGCATTGGCCGCGCAGGCTGCGACTCGGCGACGCGCCGCGGCGTGTGTGCGCGATGGTTTTCCCGCGCGACGCGCGGCATTTCTCGTCGCCGGATGGGTTTCTTTCGCCTTTGTGAGCGCGGTTTTAGCCGCATGTTTTCTGATCCCGGTCCCTCTTCTTATCTCGCAGTTGTGGCATAGTGTTAGCTTCTCACGTGGCCGGTGGCGCGTGTTTTGCCGCGTGGAGCTGCGGGATCGCATCGGGACCTCCGTTTGGCGCACGGTTTTCGCGGATGGATCGCAGGTGGGTTGGTTTCTCCCAATTAACTACGGAATGCCCTTTTATGCTTCCGAATGCAAAGGTATCGTATCCTTACTATCAGGTATTTGCGAAACAGTCGTGCAAGTCGAGGGTTGTCGTTTCCGACTTGGACACGAGTGTTAGTCGCATCGTTAGAGTATACGAGACCAGATGGGTATAAATCACTGGCTGAGTTACCAGATGAGTAGATACCACTGGCGGAGTTACCAGAGGGGTATAAATCACTGGCCGAGTTACCAGATGAGCAGATACCACTGGCGGAGTTACCAGATGGGTATAAATCACTGGCCGAGTTACCAGATGAGTAGATACCACTGGCGGAGTTACCAGAGGGGTATAAATCACTGGTCGAGTTACCAGATGAGCAGATACCACTGGCGGAGTTACCAGATGGGTACAAATCACTGGCTGAGTTACCAGATGAGTAGATACCACTGGCGGAGTTACCAGATGGGTATAAATCACTGGCCGAGTTACTAGATGAGTAGATACCACTGGCAGAGTTACCAGATGGGTATAAATCACTGGCTGAGTTACCAGATGTGTAGATATCACTGGCTGAGTTACCAGATAGATAGTTATGCCCTGGCCGAGTCACCAGGCGGTTACTAGAAGGGATTGTGGTGACCTTCTAGTGTCTTGTAGAGTTCTAGCAGTCCCAGTGCGGGGGCGGAAACCATGGGCGCCTAAGCCTACAGCATGTTCTTGTTTGATAAGGGCTGTAGGGGGCGCAGACGTTCGTAGTTTCCAGGCCTCCCGTGAGAGAGACTGAGAACTTACTTCCAGCATTGCATTGAGACATGTAGCGATAGATTCATTTCCAGTTATCTATCTATCTATCTATCTATCTATCTATCTATTTGTGTTTTTGTCTCCAGCAGACTGAGTGGGTGTACCGTGGGGTTAGCTTTGGTGCCCACTGAGATCTGACTGTTGCAGTAGATCTCACACCCGCTGTGATGACAGGTGTTCCTGAGGCGACCGTTCCAGGTTTGGCTCTTTCGGAGCTTTCTGACCGAGGTTTGCGCGTGGCTGGCTAGCTCCTACCCGAGTCGGTGGTGTCGGTGTAGTGTCTCTTGTACTTTTCAGTTTCCACTTTTGTACTTGTGTTGGGGGTGCTAGTGGACTGGTGTACTTGGACTTTTCACCGCTTAGTGTTTCAGCTTCCTTTCAGCTCTGATACTTGTTAGCTTTAGATCTCTTTTGCAGGTTAGACGCTTCGTCTGTACGGCAGTTTCCGTACAGACGGCGGATCTGTTGGCGAGCCCGGGTCGCAGTTCGACCCCCGGGGCGTGACAGATAATGACGCCAGAGCTTTAGTGCAAAAACCACGGCAGCGAGCTCCAAGTCATGGGTAGGGTAATTCTTCTCATAATCCTTGAGTTGCCTTGATGCATAAGCAATTACCCTCCCTTCCTGCATCAGCACACAACCAAGTCCGCTGTGTGATGCGTCACTATAGATCACATATCCTTTTCCCATAACAGGAAGGGAAAGGATAGGAGCGGTCATCAGTCTATTTTTCAGCTCCTCAAAGCTCTTTTGACAGTCCTCACTCCAGATAAACTTCACTCCCTTACGCGTCAAGCGAGTGAGGGGTGTGGAGAGCTTCGCAAAGCCTTCCACAAACCGACGGTAATACCCAGCTAAACCCATAAAGCTACGTACCTCAGAAACCGTCGTCGGTCGGGGCCAATCACGGACTGCCTCAATCTTCGCTGGGTCCACCGCCACACCTGCAGCGGAAATCACATGGCCCAAGAAGACTACCTCCCGAAGCCAAAACTCGCACTTTGCCAGCTTGGCATACAACTTCTTCTCTTGCAGAAGTTGCAGCACGATCCTTAAGTGCTCCTCATGCTCAATATCACTTCGGGAGTAAATCAAGATATCATCAATGAATACTACTACGAATCGATCCAAGTATAGTCGGAAGATCCGGTTCATTAAATCCATGAATGCGGCAGGGGCATTAGTTAGCCCAAAAGGCATAACTGTAAATTCATAATGCCCGTACCGAGATCTAAATGCCGTTTTCGGAATATTCTCGGCCTTCACCTTCAACTGGTGGTAACCAGACTGCAAATCTATCTTAGAGAAGACACAAGACCCTTGCAGCTGATCAAAAAGATCATCGATGCGCGGCAAAGGGTACTTGTTCTTGATGGTCACTTTATTTAATTCTCTATAGTCTACACATAATCGAAGTGACCCATCCTTCTTTTTCACGAATAGCACCGGCGCTCCCCAAGGCGACACACTCGGCCTAATAAAGCCCTTATCCATTAAATCCTGAAGTTGCGCCTTAAGCTCTCGCAACTCAGCCGGTGCCATCCGGTAAGGAGCCTTTGAGATTGGCGCAGTTCCCGGAACTACGTCAATCACAAACTCAATCTCCCTATCTGGCGGCATGCGAGTCAGCTCAGGTGGGAAAACATCCGGGAACTCGCGGGCAATAGGGATATCCCCGAGTTCCGGTGCCGCCGTAGGCCCCTCCACAACACTAGCCAAAAAGGCTACACATCCTCGATGGATCATCTGCCTTGCTCGGGAAGTCGAAACCATAGAGGCAAAGAAAGCACTCTGACATCCTCGGTATACCATCATCTCCTGGCCTGGTTCTCTAAAAGTGACCGTCCTTGCGGCACAGTCAATAGTCGCGAAATACCGAGCCAGCCAGTCCATCCCGAGGACCACATCGAAGTCCATCAATTTTCTCAGGACCAACAGGTCAGCTGGCATAATCCAGGACTCGATTTGCATCGGGCAGGACCAACAACACTCCTCCACGTGCAAGGTGTGATCGGGAATCTGAACCTCTCGTGCACGTGGCAAAAGTCCTACCTCTATCCCATGTAATGATGCAAATGATTTACTAATAAAAGAATGCGATGCTCCAGTATCAAATAATGTACGAGTCCTAATGCCAGAAAGTAAGGTGATACCTGCCACCACGTGATCTGCTGCCGAAGAGTCCTCTACCTGTGCAGCATACACTCGCCCACTCTGAGCTGGAGGGCGATACTCCGTGGGATGGGAAGAAGATGGCCAGCTTGCTGGAGCATATGGCCGCTGAGCCGTCGACCGTTGCTGAGACGAAGAAGGAGCAGATGCTGAAGAAGGAGCCGTCGATGGTGCATATGGGCAGGCAGCTCGGAGGTGGCCAGACTGTCCACACCGATAACAGCGGCCAAATCTCAGATCACAAGCATCAGAGTTATGCTGTCCCTGGCAGAAAATGCACCTAACCGTAGCCTGGGGCTGCCTCGCCTGCTGCCTCTGTCGCGGAGGCCCTTGCTGCCGCGACTGCGATCTCTGCGAATGCTGTTGCTGCTGATGCTGCGGTGGCCTCTGGGATCCCCCAGGCCCTCGCCGCTCAGAACGCCCACGGCCGGAAAACTGAGGCCGTGGCGGTCGTGGCGGCCTCCAAGAACTGGCCTGTCCCCCGTCGTCCTGCGCTGGTCGCTTCCTGTCTGCGCCTTGAGCGACCAGGCCCCCACGTCTGGCGACGACGTGGTCTCCCCTCTCAACCCACTGGGCATGCTCTGCTGCCTCCTCCAAGGTCTGTAGTCTCTGAGCATGCACCAGAGTATAGATTTCAGGGCGCAGGCCCGACTCAAAGAGCTCCACCTGGTGCGGTCCATCCCTGGCGACATAGGGTACGCAGTTGAGTAACCGCGTGAACTCCTGAAAATAGTCTAATGCCGTCCGGTCGCCTTGCTGAAGATTCTTCAAATCATCTTCCAGCTTTTTCTTCATACTCGTGGAAAAGTACGTATCCAGAATCATCTTCTTGAACTCAGACCAGGGTAGCTGTCGAGTGTTTTGAAATTCCAGTGGCTCCACCCGACGCCACCATGCATCAGCATCCTCGTCTAAACAGTGTACAGCCATATGTACCCTGTACTTCTGGTCAATGAAGAAGTTCCGGAATAACTTCTCCATTGACGAAAGCCAAGTCCCAATCTCCCAAGGCTTAATATTCCGCCCTGAAAATCTGGGCGGTCCCCGCTTACAGAACTGAGTAAGTTTGTCAGCAATCTCCTGCTCCTCCGCAGGAGTCAATGGCCGGATTGTCCCCTGAGCAACAGGGGATGCCGAGGTCACCGGTCCAACTGGGGAAGCCACAGCAGGGGAGGGTGGTACGGGAGAACTCTCCGGGGGTGCAACAACAGGCTGCGCCCTCTGTTCTAACATTTGCGTCAGCCGACCCATGGCCTCCTCCTGACGCCGCACGGCCTCTGACATCTGGGCCATCTGAGCCTGCGGCTCCTGTACCTCACTCTGCTGGCCCTGCTCGGACTCTTCCGGCTCGGGCTCAGGGGAGGAAGGCTGCGAACGCGTCAACATTCTACGTTGCGGAGGCATCCTACCACAAGAAACCACCCTTAGTATCAAAACCCCACACGACCCATTCTAGCGAAAGTCAAAGACATTCTCCTATTTCTGTGACTTTATGTTGTCTGCAGCCAACATAACAGTCTACCAGAAGTAGGCTATGTCGACCCCTCTTCCTTTATTGGAAGAGTTAAATAAGTAACACAACGACTTCCGCAAAATTGCCACGTCTCTCGCACCCTATCATCCTAGGGTATGTCAAAAGCCTAGGGTTTCCTAAGTCCCAACTGACCTATCCCTAAGCTCCGATACCAACTTAATCTGTCACGCCCCGGAACCCGGGCTCGCCAACAGATCCGCCGTGCACATGGGATTTCCCGAGTACACGAAGCGCTGGTAACCTGCTCCGATATAATATAAACAATAAAAGAGCATAATACAGAGCTGAAGTGGAAGAACCACATAGTATCTCAGACTGGAACTACTAATGAAGCTGTAATATGTACAATAATCTCCCAGCTCACCAAAATAGTACATCCAGCTGGCGAAAGCCAGACCTAGAATAAAAGAAGAATACCACAGTCTGAGAAAAGGGTGCAGCATCTATCTAACAGCTCTCAGTCTCCCAGGAGATCTATCTATTCAGCGATCCCCTTACCTCGATCAGCTGCCGATGGCCTAGCAGCTCCCGCAGACGACTCTGCAAAAATAAAGGAGAAGAAAGAAACAGAAAAGAACAATGGGGGTGAGAACTACCAGATAAACTAGTAGCCTCCCCTAGTGGGCAAAACCTCAACTCTGACGCACCCACTAGGACTACTAGAGGCCAGAAAGGAATAAGTGGTAAAGCTGTAAACAGAACTGCTGAATAAAGGGAAACCACCACTAGTATGCCTCTAAATGTCATGTAGCATGAAATGACTGTATGCAACAATACCAAACATGCCTGCCTGAAATAACTCAGTCTTGTGTCACTGGTACTGCCTGCTGTGCCTTGCCAAATCGGGTATGCTGGCCAATGCATAACACCGATAGGGGATAGTGTTTGCCAAATCGGGTATGCTGGCCAACGCATGACACCGATAGGGAATAGTGTTTGCCAAATTGGGTATGCTGGTCAACGCATAACACCGATAGGGGATAGGAGTCTCAAGGACTCAAAGTCTGTCTGTAACACACTCCGGAGTGGCACTCGAGGGGAGCGACCCACACGAGTAAATATCTCAGTAATAAGTATCAGAAGTGCCATAAAACAGCAGGACTGGATCATGACTATGATCAAAGTGGAAAAAACTATCCACTAAAGAAAACCCCGATCTGATGCCATAGTACTTAACAAGTGGAAAAACTATCCACTAAAGAAAACCCCGATCTGATGCCATAGTACTTAACAAGTGGGAAAACTATCCACTAAAGAAAACCCCGATCTGATGCCATAGTACTTAACAAGTGGGAAAACCACCCACTAGGATAACCCGATCCTCAGCTGGTGCAAAATAGACCAGACTCATCCCTAATCTGATGCAAGGATAAATATCTGATCGACCGCCTACTGTCCGCGGTCACCGCAACACCCCACAAGTTTATAATCTAACATAACCTTGGCTATACTATTCCAAACCCCTGCTCATACTCGAGCGACAAGCAACTGAAAGCAAAAGAGAGCAATAAAACATGTCAAGTCTTAATATGATAGTGTAGCAATAAATAGTGGCCCTACCTGATGTCCGGGCATGCATGCAACTGTCTTTATTTTAAAAGTTGTAAAATAGTGTCAAAGATTTAAAAAGATTGATTTACTGAATAAAAGTCATTTACATGCGAGATTATAGCCTTTGTCTCAAACACAGTGTCCCAATATAAGTCATCATATCATCTGTGGGGTTATATTAAATTTTAGGAGAGTTCGTCCCAGCGGTTCTCATCAATTGTCCTGTTAGTAGTCCTGTTAGTAGTCCTGTTAGTAGTCCTGTTAGTAGTCCCAATAGTTCTCATCAATTTAGTTTGTCCCAATTGTTCTTATCAATTGTCATATTAGTTTGTCCCAATTGTTCTCATCAATTAAATTTTAAGGGAGTTCCAGTAATCCCAGTGAGCTTGTCAAAAATGAGGTAAGCAACAACCGCCCACCTTGAACAGCTCAAATCACACCCAGATAGTCTCCTGGCTGTCCACAGTCCCCTAGAACTGCTATCTGCCGAGAACGGTGCCCTACAGCAACACACATTGCACAGGGTGTAACTATATTATTCATAAAAATACAGCTTTTGCTATTTTTCAAATAGCACGAAAAGAGAGGAGTTTTTCACCTCTGTATAGTGCTCAGAAAAATCCAGAAAAATTACAGTTGCGTTCCTCGAGAAGAGTAGATCAAAATCGACTCTTTAAACACCTCGATCTGATGCTCCTACACCAAGATAAAAATCGGAGAAGTTGACACTGTCCAGAAATTTCCACAGCAAAAAGGGGGGTCAAAGAGGCCTCGGGAATCGTGCCAAAAGTACGAAATGGAGCAAAGTGATCAACACGGTAATCGAAGCCTTACCTCATAGGAACGCGCTGTCACAAAAATCATCCAAAAATTCCTCCTGGTTAGCCCACAGGGAATTTTCGACGGAACTGCGACGGGAAATGGGCCGAAAAAGAAAACCGTCGCAGTGCGCCGCGTCGCAGACAACTCACTAACTATAACTCCAAAAATTCTGAGATTTGGAGGAGAGAGAGAAGAGAGAGAGAGGAAGAAATTTCGTAGAGGGCCCAAACTCTGGTTCTCTCTCTAAGGGCTCGAAAACCGAGGTGCAAAGAGAGGGGGGTGGGGGGCCCTATTTATAATGGGCTGAGGCTCCACACAGGATCGGATCCGAACAGGGAACACCGAAACGGGCCAACCAAAACGCACCACGCGTCCACAAAACAGGAAACAGCCTGTGCAAGGGCCACTCGGAAGCCGCCACGTGTCCACGTGGTGCACAGGCCCGGTCCCCGCGCCGGGTCTTCCGGAAGATGTTGGCCAATCGGAGCGCCGCCACGTGACCCTTCTAGAAGCCGGCCGGCCAATAGGGAAGCGCCACGTGTCAAGGTAAGTCTTCGGTGCACCCGGTGCACGCCATGCCGTGGACCGCGCACCAGCGCCCCCCCGCCCGCGCCGTGCGCCGCTGCGCTCTGCCGCGCTCCGCCGCTGCGCCGCCGCTGTGCCGCCGCCTGCCGCCGCCCGCCGGTCGCCGCCGGCTGCCGGAACAGTAATTCCGGCAGCCGGAGTTACTGTTCCGGTGAACAGTGTTTTGGCGCCGAAAAATAAAGTGAATATACCGTTTTGATCGTTTTCGCGCGCTGAGTCCAAATCCGCTGTCCATTTCGCCAAATTCTCATCCGAAATTTTGCCGAAAGCTCCCGAAAAATCCCATTTGCTCCGATTTTCGCGCAGAGTCTATATTAAATGTCCAATTTTGATTCTACAAGTTCTGTTTCACCGAATAAGCTCCCTACAATCACTGTTTAATGTTGCACAGTTCCTGCGGGAGTCTGGATCATCACAATTAGTCCTCTATATAAATGATATAATAGGACTAAATCTCTAATCCGGCTATAGCATTTTGGATGGTAGCAAGATCCAAGAGGAACATGAGAGTTAAGCGTGCTAGAGTTAGAGTAGTTCTAGGATGGGTGACCCCCTGGGAAGTGGGGCAATTAGTAATGATCTTACTCTGATATTATTATCTCATCATACACATTGTTTTGATTCGAGATGGATGTTCCGTTCCTTTCGGGTAGCGTGAGGTCGTGCCCGATTGGCGGGTCTGTCGGCGTGCCCGAACCGTACAATTTGTCGGTCCCGGGTCGTGCCAGATAAGAGTACTAATCGCCTCATTTCCCAGGGGGTCACCCATCCTAGAACTACTCTAGCTCTAGCACGCTTAACTCTCATGTTCCTCTTGGATCTTGCTACCATCCAAAATGCTATAGCCGGGTTAGAGATTTAGTCATATTATATCATTTATATAGAGGACTAATCCAAATTCCGGGGGTGTCACATTTTTCCCCCCTTTAAGTCCTGACGTCCACGTCAGGCTCAAACACACTCACAAGCACCAGGCGATGTGAGACTCGTCTCGCTAGCCTTAGCCGACCTTGTGAGGAGCTGCACTCCATTCACAACGGTCATTAGCCGGGGAGCCTCGCTCTACCCGCTATATAACCCTGGCTCAGCCGAGACTCATCTCACATTTCCGGCTGGTGAATGGCTCTGATACCAACTAATCGCCCTACTTCCCAGGGGGTCACCCATCCTAGAACTACTCTAGCTCTAGCACGCTTAACTCTCATGTTCCTCTTGGATCTTCCTACCATCCAAAATGCTATAGCCGGGTTAGAGATTTAGTCCTATTATATCATTTATATAGAGGACTAATCCAAATTCCGGGGGTGTCACACTAGTAAACCTTAGGGGACCACTATAATTCCAACCGTATATTTTTTCATCCAACGGCTAAAAACTTGATAGCACCAATGACTTGGTGCATACCAAAGTAAAGCATGCAATAATGTACATCAAGGATCATGGTGAAGGGTGAACAAATTAATAAATTTTGTGTTTCTTTTCTATAGTACAAATTTAAGGATCATGACATAAAGAGTGAATAAAATTTTCTACAATAGTTACGAATTTAAATTAAAATATGAAAAAAAATATATATATATACTAGCATCCTTTCACTTACCGATATCTAAGGACACATGTTATTTGTAAGCCCTTACAATTTACGTACAGAATATATATGGAATTGGGAATAGTTCAAATACACTCACTGTAATCAAATTATGCTATAACATTATTTTTAAATATCTCAAAAAATTTAAAAAAATATTGTTGAAAAAAATACCGACACTTGCTATTAGTGTCGCTATATGTGCAATCATTAGGGTATATAGCGACACATTACTATAATGTGTCCTAAAAATATGTCTCTATAATTTAATTTTGAATATAGATAGAATATAAATGAGACACTTATAAAAAAGTATCACAAAAATGTATCGCTATAATCTAATTTTGTTATAATAATATCTAATCTCCTGTAAAAAGTGCGATCATATCATGTGTAGACTTTTTATGTGCACAATTTTTAAAATAAATCTGAGTTTGGATATTTATTTGCATATATTTGAATAAAAGTTCTAGACATTACAACTTTGAAGAGTTTTTCGATCATTTGATCACAGATTATCTAATTACGAAGAAAATCTCCTGTGCAATAATTATTTCAATTAGAAATAACAATATCTAATCAAAGACCTCTGGGCAACAATAATATGTAAGAACAAAATTTTTTTAACACATTATTTTAATATAAAATTATGATAGAATAAATTTTTGTTTAGATTTTTTATCAGCTATTTCAGAAAATATATTCAAACAATAATGGCTTTTTTTTTTCTCCATATTTTTTTTGGGGCGATTTGTGGAATTGTTTCTAAAAACAAGTACTAATTATTAATGATTATTAATGTTACATATATAAAATCATATTTTTTCCTTTTTAATCGATTTATAATTAATTATCCGGATAACCTATCACACTATATGTAGAAAGATCACTTATCACAAGAGTTAAATACATCCATTTTTATTTTTATTTTATTTAAAATTATAAGTGCAATATCTTAATTATTACATCACGCATAATGATTAAAATAATAACGCGTTTCCATTTTGAGGAGTGAAGGTTCAATGAATTACATGTGAACATATATTGATATTCATTGTACGTACATAATGCATTTTATTTTATTTTATTTTATTTTATTTTATAGAAATTAACTACTATAGAATACCAAAGGGGTTTATTTTTCAAGTGTTATTTTTACCCCCGGTGAGGTAGTTACAGTTAAAACTATCAAGTACCGAATTGCATAGAGACCCCTCAACTATATACAGAATGTTGTGAAATGGGACCTTGATTTTTATCTATTTTGATTGACACTTCCTCATGTTTTATTTCTATTTTTTTTACACGAATTGTTTTAATAAATTGAAATGGAAATCTTATAAAATTAATTATTCTATCAAATTTTACAATTTTAATTAAGTATGTTTGAAGAAAGAATATATTTTATTAATAATTAATAATTAATAGATAATAAAATAGGTTTTTTAATTCTGTCTTTTTTTTTTCTTTTTTTTTTTTCTTCTTTTTTTTTTTATTGAAGTTGCGTATTGGACCCTATGAACTATTGAGGGGTACAACGATTTTTGCTGTTTGGCTCGTAGTAAAAAAAATATAAAAAAAACTCAAATTATTCAAAACAGTAAAAAAATAAAAATAAAAATAATAAAATAATATAAATAGTAATACTCGATATATTTAATTGTATTTAATTATGGTACTAATTATTTTTTTAATTAGTTTACATATTTAAAATATAATAAAAAATAATTATTTAAATTTTAATATTTTATTTATTTATTTTATACAATTATAATATGATGAAAATTAATTCAAATTTTACTCTATAATTTTATTATTATATTATTATAATTTACGCATAAAAAAATTAACTTTAGTTATTTTAAATTAAAAATTTTAATTATATAAAAAATATAATTATATTATTTTTTATTTATTATATTAAAATTTATTATTTATTAAATTATTTATTATTTTTATATAAATTATAATTTTTATATTAATTATTTTTTGCCAAACAATATTTCTATAATATAAAAACAAATTGCAGGAGAATAATAATTTTTGCCTAAATTTTACTTAAATAAAAAAACTTATTTCAATCTAAAATTTACTTTCGGTGAAACAAACATACCCTAAAAGAACTTTGATATAGACCTTTTCAACTTTTAATTTTTTTAAAATCAAGTTTTTATAGTTTAATTAAAATTTTTGTTAAATCTCATGACACGATTAGCTATATTAGCGGTTAATTAATTTTGTCGTTATTCACTGTAAAGTAGTTTGAGCTATAAATATTAATAAAACTATCTATCAATTTAGTAAAATTTTTAATTTCTTTGATTAAGATTACTCGATTCTAAAAAAATTTAAAAGTTAGAGGAGGCCTCAATTTATATATATATATATATATATATATATATATATATATATATATATATATATATATGCTTAAGGAGAAGTTTTTTCCAAATTGCCTATAGTTGAGGAGTCTTCATGTAATTTTACATAAAATAACGGGAAAATAATGGGAGAATGCTTTGGAAAATTCAGCATGCCCATAAAATGGTAGATGAATAGGTATAAAATTTGCATTTTATTTTTAAATGTGCAATAGCAATTTTTTTTTTTTTTTTTTTTTTTTTTGGGATAAAAACGTATAAAGCTTATCTAAAGTATAAATTATTTTGATTTAATTATTTAATCTATCAAAATTTTAATTTTATTATTTAATATTTTAATTTATTTGATTTAAATCAAACAATCAGTATTAATTTAATATTAATTTGGCTTCAAAATATAAATATGTTGTTTATCTTTACAGATTTAATTACTATATATACATCATATAATTTTCACATAAATAAAATTATTAAAATAAATAATTAATTTAATTTTTAAAATTAAAGTATTATTTACTAATTCAAATAAAATATAAGGATAGATTGGATAATAAAATTAAAATTTAAAATATTTACATTCGATTCAGAAATCATTTATAGTTGGAAATCATTTATAGTTGAGGTAAATTTTATATTTTATTTTATTTTATTTTTATACAAGTTGCACATAACAGCAGGGTGGTGAAGGGATCCAACACCTCATTTGTCTATAAAACTCCATCACCAGATCACTCCATGGGTCTACCCATATCCTTTTAGACACACCCTCCTCCCTCTTCTTAATTCCCCACTACCTCTCCCTCTCCTCTCCAACTCTCTCTCTCTGTCTCTCTGTCTCTGTCTCTCTCTCAAACCATACATAACAATGGCTAATACAAACTCAGAAGCTAAAGTTATAACTGGTTCTACTCCTCCGCTGCCGCCGCAGACGATGATGACCTCGTTGCCGGAAGAAGCAGCAGTTCCGAGGCCGAAGAATCGCCGGAATGTCAGGTTCGCCTTCGCCTGCGCCACCCTTGCCTCCATGACCTCCGTCCTCTTGGGCTATGGTAAGAGATGTTAATATATGCAATTTCTTTAAACTAATGTCCAAAAAAGTATATATATATATATATATATATATATATATATATATATATATATATATAGTGTGTAAGTTTATTTTACTTGTCAACAACTAAATAAATTTTATCTAATAGATAAAAGAATTGCACATCATATATTTAAAAAAATGTGTATGTATAGATTTTTTTTTCTATGTATGTATAAGAA
This sequence comes from Tillandsia leiboldiana, assembly GCA_029204045.2. Classification (NCBI taxonomy): domain Eukaryota; kingdom Viridiplantae; phylum Streptophyta; class Magnoliopsida; order Poales; family Bromeliaceae; genus Tillandsia; species Tillandsia leiboldiana. Next base: position 26,513,909 of record CM055075.1, on the reverse strand, counting down.
AAGGTATGCTTGGTTAGGGTTCCGTATAGTGGGACGCTATTTGTGAATAAATAGGTTATTAGGTTTAGATGATCAAAGCGTTAAGATATATATATTGAATATTAATTCAGTTATTTCTTTTGTGATAAGAAGGAAAATTAGAATTAATGATTAAGATTTTATGTTTGAATTTTAGATGTTATTTTTTTTTTTTCTTCAGAAATGAAATTTTGAGTTTTTTTTTTTTTGTTCCACCGACAAAAAAAAATTGGGAAATAATTTTTGGGCTAAGATTTTTTTTTTTAAAAAATGGTTTTATATGTAAATTAAGGAAAATGCTACTTGTACACCCGTAAGGGGTGTACATCTCACACCCCCACCCATCTAAGGGTGGGGGTGTGATGAGGGATCACTTGATGTGACCCGTAAAAAACATCGCCATCATTAAAGAGGTGGAGATGTAAGATGTACACCCCTTCGGAATGTACATGTAGCATTGCTCGTAAATTAAAATAGTAAAAAAATAATATATATATATATATATATATATATATATATATATATATATATATATATAGTCGGGCTAGAATACTATGAATAGAATACTATGGATAGCACCAAATAATTGATGCTATTAAGTTTTCAGCCGTTGGATGAAAAGATATAAGATTGGAAATATAATGGTTTTCTAAAATTTTTACTATTAACCAACTAGCGAGTAAACCTGGAACCACCGGAGCTATGCAATTGTAATGGACGGTGGAGTTTTTACACGAGTGAATGGTTTTCAGACATCGGGGTGATGAGCGGGGCGGTGCTGTACATTCAGAAGGACCTGAAGATCAGCGACACGCAGGTGGAGATCCTGGTGGGCATCCTCAACCTCTACTCGCTGGCCGGCTCCTTCGCGGCCGGGCGCACCTCCGACTGGATCGGCCGCCGCTACACCATCGTCTTCGCCGCTGCCATCTTCTTCGCCGGCGCCCTCCTCATGGGCCTCGCCCCCACCTACGCCATCCTCATGCTCGGCCGCTTCGTTGCCGGCGTCGGCATTGGCTACGCCCTCATGATCGCCCCGGTCTACACCGCCGAGGTCTCCCCCACCTCCTCCCGCGGCTTCCTCACCTCCTTCCCCGAGGTATATATCTACTTTATAAAATTTTAAGCAGTTAGAGAACGAATAGGTAATTTATACTTGATATTCAATTTAAAAAGTATAATAAGTTTCATATTCAAAATCAAAATTATTAAAGTGTCGTCGGAACAAACGGTGGTTTTATATTTTATATTCGATGGCGAACGAACAGGTGTTCATCAACTCCGGCATCCTCCTCGGCTACGTCTCCAACTACGCCTTCGCCCGCCTGCGCCTGGACCTCGGGTGGCGCCTCATGCTTGGTGTCGGCGCGATACCGTCCGTCTTTATCGCCGTGGGCGTGCTGGCGATGCCCGAGTCCCCGCGGTGGCTGGTCATGAAGGGCCGCCTGGCGGACGCCAAGTCGGTCCTGAACCGCACATCCGACTCCGCTGAAGAGGCCGAGCTCCGCCTCCTCGACATCAAGAAGGCGGCCGGCATTCCAGCCGACTGCACCGACGACTTCTTCGTGCCCGTCGCGAGCAAGCAGCGCAGCCAGGGCGAGGGCGTCTGGAAGGAACTGTTCATTCGCCCGACGCCGCCCGTGCGCCGCATCCTCATCTCCGCACTCGGCATTCACTTCTTCCAGCAGGCCTCCGGCATCGACTCCGTGGTGCTGTACAGCCCCCGCATATTCCAGAAGGCCGGAATCACCGACGACAACAAGCTGCTCGGCACGACCGTCGCGGTCGGCTTCGTGAAGACGCTCTTCATCCTCGTGGCCACCTTCCTGCTCGACCGCGTCGGCCGGCGGCCGCTCCTGCTGAGCAGCACGGGCGGAATGGTAGTATCGCTGGCGGCGCTGGGGCTCGGGCTGACCGTAATCGGCCATCGAACTGACGGCACGGTACCGTGGGCTGTCGGGCTCAGCATCGCGTCGGTTCTCGCCTACGTCGCCTTCTTCTCGATCGGGGTCGGGCCGATCACGTGGGTGTACTCGTCGGAGATCTTCCCGCTGCGGCTGCGGGCGCTGGGGTGCGCCATGGGCGTGGCAGTGAACCGCACCACCAGCGGCGTGATCACGATGACCTTCATATCGCTCTACAAGGCAATCAGCATCGGGGGGAGCTTCTTCCTCTACGGCGGGATCGCCGCGGCCGCCTGGGTGTTCTTCTTCACTTTCCTGCCGGAGACCCGCGGGCGGACGCTCGAAGAGACTGGAAAACTGTTCGGAATAACGGATATGGATAAAGATGTCGGCAATGAACCACCACATCAAGAATTCGCAGGAGTAGAAAAAAGAGGAGCAATTCAACTCACTAACAACAACAGTGGTAGTAGCCCCACCGCTGAAACAGGGACTAATGGACAATTACCGAAAGTTTAGTTGCTTAATTTGTTACGGATCAGATTGTAACGAACAGAATATGGGAGGGCTTTATTGAGAAAAATTGTAAGAGGGTGGCGTTCCTACCCACCAATGACAATGGACAATCGTTGGTTGATGTAATTGGATGGGAACAGAGGAGTACAACTTCTGCTACTTTTTTGTTTTTTCTTTTTTCCTAATTATTGGTGGATATAATTAGTTGTGGGGTACTATAATAGGTGTCGTATTCTAATAGTGCATATGGGCCGGTGGACGAATCAAATTAACAAAGGGTTGAGAAGGATATGCGACGAATTTGGTACCAACCAATTACATATACAACAAGAATTATTAATTTAAAGGGGTAATTTTTTACATACTCCTAAAAATTTCTCTGTTTTCATATTTACCTCTCTTAGAAGGCTAATATTAAAACTACCCTTCTTACGTTCAACTTCTTTCCAAAATACCCCTGAAGTTAAACTCTGTTAGTGTACTGCCGTTAGCTGTGTGAAATTACCATTTTGCCCTTTCAAATATACCCTTCTACCATAACCAACTTTTCTTATGTACCCTTAAAATTTTCAATAGTTTTCGTATTTACCTTTAAAATATCGAATTACTTTCTTATTTGCCCTCCAACGGCCATCTTAACGGTAATCTTCCTTTTAACCTTATAAAAGCACACTCATAGCTTAAAAAACATATCAATCTTCCTACTTCTTCTAAGTAAGAGATCCAAGCCTCTTTCTCCTCCTATTTGCATAACTTCTAGCTACATATGAGCCATCTAAGTGAGAGGTCTGCATCATCTCTTAGCGCACAAATTCCTTTGTGCGACTGTGGAAGATCTTGTAGAATATGGACATCGAAACAGCCAACTAGTAAGGGACGTCGATTCTACCGTTGCTCAAACTGGGGGGTAAGATAAGCTAGTAAATTTTATAATTTAACGATTGTCATTTTTGCTCAAACTAGGGTAAAGTAAGCTTTGTTTTTTTTTTTGTTTTTGTGCAGGTTGAAGGAGTTGGACATTGCAATTGAAGAAGCCATTAAGCAAAAGATTCAAACAATGGAAGTGAAAATATTGTTTTGGCTTAAATTACTTGTTTGTGTTATAATTCTCAATATATTGATGAGGGGAGTATTTTAGACATGCAACATATTGTAACTGATGGTGAAGTTATGTAAGATATCTTAGTATTTTGGGAATCTATTACAATATTTTCAAGCTGATAAAAAACAGCGCCAATTAAACAACGTCATCGTCATCCAAAAAATTACATAACATAGTATTAGAGCAGTACTATCATCACCCAAAAAATTACATAACATAATATTAAACAGTACTATCATCACCCAAAAAATTACAGCACCATCAGCATCTTTGCATGCATTGTTTTCTCAACCTAGCAATCTGCATGCGTCAATGTCGAAAATAGTTGAACCCTGTTGTGAATAGGGAATTGCCTCATGTTGCTGCTGTGATGCTCCAGATGCTGCGGCTTGAAACTCTTGCCCTCGCTGCAATCCGCTATTATTCCTTTTTTTCTTACTGAAATTGAAGTTGAAAGTCACAAAATTTAATTATTGTAGCATTACGGTTATAGAGGCCCAAATGAGTTTTTGTAAGGAAAAAAAAAATATCAGAATATCAATATAAAAAAATATCAGAATATCCATACTACAATATCAGAATGACAATATAAAAAAGCTCAACCAGAAATAAATAGATCTGCTCCAAAAATGCCACCATAATCTGTACATTGTAAGACATACAGCTCCAAAACAAGTTAATTTAAGCATCTAGGGAATATACATTTAGGAAGACAACGAAAATCACTCAGAAATCCACAGTTCTATTGGAACTTAAAATGTTTATAGGAAGTGACTTGAAAAGTTTACAGAATTTTGAATCTGCATCAAGTGATTATTGTCAAAAAGCACCATTGATATAGAAAAAAGAAGGAAGTGTAAGTATTAAGCAACAAAGCACAGGACCTATAATGATTCCACACCCTGATCGATCATTTCACATTGCGAATTTCGGAAATAACTCAACCAGAAAGCTCAACCAGAAAATATCAGAAATAACTTGAAATAAGCACAGGACCTATAAGCTCAACCAGAACATATCAGAAATAACTTGAAAGAAACAAATTACCTTGAAGATTGTGATGCTGCTGGTGCACCTGCTGCATAGTGCTCATCTCGCTCTTGTCGTTGCGATCCACTATCTTTTCTTCTTCTTTTGCAATAAAAAAATTTAAAGTCACTATATCTAGAAATTGAAATTACAAGAAAATAAAAAATAGATATAATAACTTGAAAGAATCAAATTACCTTGAAGATTGTGTGCTAGGGTCTACTGTCGAAACATCATTTTTGCATGTTCTTGCATGATGACCAAAGCCACCACATCTCCTACATTTGTGTATTCTCTTAACTATCTCCCCTGCTCCTCTGATCCTTTTTTTTCGTGGCCGACCAGCAGGTCTTACTAATAAAGGTGGCAACACACTAAAACCTATATCACTCTCATTCCAATCCTCTTCAGCAGGCAATGGCTTAATGTTTAATGCATAGGTATCTCGATACCTTTCAACAGTGAAGTATGATGATGTATAATCTTCAGGTTTGAGTTTCATATTAACCATAAAGGCAATGGCATGTACACATGGCAATCCAGAGACTTGCCATCTCCTACATGTGCATGTCCTCTCATCAAGCCTCACATCACATCTTGAGTTAGGCCCTTCAACCTCTGCTTGCTTATCAGTACATCTTAGTACTCTAAAATTTCCAACATCCTAACAGTAACATAAGACAATAGATAATAAAACAGTACATCTTTATTTGTTTGTTTGTTTATAAGTTATAGTAAAAAGCATCAAGCAGGTTTTAGATTACCTCGGTCAATTTGTTGACATGCTTAATTGCTTCTGGCACAAGCTTTGTTGACCATTTTCTCGCTTTTCTTGCTTTTTTGTTCATCATAATCATCATTTTCTGTCGTATAGCATCCATCATGTCTATCACCGGTCTATTCCGTTCTTCACTGATCCAAGAATTAAAAGTCTCACATATATTATTTGGTTCTCGTTCGCATTTAGCATCTATTCCAAATAAAGAACGACTCCATATATGTCCATGATTCTCTCTTAAGAAATCAACCACTCTACTGTCCGCATTCTTCACCCTTTCCATATGGTATTGAAATCTAGAAGTTGTATATACCCTAGCTGCTCCCCACAGATGTTTCTTCAAAATATCTGATCGAAAACGTTTCTTCACATTGCTGTACAAATGACGCACGCATTCACGATGTTCAGCAGTGGGATAGACAGCTAGAAGGGCCTTATCTAAGCCTTTTTGCCTATTACTAGATAAAACCAAACCATTATGACAACCTACAGCTTCTTCCAGACCTAGCAGGAACCACTCCCAACTTTCTGCATTTTCTGACTCAACCACACCATATGCAACCGGAAACATTGAGTTGTTTCCATCAAACGCAATTGCTGAAACAATAATTCCTTTGAATTTACCCTTCAAATGAGCTCCATCTAAACCAATATATGGCCTACACCCTCTTAGAAAGCCTTGAATGCTAGCCCCGAAAGCAATAAACATTCTTTGAAAATGCTGCTTTCTATTTACCTCTATCAGTTTAATTGATGTATGGCTTCCTACATTTCTTCTCCTAATCTCACCACAAAAATAAAAAACTCTTAAGAATGATAATTCCCACTTTCCATATAATTTGGTCATTGCTTCCTCTTTACCTTTCCACACCTTTAAATAGGGCAACTCCAACCTTCCATACTTCTCTTTTAGTCTTCTAGTTAATTCAGGCACAGATATATCACCTTCAGTTTTTAACCAATTTGATATTCTATTTGCAATCCATCCTTGTGTAGCATTCTTGTTTCCACATCTATTTACAACTTCACATGTATGCTCCGGTTGGAATGTTTTGACCTATTGATACAATAGATTGGAAGAAATAATGAGATTAGAGTAAGTAATGTTTGAAATACTAGCAATTGAAATTTTTTGCCTTTTACCTGAAAGCTTGCTTCCCCTTGAATCTGTGCTGCATGTATTCTCCACCCACAACCTTCTGTGCGACATCTTGCTGTTACTCTACATCGATCACTTTTTATCACCTTGTACTCGAATTGATTTTGGATAGCAAATTGATTCAAAGCACTTCGAAATGAAGTGACATCAGGATATTTCACACCATAATCCATAATTGGATTCTCCTCATCATAAACCAACTCATCAACATTCGAATCATCTTCACTAGTGCTATAAACTAAATTTCTTTCAAAATCAACAGAATCAGACCCATGTAATTCATCTACTTCCTCATTCTCCTCATCATATCCAACATTATCATCTCCAATATCATCCACTATATGAGCTCCACCTGCAGCTATACCTTCACTTGCATCCTCCATATATAACTTTCAACTTTTAATCATGAGTCATGCTTCCCTAAATAACACCAAACAAAATGAGTAGATCCAAAATACCTAACTGTAGCAACAAACTGATGTAAAAATTTTTGATTTCCATTTAATTTTAGAAGTTTTCAGAAGTTTAATAAAGTTTCATGTTCCAAAAGGAGCAGAAAATTCTTTCCTGAAGAAAAGTGGAAAAGATCGAGTAGGAATTCAAGAAACCGATTCTTTTTCAAAAGGAAAAATGAAAAATAGAATACTTGCCAAGTAGATTTTGTCATCGAAACACATAATTCACACTCATACATCAACTCTAGCTCACTTTGGAAGATTAATAAACCATTCACAACAACAGAAACCACAACATATCTTGCAGAAATTATACAGTTGTAGATGCTGTAGTAAAATGATAAAGCAAAACCAACTTACTTTTAATTGAATTAAATCTACAGAGATGAATGCAAAGACTAAATAAAACAGAAAGATTCAGTTTAATAAAGGCAACAAACTAAATGCAAAAAATAAATGCAAAAATTAAATGAAAACATCTGTAAATTAAATGAAAATTTTTTGAAAACCTAGATGTGGAAAACTTCTGAAATTAAATGGAACTTACCTTTTTTTTGCAATTATTCCTTTTCTTTAGTAGGAAGTTGTAGCTCCAAAACCCTAAACAATGAAAATGGTGATGATTCTTGAAGGCACTCTGTGATCCCCAACCACCATCGCGTCGGAGCCCGTCGCAGGATCCCGCTGCGGTTCCGCCACGAACGGCGCCGTCAATCGATCGATCGGCTAGGGTAACGGTTTCGGATTTGAAGGCACTCTGTGATCCCTCGATCGGCTAGGGTAAGGGTTTCGGATTTGGGGGGGAGTTGGGGATCAAACTAGGGAGAGGAGAGAGGGGGTGTAAGGGACGGAGGAGAATTGGGCGAGAGCTAGACCGCGCCCTAATTTTGGAATTTTTTTTTTTGTTTTTTTTGGGGAGAGCTGAAGGAAAATGATTTATTAACTAGGGGCAAAATAGGTATTTTTAATAATTTGTAACTCCGATTAATATTTAACTCTCGTTTAACCCTAGTTAACTTAACGGAGGGAAACGGTAGGGGTATATTTAATAACGGTGGAACGTATGAGGGGTATATTGGAAAGAAAAAAATAAGAGGGGTAAATCAGATATTTCTTAATATTTCAGGGGTACACAGGCAATTATCCCTAATTTAAAATATCACATGGTAATATTTCTTGCAAAACTTTACTATGAAGCTATGTGCCGGGGCTTAAAAAATTTAAGCCTACATTTTTTTTTGTCCAATTTCGCTATATGAAGCGGTCCGTAAAAAAGATTCAAACCTAGTGCATCTTTGGTGAAAAATGAAGAGACTTATAATCGTAGTATTAAAACCACCAAAACTGCCGGCAAAAATTTAAAGATCATGGGCAACTCTTGAATTCACCTAATATTTATATAGGTTGTTTTCTAAGTATTAACGGGTGTTTAATGTAGGTTGAATAGTGAGTAAATGCAATATATATATATATATATATATATATATATATATATATATATATATATATATATATATATATATATATATATATATATATATATATACCCTGTGCATATAAGTAGGATGGTTGGCTAAAGATAAAAATAGAGAAGAGAGTGTGTGCACTTTGTAATTTTTGCTTCCATATAGTAGAGTACTTAGTTTTTTTGCAAAGTGTCTATCCATCATCTCGTTTTCTCTTTTTTGCACTTAGTTTTTAAGGGTGCTAAGGTTCGGACTAGTAAGATGGAGATAGGGCTTGCCAATCTTCGAGGATGAAGGCGGGCGTCACATAAACTTTTGCGAGTCAAAAATTTAAGTCCGTGACAATTGGTATCAGAGACAAATTCGAGCGAGGAACCATGTCGTCATCAGATGCTGTCATCATTGATGTTGTTGCTGAACATCCCAGGCAGTCCAAACATGGCAGTAGCAAGGAGTTGCGAACCCATGCGAAGGACTCCGCTTCGTTCGAAGACCGTGTGGACTCGTTGGAGGATGCGGTTTCGAGAGTGGAATAGCACTACTCCGTCCTATCCCAGCATGTGGGGATGATGGAGGAGGGACAGCAGGCCATGGAGGACAGCGTTGCGGCTGCCATGGAGACCTTCGGCCAACAGCTTGAGTAATTTCGCAGCGACCTCACCCGTCGCAAGGACGAGCGAAAGGTGCTGATTGAGGATCTTGTTGCTCGTATCGACGAGGTCGAGAACCTCAAGTTACGGGTGGCAATCTTTGAGAGAGCGGTGGAGCGTACGTGGTCCTGAACCAAAGAGGGAGTACGGTCTAAAGATTCGTGTCTCTCAGCCTCAACACTTTAAGGCACGTAGGATGAAAAGAAGATCGACAACTTCTTGTGGCTCATGGAGTGCTACATTAGGGCGTTGCGGTTGTCATTCCCCGAGACCACCAAATTGGTCAGTTCGGGCACGTGCCCAGACCCGCCGAACGGATAAATTTTTTTCTATTCGCCCAAGACGTCACAATCAGTATAATTCGACGAGTTCCAACTAGGAACAGAATTTATACACGAATTGCGATAGGAAAGTACAGAAAACATAAAATATATATTCTATTACATGCATTCGTCGCATCAAATATATTTATATCACATTTTCCTTTTTCCTTTACAATACAATATTATTACAAATTTTAAATTTTTGCTCTTGTACTCCGTTTACACATAGCAATAACTGTTGAGAGTCACCTCTACATACACTGTAACTGGTAGGACCTCTACCTAGAGAGTTACGCCCTGATCTCTCTCTGCCGCTGCCGACCTAGCTGGACCTATAAACTGTGGGGTGAAAACTATAAACATAATCCCCAGTGGGTACGACCACCTAAGTGAGAAGCGCTAGCCCAACCCATCAGGTCAAAAGAAGACAATATATAAGTATAAACAAATAAAGAAAGCTATAAACAATAAGCAGATAAATCTATACAACGTGCATAAAGAAAACGCTATGCTTATATCTCGCTACTCATTCGGTAATGAAATTTATCATATAATGTAACTACATGTTGCGTGTTATTTCATCACCAAATTTGTCAATACTCTCTTACAGAGTATATCCACTCCATACCAAGGCTAGATTCACACATACTATATATGGTAGAAGGGTTCATGCCTCAAACTTGACTATGTATCAACTTGACTCAAATTGGTCCACTGTATCACATACACAATCTCTCAGGGACTCACATAGGGTATTTCCCCCAACTATACTATGCCTCATGGACCATGTTGGGTACCCCGCCAGCATGAGCTATGCCTCACACCCGCCGCCTAATCAGCTCTCACAATATGCATCAATATAGTATACTAACCAATCTCTGAGACTCATTGGTACTCGTCCAATCTCTGGGCCCAAGGATACTCACTAAATCTCTAGAATACATAGATATTCACCCACTCCCTGGGATCACTGGGATACTCAACCAATCTCTAGGGTCTCAAAGATGCTTACCCTCTACGGTGTCACGCTCCGGGGTCGAAACTGCGATCCGGGCTCGCCAACAGATCCACCACCTATACGGAAAATCCCGCATAGGCGAAGCGTCCAACCTGTAAAAAAAAAAAAAAACTACAGCTAAACATATATCAGAGATGTAAAGTAAACTGCTGTAAAACTAAAATCCAACCACTGTACAACTGGAAATAAAGATCTAATAACCATCTCCCACAAAATCATCATACAGCATCCTCTGATACAACGTCTAAGAACCCAAACGGGAGATAACTAAAATAATGATACATCAGTGTACAGGCTCACAGTACAAGTCGAATCCTCACAATACAACAATCTCTCAAAATACAGAAAACTCTCAAAAGTAAAACATACAAAACTAACCGACTATACTATAAATCCCAAAGATGGGGGTACAGCTACTCTCCAAAGACAGGTAGGGATCTAGCTCGCGACTCCCTCGCCTCGATCAGCAACAGAAGGAGCGACCACTCCCGCAGAAGACTCTGTAAAACAAATAAGAGGAAAAAAAAGAGATGGGAGAACCCCCAACGGGTGTGAGAACTATACCAACACGTAGTTCTCAGTGGGTACCGCCACCAAGCCCGACGGTCTGCCCACTAAGTCTACTAGAGGCATAAGATAACAATGCAGTAAAAACTGAATAATAGAGGCTGGAGATACTCTACAGCTACCATGCCTCTATCTAAATGCTCAATGGGTGATACAGATGAAGAGATATGCAACCACTCGAACACGAAGTGCTCAATCGACCCAATCGAACTGACTGCCATATAGAGTCCAGTCAAGCCTACGCCTACCTACTGCCATTACATCCACGGAGGACTGGACTTACGTAGGGCGTCCGTGACTGCCAATGTAGAGTACCGGAGCTTCGGGCAGTGTGCCGACTCCACGTGGCAGCCTGGTATTGTGGAAATACCTTTAGCAGTTTCTGTTTTATTTACAGAGAGGTTCGGGTGGTCCCGGAGCTACGCGGAAGCTTTTTTGTAGAAAAGTGAGTTGGCGTCGGATTGAGAGCTTGCAGGTCGAGCATTGGTTTCATGGATGGGTTTGATGTGAGTTGATCCCTTGGGACATGTGTATTATGATTTTACAGAGGTGTTCGATTGGTTTCGGGGTGATGCGGAGGTCCCGGGGCGAGGAAGTGAGTTATCGGCGCGATTCGGGAAGGTTCTGGCAGGATTCTGGAGGTTCTGGGTGGCTGGGTTCCGGAACCAAGCAGTTGGTTCCGGAACTGGCCCCTTGGTTCCGGAACCAGCTGCCTGGTATCGGAACCAGAGGTGGTGTTCCGGTACCCAAATGCTGGTACCCGAACACAGACTCTGGAATGCCCGAAAAGAGCTCGGATTGGTGCACAGTACTTGGAGGTATGGGCTTCTTCTGTTCCAACCACTCCCGTCATGTTTTATACCCAGACTCTTGCTCCCTCTCCACCCTTCATTCCTTATCATCTCCTCCTCCCTTTCTTGCTGCCAGAGAAGAAGAAGAAGAGGAAGTAGTAGAAGGAGAAGCATGCTCGTGCATTGTGGGAGTTGACCGAGTCAACGTGCGCTCGCGAGGAGCAATTGAGGTAAATTAATTGTTGGAGATTGTGGATTTGGATTCGATAGTTCTCCTCTTGGGTTTTATTGATGGAATTGATTGAGAATTGAGCTTAATTTCCATCCTTTCTCTCCCTCTCTCCCTGTGCTCTCGGGTGCAAGCAGGGAGGTTACTGCGCAAATTCGAGGATTTGCCTGCTTCTTGCGCACGTGTGGAGGGCCCTCTTGAGCTGAGCTGAGGCATGCAGAGACCTTGGGGAGTGTGATAGAGGATTGTTTGGAGCTCCGTGGATTTTTCCGAGACGCGCGACGGCGCGCGCGCGCGTGAGAGGCATAGTGCAGTTTTTCTTCAGTTTTGCGCCCGTTTCTTCACCAACTTCGGCGCGGCCTTCGGAAAGCATTTGAGGTGGGTTGGAATTTCTTCAAGATGTATGGAATGCCCTTTAAAGCTATTGAATGCATGTTGATCATGTTTAACTTGATTATTTGCATAGCTGGTAAATCTGATAGTTGCCTAGAAAATTGTAGGAATGCAATTGCGAGCCCCAGATATTTTTAGCATGATCTAGAAGTGATTTGACACTAGACTGCATGGTTAGTTGGCATCATATTGGCATCTGAACCGTTTTAAAAATCGTCGGACCTGTTTTAATGAAAACTGGGTTTTGAAAAGAGTTTTAAAATATTGAGTTCTTCCCGAGGGGATTGAGTAGGTTCAGGATGCATGTGTTCTCGTGCCAGAGGGCCGAGTGGATTATTAGAGCCTTATGAGATGACTTTCTAGTGTCATGAGAGAGTTTTAGCATTTTTCCAATTCGGGGGCGGAAGCTATGGGCGGCTATGCTTGCAGCCTGTTCTTGTTTGACAGGGTTGTAGGTGGCAGTCGTCCAGAATTTCCAGGCCTCCCGTGTGAGAGATTGAGGATGTATTCCCTGATTGGGTTACTCTAGATCATGGGTTGTGTTCTGATTTAGTGGTGGAGATGGTTCTCCCACTTAGCCTTGAGAGTTTTGGGGGCTCTGGCAGATCGAGTCGTGGAGGTTTCCCGACTCAGCCACGGGTCGTGCATTATCAGATTGAGTCGTTGAGGGTTCTCCGACATAGCTGGGAGAGTGTTGGGCATTTCCTGTTCGAGTTGTGGAGTCTTTCTCCGACTGAGTATGCTTGTTGAGCATTGAGTTCCGATCTGTTTGATCGTGTATTTTAGCCTTGAGTCGTTGAGGGTTCTCCGACATAGCTGTGCGAGTGTTTGGGCTTTTTCTGTTCGAGTCGTGGAGTCTTTCTCCGACTGAGTTATGCTAGTTGAGCATTGAGATCCGATCTGTTTGATCGTGGATTATAGCCTGCTGAGCCTGGCTTTTTATGCCAGTTATGAGATACTTGAGATACTTGAGATACTTGAGTTCGGTGGGGTCGCTCCCCTCGAGCTACGCCCCGGGTGCGATGATGATACCGAGCCTGACGAGGCTGCGATGTGATTACTGAGATGGTCCTAGAGGGACACCCTACGTAAGTCCGTTCCTCCGGGATGTGCGGCAGTGGATGCCTACGTAAGTCCGTTCCTACGGGATGTGCGGCAGTAGATGAGCGCAGGCTTGATTGACTGGTCCAAAGAGGGACAGTCATTGGGATTGGGTGATATGTGTGAGTGAGTTTCATAGCGTGTTCATAGATGAGTTTTCCTTTGAGCATGATACTTGAGGCATGTTAGCAGTAGCGAGTGTATGCACATCTTCATCATTGTAGAGTTTCTTGAGCATGATGATTGAGACATGATAGCTATAGTTTCTTTCAGCTTTTATCTATCTATCTATCTGCATACCTATCTGTTGTGCCTCCAGTAGACTTAGTGGGCATACCGTGGATATTGAGACGGTACCCACTGGGAACTACCTTTGCAGTAGTTCTCACACCCGCTGCGGTGTCAGGTTTCCTGAAGCTGCTGTTCCGGCTTAGCTCGCGCGGAGACAGCTGATCGAGGTGAGGACGTGGCCGTTTAGTTCCTTACCAGCACTGAGAGTCAGAGGTAGATGTACCTTGTGTATTTTATGACTCCACTTTTGTACTGGACATTCTGAGAGATCAGTGAGGATTTCTTGTACTTTTGTAGCTGAGAGACATTGTATTGAGATTTATTTATTTATATCAGATGTTCAGGGGATTTCTGTAGCTATTTAGTTCTTTTCAGCTCTGATACAAGCATCGGGTGCACTTGGTTATGCACTTTGGATAAGGACGCCGAGAGTTGGTGGCGTCGAGTTGTCCTATTGAACCACCGGGAGAGCAGTCGAAGACTTGGAGCGAGTTTCTTCGACGGTTGAGCAGTGTGCCCCATGTTGCCAGGATGAGGCCCAGATAGTTGATTATGTTTGAGAGGGGACTGCTTTGAGATGTTGTCATTTTGGGTATTCTCGGCGAGCGATTTTAGATGCACCGATTGTGCATGCCCGATGGATTGACTGAGGTCTGTGATCATGTCCGAGAGGGACGGAGAGCGAGGGACTAGCTCCAGAGGGAGATGTCCAGTATCGCCTGATGTTGGGATAGTCGAGTGGATCGAGGTTGCCATGATTCCAGTCACAGGATTATGAGTCTCAGATAAGACAGAGACTAGGAGGTTCTCGTTAGTCGAGGCACCAGCAGCAGTGCTAGGATGAGTATGTCTTGCGGGGAGCCGCATTCTTCGCCATAGAGTGACTTCAGGATGAGGGCGATGTTTTTCATGTGTTTAGTCAGGACATCTTCAGGCAGAGGGTCCCAGAGTGGTGTTCTTGGATTGGCCGCCTGCGACGGCACCCCACTACCCCTTCAGGATGCAGCGGTTCATCCGACTTACCGGTAGGCTGATTGAGCCGAGATGCCGAGGCAGATTGCGCGATGGCCACCATCATCTTGTGGATGAATTGTGCAGCCGATTAGAGGACGCCAGGATAATGGATCGCGTCTTATCAGGTGTGGTTGCTTATGGTCATTAGAGTTGGAGCATGTTGATGCCGACACCGCTGATGTGTGCTTTACTAGAGCAGGGGTAGCTTCGCGTGGGCCAGAGATGGGACTGTTGGCTTGTGCATGTGAGGATCAGGTTTCAGATCACGTATAGCACAGGTATGAGTGTTGCCAGTTCCGCCCAGTTTTGTAGGACCTTGGATTTGATCCTAGAGTTGTTAGTCCTACATCAGCTCCGAGATGTTGATATAAGGTTGGATAGGGATTGGTTATCCCAATGTTGTGCTATCTTGGATTGTCGAGAGTGGACAATGACCCTCCGTGGACCTGGCCAGGAGGAGTGTGGTTATAGAGGATGCTAGAGCACGGCAGAGGTTGAGTCGTGGTCGTGTCGCTTTGCTAGCGACGGTAGAAGAGGTGCCTACTGCAGCACCGGGACTAAAGGAATATCTTTATCGCCCGTGTGATCCCGGACAGGAGTTTACCTGGTCTGATGTTGATGCCGCCGTTTAGTGAGACTGAGATCGAGATAGTGATCGACGTGGTTTGGAAACCGCGCCGACTTCGGCAGCATCTCTTGGAGTATCACTCGTGAGCCAGTGAGAGAGTTGTTAGCGCAGCTGCGGATTCGAGGGATCGAGAGGTCTGGGTGACCCCATGCCACGTCGTGAGGATACGGCAGTGAGGATCCGAGAGATTGGTATTTTGGATGTGATGCCACGCCGTTGATACACGGTGGTGATGCCACGCCGTTAATACACGGTGGTGATGCCATGCCGTTGGTATACGGCAGTGATGCCACGTTGTGAGTGCACAACGGTGAGAGTGCTGTGACGATTCGAGCACAGTTAGATTTGGATCGTGTTGGGTCGATGCCTTGCGGGACATTGAAGGCTTTGTGGAACCCTACAGCTGAGGGCTGTGCCAGATAGAGTCTGAACCCGATAGAGACATTTTGAGCTTACAGTGAGGTCAAGCGGATTGACTAAGGCCCTGCGGCCTTTTGGATTTGAGGACTTGTGTGTTCCGGCGGTACTTGGACCGGGCAGTAGAACCAGTGTGAGTTTGAGCTCTACAGTGAGTTGCCGTGCTAGTAGTTGAGTTAAATTTATACAAGGCCAGTTGATTTGATTATATCGGATTTGGTTTCCGAGATGAGTTTAAGCACGAGGAGCACTTAAGGATAGTGCTGCAATTTCTATGAGAAGAAGTTGATGCCGAGTTGTAAGAGAATTTGCTCTTAGACTTCGGAAGATTTTGTGGTTAGGCCATGTTATTACAGCCGCAGGAGTGACAGTGGACCCGGCGAAGAGTGTTGCCGTTTAGGTTCGGCTTGGACCCATGATAGTGACAGAGGTCCAGAGTTGTGGATTAAGCAGTGCCAGCATAACCTTGAGGAGTTCAAGCTGTGGATGGTATTAACATCATTGTGAATAGTTGCTTGAGATAGAGAGAGATTTGAGATATCTATCGATCCTAGAACCTGAGGTACTGGGTTACTCAGAAGGAATTTGATTTGGGGCAATGCCGGTGGATAAAGTTATTAAGGATGTATGATTGAGCTTACAGTAACGTCCCGACAAAGCCAATGTGGTCGCAGCTGCCTTGAATAGGCGAGCGGTGCAGTTTTGGAGTATGATGGTTACTCAGCAAATGCCGCTGAAAGAGTAATTGAGGCGAATTGAGATTAAGGTGGTGTTCCCCGGGAATGTGGCAAAACTTGTGTTTTGGACTCGTAACCCACTCCGTTGGACAGGATTAGAGAGGGAACTTCTCAGTGAATGCAGCGGGAGTACTGAAGTACAAGGACCGCATCTGTGTGCCCGTGGATTCCGAGATCCGAGAGCTGATTTTGAGAGTTAGGGGTTGGGTGTTATTCCCGATGTTGGACTTCTTACCCTGTGGATGGGTGTAAGAATGCATCGTGAAGCTCTCAGCATTGTGGTTGCCAAGGAGCAACAGAAAAGTTATGCCAATTGGAGGCAGGGAGTTTTGGTGACTTCTGGAAATCACTATCCGCAGAAATGTGTAGATTTGAGTTTTCGCGGGAAGTTGAGTCCGCGAATTTTTGGCAGATTCGAGGAGTTAGAGCGCATTGGATCAGTTGTTCGCCGAGTTGCGCTACCGCCATGATTTGGCAAGTATGGATTGGATCCCTTGCATGATTTGGACTTCGTTTCTTTGGAGTCAGACGAGGACTTGGGCTATCAGGAGCGACCGGTGCGAATTCTTGCTCGAGAGACGAGAGAATTGCGCAACCGGATCATACCTTTTGTAAAGGTCCTATGGAGTCATCATGAGGAGCGAGAGGCCACATGGGAGCCTGAGTTTGAGCTGAGAGTTTCATATCCCCACTTATTTGAGTCACCCTCCTGAGTTTTGGAGTTTTGGGGTTTCGAGGACGAAACCGTTAAAAGGAGGGGAGAGTGTAGAGTACCGGAGCTTCGGGCAGTGTGCCGACTCCACGTGGCAGCCTGGTATTGTGGAAATACCTTTAGCAGTTTCTGTTTTATTTACAGAGAGGTTCGGGTGGTCCCGGAGCTACGCGGAAGCTTTTTTGTAGAAAAGTGAGTTGGCGTCGGATTGAGAGCTTGCAGGTCGAGCATTGGTTTCATGGATGGGTTTGATGTGAGTTGATCCCTTGGGACATGTGTATTATGATTTTACAGAGGTGTTCGGTTGGTTTCGGGGTGATGCGGAGGTCCCGGGGCGAGGAAGTGAGTTATCGGCGCGATTCGGGAAGGTTCTGGCAGGATTCTGGAGGTTCTGGGTGGCTGGGTTCCGGAACCAAGCAGTTGGTTCCGGAACTGGCCCCTTGGTTCCGGAACCAGCTGCCTGGTATCGGAACCAGAGGTGGTGTTCCGGTACCCAAATGCTGGTACCCGAACACAGACTCTGGAATGCCCGAAAAGAGCTCGGATTGGTGCACAGTACTTGGAGGTATGGGCTTCTTCTGTTCCAACCACTCCCGTCATGTTTTATACCCAGACTCTTGCTCCCTCTCCACCCTTCATTCCTTATCATCTCCTCCTCCCTTTCTTGCTGCCAGAGAAGAAGAAGAAGAGGAAGTAGTAGAAGGAGAAGCATGCTCGTGCATTGTGGGAGTTGACCGAGTCAACGTGCGCTCGCGAGGAGCAATTGAGGTAAATTAATTGTTGGAGATTGTGGATTTGGATTCGATAGTTCTCCTCTTGGGTTTTATTGATGGAATTGATTGAGAATTGAGCTTAATTTCCATCCTTTCTCTCCCTCTCTCCCTGTGCTCTCGGGTGCAAGCAGGGAGGTTACTGCGCAAATTCGAGGATTTGCCTGCTTCTTGCGCACGTGTGGAGGGCCCTCTTGAGCTGAGCTGAGGCATGCAGAGACCTTGGGGAGTGTGATAGAGGATTGTTTGGAGCTCCGTGGATTTTTCCGAGACGCGCGACGGCGCGCGCGCGCGTGAGAGGCATAGTGCAGTTTTTCTTCAGTTTTGCGCCCGTTTCTTCACCAACTTCGGCGCGGCCTTCGGAAAGCATTTGAGGTGGGTTGGAATTTCTTCAAGATGTATGGAATGCCCTTTAAAGCTATTGAATGCATGTTGATCATGTTTAACTTGATTATTTGCATAGCTGGTAAATCTGATAGTTGCCTAGAAAATTGTAGGAATGCAATTGCGAGCCCCAGATATTTTTAGCATGATCTAGAAGTGATTTGACACTAGACTGCATGGTTAGTTGGCATCATATTGGCATCTGAACCGTTTTAAAAATCGTCGGACCTGTTTTAATGAAAACTGGGTTTTGAAAAGAGTTTTAAAATATTGAGTTCTTCCCGAGGGGATTGAGTAGGTTCAGGATGCATGTGTTCTCGTGCCAGAGGGCCGAGTGGATTATTAGAGCCTTATGAGATGACTTTCTAGTGTCATGAGAGAGTTTTAGCATTTTTCCAATTCGGGGGCGGAAGCTATGGGCGGCTATGCTTGCAGCCTGTTCTTGTTTGACAGGGTTGTAGGTGGCAGTCGTCCAGAATTTCCAGGCCTCCCGTGTGAGAGATTGAGGATGTATTCCCTGATTGGGTTACTCTAGATCATGGGTTGTGTTCTGATTTAGTGGTGGAGATGGTTCTCCCACTTAGCCTTGAGAGTTTTGGGGGCTCTGGCAGATCGAGTCGTGGAGGTTTCCCGACTCAGCCACGGGTCGTGCATTATCAGATTGAGTCGTTGAGGGTTCTCCGACATAGCTGGGAGAGTGTTGGGCATTTCCTGTTCGAGTTGTGGAGTCTTTCTCCGACTGAGTATGCTTGTTGAGCATTGAGTTCCGATCTGTTTGATCGTGTATTTTAGCCTTGAGTCGTTGAGGGTTCTCCGACATAGCTGTGCGAGTGTTTGGGCTTTTTCTGTTCGAGTCGTGGAGTCTTTCTCCGACTGAGTTATGCTAGTTGAGCATTGAGATCCGATCTGTTTGATCGTGGATTATAGCCTGCTGAGCCTGGCTTTTTATGCCAGTTATGAGATACTTGAGATACTTGAGATACTTGAGTTCGGTGGGGTCGCTCCCCTCGAGCTACGCCCCGGGTGCGATGATGATACCGAGCCTGACGAGGCTGCGATGTGATTACTGAGATGGTCCTAGAGGGACACCCTACGTAAGTCCGTTCCTCCGGGATGTGCGGCAGTGGATGCCTACGTAAGTCCGTTCCTACGGGATGTGCGGCAGTAGATGAGCGCAGGCTTGATTGACTGGTCCAAAGAGGGACAGTCATTGGGATTGGGTGATATGTGTGAGTGAGTTTCATAGCGTGTTCATAGATGAGTTTTCCTTTGAGCATGATACTTGAGGCATGTTAGCAGTAGCGAGTGTATGCACATCTTCATCATTGTAGAGTTTCTTGAGCATGATGATTGAGACATGATAGCTATAGTTTCTTTCAGCTTTTATCTATCTATCTATCTGCATACCTATCTGTTGTGCCTCCAGTAGACTTAGTGGGCATACCGTGGATATTGAGACGGTACCCACTGGGAACTACCTTTGCAGTAGTTCTCACACCCGCTGCGGTGTCAGGTTTCCTGAAGCTGCTGTTCCGGCTTAGCTCGCGCGGAGACAGCTGATCGAGGTGAGGACGTGGCCGTTTAGTTCCTTACCAGCACTGAGAGTCAGAGGTAGATGTACCTTGTGTATTTTATGACTCCACTTTTGTACTGGACATTCTGAGAGATCAGTGAGGATTTCTTGTACTTTTGTAGCTGAGAGACATTGTATTGAGATTTATTTATTTATATCAGATGTTCAGGGGATTTCTGTAGCTATTTAGTTCTTTTCAGCTCTGATGCATGTTTAGCTATAGATCTTTTGCAGGGTAGACGCTTCGTCTGTGCGGCGGTTTCCGTACAGATGGCAGATCTGTTGGCGAGCCCGGGTCGCAGTTTCGACCCCGGGGCGTGACAGCCAAAACTGGCCCAGCCAGAAGGACTGCGTCCGTGACTACCTAAAAAAGGCCCAGTCAGAGGGACAGCATCGACAAGTCGCGATACAAAAGTAATAGGCTCTGCTCCAGAGTGGCAATAGTAAGGTAACAGGCTCTGCTCCGGAGTGGCACTCGAGGGGCGCGACCCCACTGAGGAAAGTATCCGCATATCTCTGTCGAGCTCAAAGTGGCTCATGTAGGCTATAGTCAAAATCCACGCTCACTCTTAGAACGGAAGGACTCAAGATCCTCAAACATCTCGCACGACGGTCGGAGTACTCTCGACGACTCAACCAACAAAGCTCTCACGAAACACGAGACACTAGCGAACTCAACCAACTCGTGGCACTAAACTCACTGGCTGGAGATACTCCACAGCCGGGACCACCGTCGACCCAAACGGCTCCCAACGAAACATCCAACACACAGGCTGGAGCTACTCCATAGCCGGGATCGACCCACAACTCAGGGCTAACAAAACTGGTCGGACGACACTCAACGACCCGGGACTACCGTCAACCCAAACGGTTCCCAACAACACTGACCGGAAGATACTCGACGGCCCGGGACCGCCGCCTACCCAAACGGCTCCCAACAACACTAGCACTGGTCTAAATTCCGCTACCAAACTCCACTCAGCCCCCAGGCACGAGTGCAACACACGTCCCACAATAACCTGACCTCTCGGCCCACTACCCGGGCGAGGAAACTCTATGTCCAGGAAAAATGCAAGGTGTGGGATGTCTATAGCATAAAAGAAACTAGCCCAAGTGAAGGTTCTCTACTAGTCTGGTTAAACATGCAACATATGACGGGGTGCTAGGTCAAGTTCCAATAATCAATATATAATCCTCTAACCATGTTAAGCATAAAACTGAACCAACAACATGGACAATTCATAACATGCTTGCTTCCAATCAAAGGTAGTATACTCTAGTCATACATGCTCACAAGCTTAAACAATATGGAGTAGACATGCATCAATCATATTCTCCAACAAGTAAGCAAACATCATCATCTAGCATGCTTTTCCACTAGTATAGGATAACCATCTTTATCTTGTAACTCTCCCTCATGTATAAGGATAAATAAATCATGCAACGCTCAAATCCACATATCATGTACAATTTATCAATTAAGACTCAATCCCATCATTCAAACTATTTCTCATGCTTAGATCACAATCATTAAAATTATACATTAAACCATGCATGCATACTAACAAATAGAGTTAAAGAATCGTCCACCGGTTTTGGAGACGAAAGCAACCCACCTGAAGCGCGATGTTCCGGGGTCCAAATGAGCCGAAACTGAACGTGGATACTCCTCAGGTTCCCACGATTCTAACGAGTCCAAAAACACCAAAAACTCCTCCTGGGCACAAAGATACAGTCCAAACATCGCGGTAAGCAAAAATCCCCACGATAACAAATCTGCGGAAAGATAAGCCCGAAAGAATCCAAAATATCACTTATGAGATGATCTCCAAAAATTCCAATAAAAATATGACTGCGATCCTCGCGAAGCGTAGATGCCGATCGAGTCCTCACAGGTCGAAATCCGATAACCAAGCGCGGAGATAAAAATCTGACAAGCTTCGTTGTCCATGAAAATCACCAGCAAGAAAGGGGGTTCAAAGATATTCCAGAAACCCCAATAAAAACCCAAAATTGAGAGGAGCGAAAAACACGAAAAACGACGATCTACCTCTCGTGAAACCGATGCCGTAAAAATCGGCCAAAAAATCCCTCCCGTCAGTCTTAGGGAGCTCGCGGAAGAAGTGTCGACGAAAAAACTTGGTATCAAAGGCACGTTGAAGCTCGCGATGCTGAGAAGAACACAGATGGCACGACTCCCAAAAATCCTCGAGATCACAAATATCGAAGAAGATTTGCAGACGACGCTCCCTGTCGAAGATGGGCTCAGAAGCTCGGAGGAAAAGCCCAAAAATGAAGCCCACATGGGCTATTTATATCCCAAGTCCACCAAAGGAGGGATTCAGATTCGGGCGCCCGAATCCGGCCCCGGCTCGCTACTGTGCGCGCTCGAAATCCCCCGGGCGCGCCACATGGCTTGCTCCACGTCCCGCGCGCCCCGCGCACGCGGCCCGCCAATCGCGGCACGCCGCGTGGCAGTGCGGTCCACGGCGGGGAGCACGCCCTGCGGTTCACGGCGGGGCAGTCGGGTCGCTGCACCCGCCAAGGGCGGGCGACACGTGGCTAGCGCGGTCCACCGTGCGCCGCGTCCGGCGCGGAATGCGCGTTGTCGTGCGTGCGTTGACCGGCCACTCCCCGCTCGCCACGTGTCCACCTCGTTGCGCCTGCTGGTCCCGGTGCACGCCCAAGTCCCGTGGACCGGCCTGCCCGCGCCCGCGCCGCCGCGCTCCGCCGCCTGCCCGCCGCCCCCAGTGCTGCCCTGGCCTGTCGGAACAGTAACCTTGCCTCGAAATTCATGTTTTGGCATCCGGGCTCCAAAAAATACAAGTTAATAGTCCACTTTCATCGTTTTCGCGTGCTGAGTCCAAATCCGATGTTCGTTTTACCCAATTTCACTTCTAAAATTTGTCGAAGGCATCCAGATAAGTAATCTTAGTCCAAATTTTGCACTGGGTTCAAACCTGAGGTCCAATTTGCGCACAAGCACCTCCATCACACCGAATAAGCCTCCAGAAGTCGCTGATCACACTGTAAAAGCTCTGCGGAGATCCGGGTCATCACATACGGGGTCTCAAGGATACTCACCCTCTCCGGGGACTTATATAGGGAATGCCTTAACAGTATTGTACCTCATGGACAGTGTTTAGCACCGCGCCAGCACGAACTGTGCCTTACACCCGTCATCCAATCGGCCCTCAAGATAAGCATCAATATGGCTCAGACGGCCCAAAGCAACATTTTACTGAATTTCTAATAGGACCTACTTTGGTTTCGGTCCTAGACTGCACAGTGCCTTATGGACCGTGATCGGTACCTCGCAATGCGAGATGCACCTCACACCTGTCGCCCAATCGACTCTCAAAGTAGCAAAGTGGGACATACTCACATGGTATACCTCTAGAGGACCAGGCTCTGGGGTTGCGACCCCCACGAGCATATGCTAATTGAGCTCATTTGACTCTTGTAAACTGCGATCACATGCACAATGCTCAACAAAACAACTAGTACCACATGACATCCATGTCACATATCGACTCAATCAATGAATACTCAAGATTCTCAATCAGGTACTCGAGTCACTTTTACTCTAAGGTTTATCTCACCTTATTCATGCCAGTTAGGGTTTCTATTATTTTGCCCTACTATCAACCTCTATAGGTTTTATTGCCATACTTGTCCAAGTGATTGCCCTACCACTAGATTATCCAATCCATAACCATGTAACTAGTTTGACCTACTAATTCATTATCTCTATGTCTCACCTTAGGTTTCTACCTAGATTTAATGCAACACATTTATTTAACCCCTTTTAGGTTCACTTGTTATGCACACATTCACTTTAGTTATACTCTAGTTTATAGTTAACCTAAAGTTCACACATTTTTGCTTTCTTCTTAGGTTTTATCCTAAGTTAGATACCACTCGTTTAAGCTTTACACTAGATTTATATAGACTTATAGCCTCACATACATCAATTATTGCCCATTTGCTATTTGAAGTATCATTGAACATGCATCAACATAATTTATAAAATTAATTATGCTCTAGATATGAAAGGTGATCTAATCACTTCGGTTCATCACAATCCACCTCGATTTGCTCTCAATTGCTTGTACACACTTGCAATTGAGTCTCTATAATCTTTTCGATGCTCTTTCACAACTAACGAACAAAAATACCCATTTTTGGGCCTTTTTCCAAATTGACCACCGAGCACCCATCGGTTTTCCAATCAAAGTTGTTTGACGTTCCTCTCTAACATTCAATTATTGAATAATATTATTAATTAGGTCTTAAAACCCTAAATCCCCAAAGTCCCAAATCTAACCCTAGATCCTCTTTTCTTCAAGAACACCCAAATACTTGGTGTTTTTTCGATTAATTTAGTGTAGAATGACCTAGGGAATATCATGATCTCAATTTCAAAGGATTAAACAAAATTTGAACTCAAAATTCGAAACCCTTACCTTGAGTCGCGAGTTTTACGAGCTCCCACGTGCTCAAGAGGTTTCCCCTTTGCTTCCCGAGCCTTCGTGAGCTCGATCTCCGCCTTTGGGGAGCATCCCGGAGAGAGAGACGAAAGAGCGGACGAGAGGGAGAGAGGGGGCACCTCTCCCTTCTCTCTCAGTGTGTGTGTGCCGTGTGTGTGGCAACAAAAGAGAAAAAGGCTAAGTCTCCTTATATATAAGCCCCATCTAAGAAAATTACTAAAAAGCCTCTCACCGGGCAATCCTGTCGCCAGCGGTCCGGACCCTGCCATCAAGGTTCGGACCCCAAACCTTCTTTGAGCATTTACTAGCTGACGGTCTAGACCCTCCCATAGGGTCCGGATCCTAAACGTAGGTTTCTCTTGGTCGCGAAAACAGTCCGGACTCCACCGTTAAGGTCCGGTCCCTGAACCCTTAATGTCCATTTTTTTCGCATCGAAGTGCATGTTTTTACTCTACGAAGCTCTAATTCTCTTCTAATCATTCTGACATGTTCGAAAAACATTCTTAACACGCGCACAGTCACTTGACTGTTCTGGAGTCTCTTTTGTGCCAAATTCTACTACGGTATTTTCTCCAAAACTTATTTTCACGCCGAAAACACTCGAATGAGCTTGGAACTTCGCCTAAATCACATAGATGGTTCATTCTACTCACTTTCTACCAGTACTCTGCTGTTTTGTACGAGTCTGGTTCACTACAGCTGCTGGAGGATGAGGAGAAAAAAATTCAGACCATATCCATGTATCTCACTGTTGAGACCAGAATTTAAGCCACTTGAGGGAGTGACACGTGGCGTCCACCATCTGCTAAAGGATCAGCCAACAGGGGCTTGAGTCGACAAAGAGGGACTCGCGTCTCATTTGAGACTAGCCCCAAGGATGGAGGCGCCCAGCGCGCGGTGTATTATAGTCGAGTGAAGACATTAGCCGACGGGGATTGAGACTAGCCCCGAATGTAGAAGCATGCAGCATGCGATATATTATCGGGTGGAGGCGTCGGCTGATAGGAAAAGCGGCCAATGCAAAGATTATCACATCGTCTAGGGTTGATCGCGGTTGAAGGACGGTAGTCGACCGCCCCGAATAGACGACAAAGAAGGCAGAGTCAGAATCAACCTTCGGTTGATCAAGCCGAGGATCGAAAGGCCCACGTCTGGACTCAGACCGGTCTTAGGCGTGTAACAGTATAATACAAGGCGCATGCCATCGGACGGAGACCTCAGCCGAAGAAAGGTTCGCACCACGATCCGGACCGATCTTAGTCATGCAAAGACAGAAGGCGCGACGAGCGGTACCTGCTGGTAGGAGAATCAGCCGATAAAAGAAGCGATCATCAGAAAGATTACTCGTCTCATTTAGGACTGTCTGTCGGCCAAAGACAGATATCGAATCGCCCCAGTCAAGCTACGGAAGAGGTGAAGTCAAGGTCAATCCTCAGCAGCTCGAAGTTCTAGAAGGAAAGATTTTGAAAAGAATAAAGGCGAGATTCGGGCACGAATCTCGTAACAGAATTCGAAGTGGCAAGCGCCGTCCAGCATTGGAAAGCACCGAGGATTACGCTCCGATACAACGATGAGGGGATGAACCTAGACGAAAGCACGGTGGTTATTCTTTTAGGAAACTTTCGACTCGAAAGGAAGACGTTCAAGATTTTACGTTGATTCTCCCTAAATTACGCCGATAATTCAAATCGGCGCCTATAACCTGGTTCGGGATGCTTATAAATACCCGAACCATCAAAGAAAAAAGAAATCCGGCAACTTCGTAAGCCCGATACCACCCCAGCTTTTTTATTTATCTAAGAGTAGGTTAATTTAACTTTTATATCTACATTTACTGCTTTCCTAGGAGTAGGCTTAATTGTAATCCTTCTATCCCTACATTCTTCCTTGTATCCCCCTTTCTTATTCTTCAAAGTTGTAATCGGCTCATCGCCGTGTCATTATATCCCTCTCCCAAAATCAATACAAAGTGTAAATCGGCCTATCAGCCGTGTCTTTATCTGTTTTTATTGTGCTTTAACGTTGTAATCGGCTCCTCGGCCGTACATTTATCTCCTTACCCGGTTCGGCTATTCTAAGTCAAAACCGGCGATCCATCTCTGCCTCCGTAAACTCGATTCGGCTATCCATAGCTGGATGGTCGCGAGAAGTTACCAGAGGGGAACCGGGCTGAGCAGATCCCTCATCGGCCCGATCGCTTGATTGTTGGCAAGCGGCGCACTTCGACACCTCTGGAGTGTCACCTAGGGGCTGATCGTGCGCAAGCCACTTTTTGGCCCCAACACTCACTAATGACGTTATGCTGTGGTGGCGTTGGCGATAGGTGGAGGCCAAGAAGGGCCACTGCCAGTTGAAGACGTGGGAGGACTTTGTGCGCTGGGCTTAAGGTGCAGTTCGACCCCTAGCACGTCGAATACATTACGATAAGGCAACTTCGACGACTCAAGCACACCAGAACACTCAATGAGTATGTCCAGAAATACTCCAAGCTAATATTGGCGATATCCAATATCGCTGATAAAGATCGTCTAATTTTCTTCCTAAGCGGACTTCAACCATGATCGAATAAGGAGCTCGTAAGGCGATGCGTCAAGGATCTGAACTCTGCGATAGCTTTGGTAGAGAAATTTCTCGAATATACGCGTACCGAGGGCGATCATGGTAAACCATCGAAGGTGAGTGAAGCCAAAGGTGAGGGAGAGCATCGTAATCCAGGGGACGCGAATGAACACAAGAAGAATCCTACTCTGCCGCCTGCAAAGATAATGTTCCATGTGTGCTGCGAGAACTATTGAGCGCAGTGTGGTGACCCCGATCCTCGTGCAGCTTTCCCCACGACCCAGTAGTGAAACACCTATTAGTGGTGTGTCGGACCCGCAACGCGTCAAATGGACGCGTTGGACGGACTCAGTGAGGTTTCTGGATCAAGCCTATCATTCGACTGCTTTCACCGAATTTTAGAAAGGGTTTCAGGCTAATCCGAGATCGGATTTGGATTTAGCGTAGAAAAACGCCGAAAATCGACTATTTACTTGTATTTTTCGGAGTCCGGATGCCCAAAAACGGACCCCCGAAAGTTTTCTGCGCATTTTGGTGCATGGGGGAGGCCGTGGACCGGCTGGATGCCACGTGGCGGCCTTTGATTGGCTAGCACACGCGGCGCGGTCCACAGAGAATTGCGCTGGTGCGTGGACCGGGTGCGGGGGACATGTGGCAGCCTTGGATTCGCGGGCTCATGCGGCGCGGTCCACGGCGACTAACAGGTTGGCGCATGGACCGGGGTGGGCCACGTGGCAGCCTGTGAGTGGCCGACTCTGGAATGCGCGGTCCACGCGACGGGGGGAGCAGGCGGGGCAGGTGGGGGCAGGTGGCGCCCGTACACGGGGCGCCACGTGGCACCCTGCGATTGGCAGGCGCCACCCACCCTAACGATCTCGGGCAGGCTAGGTGGGGCGAATCCACTAGCCCTGTACACGCTGTCCGCTGTTCGGGACACGTGTTGGGGCCAGGGCGATTCGGGCGCTGGTCGTGGGCCGGGCCGGGTCGCGCTTTTGCGCACTGTAGCTGCCCGAATTGTTCCGGGCGCCCGAAAATTGGGCCCAAAAGCCCAATAATGTGGACTTTTGGATTGTTTTTGGTGGGGGCCTATAAATAGGCCCCTTTCTTGGGCCTTTAGCCTCTTTTCCCGAGCTCCTCTGCGACAGAGCCCTATAGAAAAGTTGATCCTCATCTTGTGCTGCATCTTGCGATGGAATCTCGGATTTTTTGGAGGGTGCGGCATCGACGGCTTCGGCGATTCGGCGCAGTGCGACGTTTCTTATTTGGTAGCCCATTTCCGTCGTGTTTCGGTCCACGAGGTCCACAGAGCTACTCCGAAGGAATTTTTGGACGATTTTTGCGACGTCGGTTTCACGAGAGGTAGGCGTTCGATTTTTGTGCTGATCACCTTGCTTCATTCTGAGTCCTTGGCATAGTTTACGAGGCATCTTTGAACCCCTTTGTTGCTGGTAGTTTTTCTGGACAGCGCAGGCTTGTCGGATTTTCATCTCTGCGCTTGAGTATCGAATTTCGGCATGTGAGGACTCGATCAACATCTACTCTTCGTGAGGATCGCCGTTGTATTTTTATTGGAATTTTTTGGAGATTATCTCGCAGGTAGGAATTGAGCTTCTTTGGGACAGATTTTTCAGCAGTATATGTGTTATGGGGATATTGATTTATTGTAATGTTTGGACCATATCTTTGTACCCAGGAGGAGTTTTCTGGTATTTTTGGACTCATTGGAATCGTGGGAATCCGAAGATTGTTCCCGTTTAGTTTCAGCCTTTTTGGATCTTGGATTGACGCGCGCTTCAGGTGGGTTGCTTCGTCTTCAAAATCGGTGGACGGTTCTCTAATTCTATATTATTAGCGAGCATGTATTATGTGAGCAGTATTAGAAAGCATGTTTTATCAGATAGGATTTTCTAGTGTGGTGATTCTGATCATGTTGATTATTACTTCCTATCTGTGTTGATTAAATGTTAGTATTGGACTTGACCTAGCACCCTGTCATATGTTTGCATATGTAAACCAGACTAGTAGAAAACCCTCACTTGGGCTAGGTTTATTTATGCTTTAGACATCCACACTTTTCTTCCTATCCCTAGACATAGTGTTTTCCTCGCCCGGGTAGTGGGCCGAGTGGTCGGGATTTCTCTTAGTTTGGGATGCATGTTACACTCGTGCTTGGGGGCAGAGTGGAGTCTGGTAGATGTAGCTGGTCTTATATCTGTGGCGGGAGCCGTTGGGTAAACGGTGGTCCCTGTTGTCGTATTTTTGTATTTTATGTGTCGTCACTATGTTAGTGACAGGGGTATACTAGTGATAGCAGGACCTAGAACCCAGACTGTTTTTGCACACACATAATTTCTATAAACTAATGTTTTTCCTTTCAAACTTTGAAGGGTTGCCGGAGCCTGTTCTTGTTTGATTTGGGTGAAGGCAATAGCCCTTCGGGGTTTGAAAAATAAAACTTATTTGAACTGATTTTATTAAAGAACTAAAATATATTAAATTGGGTTTTTCAGATTAAAATAGTTTTCAGTAATAACTGCCATCTTTTAGTACAAACTTTCTCGCCCGAGAGAGTTTGGGTGACCTGGGTTCTAGGGGCTGTTCCCTTATTTCGGGACGAAAGCTACGAGGACTGTACCTAGAACCTGTTCTTGTTTGATAGGGTTGTAGGTGTTGGTCTCCCGGAACTTTCGGATCCTGGTTGGTTTCTTCCGCATGTTTTACCAAGGGAGTTGTTTTCCCGAATTGTAAGGGGTCGAGAACTTCGAAAGGTTGAGTCTGGAGTCTGTTCTTGTTTGATTGGGATTCTAGACACTGACCTTTCGGGATTCTCGGACCCTTACTGTGTCGGTTGGTTCTTTCTTGTCTGTGAGTTGGATGTCCTGTTTTGGGAGCCGTTGGGTTGACGACGGTCCCGGCTGTTGAGTACCTCCAGCCAGTGGGTTAGTATTGTGAGTTGGACATTGTCGATCTGATTGATCGTGGATTTGGATTATAGCCTGCATGAGCCATATTGAGCTCGACAGAGATACGCGGATACTTTCCTCGGTGGGGTCGCGCCCCTCGAGTGCCACTCCGGAGTTGGGCCTGTTACTTTGCTATCGCGACTTGTCGACGCAGTCCCTCTGGCTGGGCCAGTTTTGGCAGTCACGGACGCCCTACGTAAGTCCAATCCTCCGTGGATGTAATGGCAGTAGGTGGGCGCAGGTTTGACTGGACCCCATGTGGCAGTCACTGTGATTGGGTTGATTGAGTATTTGGGTTAGAGTCGATGCATCATTTTCATCTGTATCACCCTTTGAGCATTGTAGATAGAGGCATGATAGCTGTAGATTTCTTTCCAGCTTATATTTACATTAGTACAGTTTTCTGTTATCTTATGCCTCTAGTAGACTTAGTGGGCAGACCGTCGGGCTTGGTTGCGGTACCCACTGAGAACTACTGTAGGATGTAGTTCTCACACCCGCCGTGGTGACTTTTCCCAGGGACCCCTTTTCCAGTTCCTGCTGCTCCAGTTGCTGACCCTTCTGTTGCTGATCGAGGTGAGGGAGTCGCGAGCTAGTTCCCTACCCATCTTTGGAGTATAGCTGTACCCCTTTTGGAGCTTAGTAGTACAGTCTGCTGGATTATTGTTGTTAGTTACTTTTGAGGATTTTTATTTTTGAGAGACTTTTGTAGTGAGGTTCAGACTTGTACATTTGGAGTTGTATTATTTTATTTCAGTAGTTTACTTTTCAGCTCTGATATCTGTATAGCTGTAGTATTTTTCTTTTTGCAGGTTAGACGCTTCGTCTATACGGGGCTTCCCGTATGGGCGGCGGATCTGTTGGCGGGCCCGGGTTGCAGTTTCGACCCCGGGGCGTGACACGCAGGACTACTCAAGCCGGAACAAAATGAAGGGAAGACAAGTTGTTGTTGTCCAAACTGAGGAGGGCAAGGACGAGGTGGAACTACTGAGGATGGGCGCGCTAAGGCTCGCCAACGCTGTTCGTGGGCAACCAAGCAATGATGAGCTCTACAGGAAGAAGCTGATGTTCATCAATGTGACCCTCAACGGGAGGGTCACACGGGCGATAATCGATACTGGTGCGACTCACAACTTCGTCGTGGAGGTGTAGGCCAAGTAGTTGGCTCTTAAGCTTGAGAAGGATGCGAGTCGCATCAAGGCTGCCAACTCTGAGGCAAAACCAATCGTAGAAATTTTAAAAGACGTAGAAATAGCCATTGGCCCATGGAAGGGCACGACCAATCTCATTGTTGGACCGCTCGACTTTGGAGTAATCTTGGGGATGGACTTCTTAGCTTCAACGAAGGTGGTAATCATGCCATATTTGTGGGTGTTGAGCTTTATGGATGAGTCAGCCCTATGTATGGTTCCAATGTATCGAGCGAAACCGACAAAGGATCAGACACTGACGGCCCTGCAATTTTATGAGAAAGTGAAGTGTGAGGGGGTTGTCTACCATGTGGGCCTCGAGGAGGAGAATATGAATAAGAGTGAGACTGTCTAGTCTCCAGAGATGTTGGAGCGTCTTGCACCCAATCGAGGGGTGCGTCGCTCTATCAAGTACAAAGCCAAGAATGAGCCCGAGTGTCACGCCCCGGGGCGATACTGCGCCCCGGCTCGCCAACAGATCCGCCGCCCATACGGGAAGCCCCGTATAGGCGTAGCGACTAACCTGCAAAGAAACATCTACACTAGCAGATATCAGAGCTGAAAGAGAAAAGCTGGACTAAAATACATAAAATAAAACTACAACTCACAGATATACAGACCAACCTCACCAGAATACAAGAGTCTCTCAGAAAAGCAGGAAAGAAAGGTACAACTCAAAACCTCACTACAACAGTCACTCGACATAACACACACCAAAATAGTACTGGGGTACATCTACTCACACACTGAAGATGACAGGAGGGGATCTATCTCGCGACTCCCTTACCTCGGTCTGAAGGAGCTGGATCAGCAACAGGAG
The DNA here is from genome assembly GCA_029204045.2 of Tillandsia leiboldiana. Classification (NCBI taxonomy): domain Eukaryota; kingdom Viridiplantae; phylum Streptophyta; class Magnoliopsida; order Poales; family Bromeliaceae; genus Tillandsia; species Tillandsia leiboldiana. The sequence goes on along the minus strand of CM055075.1, from coordinate 26,481,861 downwards.
CTGCAGGAACCGGAGCAGAAGTCCCTGGGGAGAAGACACCACGACGGGTGTGAGAACTACATCCCACAATAGTTCTCAGTGGGTGCAGCCAACAAGCCCGACGGTCTGCCCACTAAGTCTACCAGAGGCAAAAAGTAACATATGCAGTGCTGTATGGAAAGCTGGGAAAAAAATAACTCTACGGCTACTGTGCTTCTAACTAGATGCTCAAAAGTGGAACAGAAAGACATGATGCCACGACTAACTCTCCTCCCTGATCACCCAATCTAAACTGACTGCCACATCGGGTCCAGTCAAACCTGCGCCAACCTACTGCCGTTACGTCCCGGAGGAGCGGTCTTATGTAGGGCGTCCATGGCTGCCAACAAAAGCACATCCAGAGGGACAAATGCAACAACAAGTCGCTAAAGAACATCTCAAACTCACGCCGGTACAACAACCCGGTCTCGCCTACTCCGGAGTGGCACTCGAGGGGAGCGACCCGCTCGAGTCAAAGTAACCCATAAGTATCACTGTAAAGTATCTCTGTAAAGCTCAAATGTGGCTCATGCAGGCTATGATCCAATCCTCGATCAATAAGATCGACTACCAAACAAATCACTGACTCACTCACTGGCTGGAATCTACACAGCTGAAACTCACTGTCTCTCTGACAGTTTTCAAGAACCCAGATCTACCATCACTATCACTCTCCCAAAGAAATCAAATCTACAGACTGCTATCAACTCCACTCGGTCCCCAGACACGAGTGCAAATGCATCCCACAACCACCCGACCTCTCGGCCCACAACTCGGGCGAGGAAAAGCTAAGTCCAAAGTGAAATGAAGTATCGTGATGTGGAATGTCTAGAGCAATAAAAAACCTAGCCCAAGTTGGAGTTTTCTACAGACTGGCTGAACATGATACATATGACAGGGGTGCTAGGTCAAGTTCCAAGATTTCACTACTTAACAAAAAGTAGGGATCAAAAGATTCATCAACTGATATACGAGATACAACATACAGTTTTACACATGCTAATACTCTAATTTCTAACATGCATGATCCTACACACATAGAATTAGTACACAGTCCAGCGTTCTTGGAAGCAAGGTCACCCACCTAAAAGTGCTAACTGCCCGGAATCGTACAGCTGAGAAAGCCCAAAACAGTCAAATCACAGATCCCACCAAGCCAACAACACGGTAGAAGTGCTCACAAGCTCCTGGGTACAAACATACACCAAAATTACACTTTAATCCACACAAATTCCAAAATCCCAAAATCTGTGGTGAACAGTCCCATTCACACGAAATTTTCACCTGAAAAACTTCCTCCAAAAATTCCAATAAAAATATGAAGGCGATCCTCGCGAAGAGTAGATGTCGATAGAGTCCTGAAACGTCGAATTCCGATGTCCGGATGAGGAGATAAAAATCCGACAAGTAGGTGCTGTCCAAATCAACCAACAGTCGCAAAGGGGGTTAAAAATGTACCCAGAACCCCAAGAAAAGCTCGGATCCAGAAAAAGTGTCCAACACGGAAAATGTAGATTTACCTCTTATGAAACCGTCACCACAGAAATCGTCCAAAAATAACGTCGGGGTAGCCCGGTAGACCTCCCAGACTAAACTGCGACGAAAATGGGCCTCCAACAGTAAATCGTCGCTCCGCACCCCGATGCAGAAGTCGCCGCCGTCGCGGCCTCCAAAAATTCTGAGCTTCCACCAAAAGATGCACAAGAGGGAGAGAAGCAAATTTGGTTAAGGACTCAAGAGCTAAAAGCTTCGGGAAAAGCCTCTAAAAGGAAGCTAAGGAGGCCTATTTATAGGCCTCACCCGAAATCAGCCCAAAACACAAGTCAACAGGTTTCGGGCCCGATTTTTCGGGCGCCCGAAAGTTTCGGGCGGCTACAGTGTTGGGCCGGCCCAACACTGTTCACGCCCGAACGCACCAAATGATGCCACGTGTCCCGCCGAATAGGAAACAGCGGTGTGGGCCACTCTATGGCCGCCACGTGTCACGCCGAATAGGAAACAGTGGTGCGGGACCAATCGCTGCCCGCCACGTGTCCACACGCCGCACAGTAAGGCGGCTGGCGCCCGCCAATCAGGCGGTGACACATGGCCTCCCGGTTGACCCGCCAGCCGGTCGGCGGCCCCGCCGGGCGCGCGGCATGGCCCCGTCGTGCGCACGCGCCCCGAGGTACCCGCCCCGGCCCCGTGCACCGCGCACGGTGCGCCCGCGAATCAGAGGGTGACACGTGTCCCCTACACCCGGTCCACGCATTCCACTTCGGAATTCCGTGGACCGCGCCGCGTGCACCGACCAACCGGAGGCTGCCACGTGCCCCCGCCTTGGTCCATGCACCGCCGCGCTCACCCGGTAGACCGCGCGCCTTGCGCCCGCCAATCAGGCGGTGCCACGTGTCCATGCGCCGGGTCTGTGCACCCCGCCGCGCAGCTCTGTGGACCGCGCATCCTGAACCGGCCAATGACAGGCCGCCACGTGGCATCCCGACGGTCTACGGCCCCTCCCATGCACCATTTTCCACTAAAAACTTCCGGGAGTCCGTTTTTGGGCATCCGGACTCAGAAACAAACAAGCAAATAGCCGTTTTCAAGCGTTTTTCCGTGCTGAATCAATTTCCGACCTCTGTTGGGCCTAATTCTTTTCCGAAATTTCGGCAAACTCAGCCGAAGGCCTACACAGCTAATAATAACACACAGGGTCCATCTGTGGCATCCCATTGATGCACCATGGGCCAGATACACCAACACTAGGTGCTCTAACAGTGGATTCATCGGAAGAACGCTGCATGGGAATTAGGGCCACTACACCGAGGGGACTACGGAGTGTCCCACAACTTGGCGGCGTGCACATGCGTGTCGTGGAGGACAAGAACACTCGACGGCTCGGGCTCAACAACAAAATTCTCTATATAGCGAGCTAGCTGGTGTTTGTGCTCAGAGGGGCAAGACACTGGGAGTAGGTGCAAAAGCGAAAGTAGATTGCGATAGCAAGACTTGTGGCCGCGTATGTCGAAGGCACAAAGGACAACAAGCAAGGTTATACGGACCGGGATTGGCTTGGTGTGTGACGAGGGCGTCTGCGCGTTAGGTACGGGAGAATGCCAGGGAAGAGACTTTGCTAGATGAAGCGGTTGTCAAGAAGGCCCAAATCCAGTGCATCTTTGGTTGGAGATGAAGAGACTTGCCATCGCAGCATTGAAGTCTCCAAAACTGTGAGCGAAAACCCAAAAGTTATGGGTTTTAATTTAGGTTCACCTAATATTTATATGAGATATTTTCTAAGTGTTAATGGGTGTTTAATATAGATTGAATAGTGGGTAAATTCAATGTACCTTGTGCTTATAAGTAGGATGGTTGGTTAAGGCAAAAAGTAGAGAAGAGAGTGTGCACTTTATAATTTTTGCTTCTAAATAGTATAGTAATTAGTTTTTTTTGCAAAACCTCTCCTCTTGTTGTTGTTGTTTTTTTTTTTTGTTTTTCTCTTTTTCTTTTGCATTTAGTCTTTTAAGGGTGCGGAGGTCTGCGCTAGACCCTTAAAGACTAAGTATATATGAAAATAATTTTAATTATTATTAATTAAATAAATTTTAAAAATAGTTTGTGCCATATATATAAATTAATTTATAAAGGTATATATGAAAGCAATTTTATAAATATTTTTTATATAAATTTAAAATATTGTAAATTTAATAGAAATTTTAATTATTAGTTAATTAAAATTTCAAATACACCAAGTTCATTTTTAATAATCACATTTACTAAGTATAGAAATCTTAAAGAAAAAAATTTATTAAGTTTTGTGCATAGATTTTTTTTTGGGGGATGCTAGGTGTACACCCCATAAGAGGTGTACATCCTACATCGATCCCACCCCATTCTGGGGTGGGGCTTCTTTCACTGGTCACTTCGATGTGACCAGTGAAATTCATCCCACCCCAGAATGGGACGGGGTGTAAGATGTACACTCCTTATGGGATGTACACTTATATTTACCCATTTTTTTTTTATAATTAAGATTTACCGTTCAAAATTCTATAAAATTTACCATTAATTCAAAGTAAAATATAATTTAATAAATATAATCTATTTCACATAAAAATATATATGTAAAAAATATTTGATCAAAATTTGTATAAATTTTAACTAAAATTAATAATAAAAAAATAGAAATTATAAAAATCAGTTAAACAAAAAATTTGAGCGGCCTGTTTTAAAACTTCCCAATAGTTGAGAGGACCTCCACACATTTCCTAAGAAATTTTTTTTGACTAAAATAATTTTATCAAAAAATTTATAAATTTTATTAAATCTATTAGTAATTTCACTAGATTTAAAATTTTAATTATTTTTTATCTTTTAATTTAAGTATAAAATGAAAAATAAAAAAATTAAAATTTGAATGGGCCCCAATTCACAAGAATTATAGTTGAGGAGTATCTATATATTTTGACCAACATTAAAGCAAATGACACTATTTGGTGAACCAAATGTATAATAAGTACATTTTGTGCATTTTATTTTAGAAAATTAATTTTATACTCTGATAATTTTTTATATAGTATAGATCGTAATTATAAAATTATATTTTAATTTTATAATATTAATTATTAAAAATGAGGGTTGGTTTATATAATATTTATAGGCTAGGTGTAAACAATATATATATATATATATATTATATATATATAGTAGAGCTTATATATTCTCAAAAGTACAAGTCAAAATATGCTTGTGAATTTTTTATCATTGAATTTGCATTGGGATTTGTGCTATTTACTTTTTCTTTCTCTCTTTTTAGTTGACTTTACAAAAACACAAATCTCAATACAAATTCAATGATAAAAATTTTATAAATATATTTATGTTTGTGCTTTTGAGAGTATATAAGTTCTACTAATATATATACACCCTAGGATGGGTGGGTGTAGGATATACACCCCATTTGGGGGTGTACACCTAGCACTACTCATATATGAGCAATGCTATATGTACACCCTGAAGGGGTGTACATCATACACCTCCACCATTTTAATGGTGTCGATATTTTTTACGGATCACATCGAGTGACCCATCATCACACCCTCACCCTTAGATGGGTGGGATGTATGATGTACACCCCGAAAGGGGTGTACACATAGCATTTTCCTTTAATTTAATATAATAATAATAGAAATAGATAATAGAAGATCGGGACGGAATCATATGGAGGTCGAGATCCAAAGTAACTTTCCAATAATTTTTAAATTATATAAAAATTTATTATTAATTTATTAAAAAAATTAAAATAGTATAAATTTTAGAGATCAAAATGCTTTTTTTAAACAAAATAATATTACCTCGTGGACCACGAAATACAAATTTAGTTGACTTTAATGTATCGTAATACTTGATTTGCAAATTATATTAGATTTTAATATTTAATTTTTTGACATAATTTTTTATAAATTTCTAAATTATTATTATTTTAATGGTGAAGGACTTTATTCTATTTTTTTTTAAAAAAAAATATTAATATCTCGAAAACTAATAAATAAAAAAATTATTTATATATAATTTTTTTATTAATATTTTTAAAAAATTAATATATTTTGTATAATTTATTTTTGGTCCCTCAAATTAAAATCCTAGTTTCCTCCCTCGTAAAAGATAATAGATAATAGATAATAGATAATAAATTTCAACCTAAACATTATTAAAAATTTGGGGACTAAAATAAAATATATTTTCACTACAATAAAATTAGGCTATACCGACACTTTTAAGTATTTTTAAAATCTAAAAAAATGTCGCTGACAAAAATTCCGACACTTATTGTAAGTGTTGCTATATATGCCGTCGCTAGGATGTATAGCGACACATTTTTGTAATGTGTCCCAAAAATGTGTCTCTATAACCTAATTTTGGATATAGATATAATATAGATAGGACATTTATACAAAAGTGTCATAAACATGTGTTTCTATAATCTAATTTTGTTGTAGTGTTTAAAATTTAAGGTCTAAAATGTTAAACCTAAAAGTTTGAGAATTAAAATGAAACTTGATTTAGAGATTAAGAACTAATAATTAATGCAATTTATTGTTATTTGTCGATTATATTATCGCAGAACAGAAGATGTACAAGAGAGTAATATTTCAAATTAAAAAGCACTTACTGAGAACACTATTTTTGAAGGAACTCTAGTTAGGGCAAACAAATTTCAGAATCTATGAGATTCCATTAATTTTGTATTAGTTTGTGGACAAATCAAGATTCAAAGTAACCCAGCTAGGACTTCAATTCAAAGGTTAATTTGCTTGTATTATTACAAGTGGACTGATCATGCAGCGAGAGGTGGATTTACTTTGTTTTTCCATTTTGTTTTAGCCATCTTGTCGTGGATACATTTTGTGGGGAGGCTCTAATGGCACATTGTATTAGGGGTGTCAACAGGCCGAATACGAGAGAGTTGGAGTCTGATGTATCTCATTTATATTACTAAAATAATAAAAATAATATAATATTATATAATATGATAATAGTACTTTGCTAATAATAAAAATAAAATAATACTAATAATTAAAAAAGTATTATTATTATTATTATTTTAAAAAATATAATAATATTATATATATATATAATATAATCATATTTTTATATTTTTTAAATTATCTTTAATAAGTTAATTATTATATAAAAATAATTCTACTCTTCCTGAAATAATTGTTCTCGAGTTATTTTAGAATTATCTATAATAATTCGATTAAGCCGGAATAGTTATTATTGTTATATGTTTTTTTATAAAAGAATAACAAAAATAATTTTTATTATTTTTTATTTATTTCAAAACTAAAGGAAGCCTTAGTATTTATATAGTTGTGAATTTTTACAACTTATTTATTTTATATGTAGTTTTGATGTTTTGTGTGTAGTGTACTAGATGCTTTTCATGCATATAACGGTTCTGGTGGTATATCGGAGAACGGTCGCTATAACTTCGAGTAATTTGGCTTGAAAATTTTAATGAGTTATTTTTTGTTTTATGTGTATGATTATTATATTTTATATAATTTTAACAAGTATAAATTTAAATTTTATTAATTATTTTAAAATAACTAATAAAATTTATTTATAGAATATATACGGTACACTTTATTTGAGATACGTACGAAAAGTATTTTCCATCTAATAATTGGTTGTAGGTAAGATAAATTCTATGCATATCACCTTTTTCTTTGTACACGTTACAAACAGGGAAGTGGTGATGGGAACCCAGACCTCTTTTGTCTATTTAACCCCATCACCAGCTCATGATTGTACCCATGTCCATTTAGACACACCCCACCTCTCCTCCCTAACTCTCTCTCTCTCTCTCTCTCAAACCATATCTAACAATGGCTAATCCAAACCCAGAAGCTAAAGTTACAACTGGTTCAACTGCTCACCCACCGCCGCCGCCGCCGCCGCCGCCGCCGCCGACGTGGACGAGCTCGTTACCGGAAGAAGTAATTGTTCCGGGGCCGAAGAATCGCCGGATTGTGAGGTTCACCTTCGCCTCCGCCGCCCTTGCCTCCATGGCCTGCATCCTCTCAGGCTATGGTAAGAGATGCTTCGTTTGTTGGCCTAAAAAAATAGAAAAATGCTATGTGTACACCCGTAAGGGAGATACATCTCACACCCTCATTCATCTAAGGATGGGAGTGTGATGATAGGTCACTTGATGTGACCCATAAAAAATATCACCATCATTAAAATGATGGAGATGTATGATGTACACTCCTTCGGGGTGTACATATAGTATTGCTCAAAAAAATATCAAATCAGTTAAATTTTTATTAAAATATTTTTTATATAATTTAAAATAAAATTTATTTGGTTGATCTTGATTATGAAAACTTTATTATTATTTTTTAAACTATTTATTTTTTTACTTTTTTTATCCACTTTATATTTAAAAAAATAATATTAAAAAAATATAAAAATTAATTTTAAAATACTTTAAGTGGTTTAAATTATCTTCAATGTTACCGACTATCCATTTGGAGTCTCCGTCATAAAAAAAAAAAATAAATCAGTCACAATAAAACTCGTTTACTAATCATAGCGCTCTAACCCAACTATGCATTATATAGAGTTCGGCTATAGTATTTTTAAATGCGTTAATTATTTTGTGTTCTTTCGGATATAAAGTAAAACTGTTTATTTCAAAAGATAAATATAAATTCGGGATAGTAAGTAGTAAATAATATAATTTTATATTTGTATTAGTATTAGAGTTGTATCAGATATACAATGAATTATATTTAATTTGATAGAGTGAAATAAAAAAAATAAAGAGAAGACAATTTTTTTAATTAATTAAATTACTCTTTAAAAAATTTAATTATAATTTTTATTATTTAAATTTAATTTTTATATATAAAAAATTTAATTTATTAAAAATTTTAAAAATTTATAAATTTATAAATTTTTATATAAAAATTTTAACAATTTGTTCCCAACCAAGGAGATTCTCCCGACCCTTACTTTTTTGTGTTTGGATACAAAAGAAGATATCCGTTTTTACGTAAACCAAACAGCCCCAAAGAGCCTACTATTATTCTAATTCTATAAATCTTAGTTCAAAACTCGAAAATCTATAAATACTAATGACTTATGCATTTTTAAAAATATAAAAATTTAATCGAAAATTTATAAGTACCAATTACTTAGACACTTTAAAAAATATAAACATTTAATTTTATATATATATATATATATATATATATATATATATATATATATATATATATATATATATATTTGAGCTAAAATAATATCAGTAGCAAACGTGCTCCGTTGCCACTCTATTTATTTTCGATGATAGAGTTCTAAATTAACCATCGACATCGTTGAATATGATCTAGACCACTTGAAAAATTTATAAATCAAATTTCAAATCTTCTCGACATTATTGACCTAATGATGAAAGAGTTGTATAATTTATAATCTTAATAGCAGATTTGATTTTTTTGCTCGTTTGATGATGTAAAAAAATCTAAATTAAATACATTTTGATTTAAAAATTATTTAAACTATTTAAAATAAGATTTATACTTTCGATCTTGATTATAAAACTCTTATCATCACTTTTTTAAAAGATATTTATTTTCAGCCATATTTTTTATCCACTTAATAGATAAGAAATGAATATTGAAAAAATATAAAATTTAATTTTCATATAGTTAATTAAATAATTTAAATTATATATAATGGTGCCGATCGTCGTTGTGAAAGTTTTATTATCGAAAATAAATGAATAACAAAAGTGTTTGTTTGCTATCGATACTATTCCAACCAAACTCTCTCTCTCTCTCTCTCTTTCTCTCTCTCTTTATATATATATATATATATATATATATATATATATATATATATATATATGAGTAGGGGGCTTATATACTTTCAAAAGTACAAGTCCAAATATGTTTGTGAATTTTTTATTATTGAATTTGTATTTGAGATTTGTGCTATTTACTTTTTTTTCTTTCTCTCTTTTTAGTTGATTTTACAATAACACAAATCTTAATACAAATTTAATGGTAAAAAATTTACTAGTATGATTTAGCTTGTGCTTTTGAAAGTATATAAGCTCTATGGTTTAGCTTGTGTTTTTGAAAGTATAATAGTAGAGCTTATATACTTTCAAAAGTATAAGCCCAACCACACTTGAAAATTTTTTATTATTAGATTTGTATTGATATTTGTACAATTGTACTATTTCTTTCTCTCTTATAATTAGTTGACTTTACAATTATACAAATCTTAATGCAAATTCAATGATAAAAAATTCTCAAGTATAATTTGGCTTGTGCTTTTAAAAATATATAAACTCTACTCTCTCTCTCTCTCGCTCTCTCTCTCTCTCAATATATATATATATATATATATATATATATATATATATAACTTTGATTTACCTTGTGTTTAAATAGGCATTTGTTTAAGATGACTTAAGGGTTGAGATGCCGGATATAAATTTGATTATTTCTCGTGTGGTTTGGCAAGTGATATAGCCGCAGTGCTAGACCAAACAGATAAAAAAATCAGAATAGATTTCTAATTCGTGTTCTAAAAGATAGTTTTTTTTATTGGGAAAAAAAATTTAGAAAGATTTTTGTTGTACGGAAAAATATTTTTGTTCCATGCAAATTAAATTATAATATGTACATGTTGGCGGTGAAAATTAATTTTAGATTAAATTACATAAAATCTTATGTAAATATTTTTTTATTTTTATTTTTAGAAATATATATTTTATTTTTAAAAAAATTTAAATTTATGTAATTGTCCCATTCGTCAGGATTCCGTTCATATTTTGTTAAAATTTTATAATTTATATCAAAAATATATATTTTTTTATAGAACAAGACTAATATAGTTATTTTATTTACTGTAATTTTTAAAAATATTTTTTAATATTTTAATAAGTAAAAATATAAATTTTTAGAAAGATAAGAAATGTGAAAAGAAAATAAATTATAAGAATTTTTTTTATATTTTATGAAAACAATTTATATTTATTTATTTTTATTTTCTTCTAAAAAAAAGAAAAAGATTTTTTTAACACCCGATCCGCTCTGCCTAATTAATAGAGCTATACAATTGTAATCGACTGTACGGTGCTTCAACGGCTGGTTAGTTTTCAGATATCGGGGTGATGAGCGGAGCGGTGCTGTTCATAAAGAAGGACCTGAAGATAAGCGACACGCAGGAGGAGATCCTGCTGGGCATCCTCAACCTCTACTCGCTGGTCGGCTCCTTAGCGGCTGGCCGTACCTCCGACTGGATAGGGCGCCGCTGCACCATCGTCTTCGCCGCCGTCATCTTCTTCTTCGGCGCCCTCCTCATGGGCCTCGCCCCCAGCTACGCCATCCTTATGCTCGGCCGCTTCGTTGCCGGCATCGGCGTCGGCTACGCCGCCATGATCGCCCCCGTCTACACCGCCGAGGTCTCGCCCGCCTCCTCCCGTGGCTTACTCACCTCCTTCCCCGAGGTATATATATATCTCTCGGTAGTGTAATAGTTTAAAACTCAACCGTCAAAAAAGCCAGTACATTATACTTCATATATACAAACAAACAAACAGGTGTTAGTCAACTTCGGCATCCTTCTCGGCTACGTCTCCAACTACGTCTTCTCCCGCCTGCCCCTGAACCTCGGGTGGCGCCTCATGCTCGGGTTCGGCGCGATACCGTCCATCTTCCTGGCCGTGGGCGTGCTGGCGTTGCCCGAGTCCCCGCGGTGGCTGGTCATGAAGGGCCGCCTGGCGGACGCCAAGTCGGTCCTGCACCGCACCTCCGACACCGCCGAAGAGGCCGAGCTCCGCCTCCTCGACATCAAGAAAGCGGCCGGCATTCCCGCCGACTGCACCGACGACTTCTTCGTGCCCGTCACGAGCGAGCAGCGCAGCCACGGCAAGAGCGTCTGGAAAGAGCTTCTCATCAGACCGACGCCGCCCGTGCGCCGAATCCTCATCTGCGCACTCGGCATTCACTTCTTCCAGCAGGCCTCCGGCATCGACTCCGTGGTGCTGTACAGCCCCCGCATATTCCAGAAGGCCGGAATCACCGACGACAACCAGCTGCTCGGCACGACCGTCGCGGTCGGCTTCGTGAAGACGCTCTTCATCCTCGTGGCCACCTTCCTGCTCGACCGCGTCGGCCGGCGGCCGCTCCTGCTGAGCAGCACGGTCGGAATGATAGCATCGCTGGCGGCGCTGGGGCTCGGGCTGACCGTAATCGGCCATCGGACTGACGGCACGGTCCCGTGGGCTGTCGGGCTCAGCATCGCGTCGGTTCTCGCCTACGTCGCCTTCTTCTCGATCGGGCTCGGGCCGATCACGTGGGTGTACTCGTCGGAGATCTTCCCGCTGCGGCTGCGGGCGCAGGGGTGCGCCATGGGCGTGGCGGTGAACCGCACCACCAGCGGCGTGATCACGATGACCTTCATATCGCTCTACAAGGCGATCAGCATCGGGGGGAGCTTCTTCCTCTACGGCGGGATCGCCGCGGCCGCCTGGGTGTTCTTCTTCACTTTCCTGCCGGAGACCCGCGGGCGGACGCTCGAAGAGACCGGAAAACTGTTCGGAATAACGGATATGGATAAAGATGTCGGCAATGAACCACCACATCAAGAATTCGCAGGAGTAGAAAAAAGAGGAGCAATTCAACTCACTAGTCCTACCGCTGAAACAGGGACTAATGGGCAATTACCGAAAGTTTAGTGGCTTTATTTGTTAGATATCAGATTGTATGTATCCGAACAGAATGTGGGAGGACTTTATTGAGAAAAATTGTAAGAGAATGGTCCTCTTACTATCTGAATACTACTACTACTGCTGCTGCTTTTCTGTCCTTTTACAATCTGAAAAACAGAAAAGTAGCAGTAGCAGTCCTTTTGTTGATGTAATTGGTTGGGAAAAGAATACTACTGCTGCTACTTTTCTGTTTGGTTTTTTTTTCTTTTTTTTTTTTTTTTTCTTTTTTTTTTTTGTAATTATTGGTGGATATAATTTGTTGTGGATATTATGAGCGTGTATGGTTTAGATTTTGAAAATATAAATTTTGCAAAATTATTTTTATTTTTGAAAAATAATTTTGATTTAAAAATTATAGGGTGTTTAGTTAGATAAAAATTAATTTTTCTATAATAATTTTCTAAAGTTATTTGGTAAAAAAATTTGTTTCTGTAAATAATATTTTTTTACTAAATTTTATTTTAAAATTATCACAAAAATTAAAAATTTGATATTTTAATTTAAAATATAAATTTAAAATGGAAAATTAAATATTTTAATTTTAAATTTTTAATTTCAAATTTAAAATTAATATTTTAAATTTTAAAATTTGAAATTTGATTATTTAAATTCTAAAACTTGAAATTTAAAATTTAAAATTTGTAATTTGAAAATTAAAACTTAAAATTTCAAATTTCAAATTTTATCTTAAATTTGTAATTTGAAATATAAAATTTAAAATCTAAAATATAAAATTTAAAATCTAAAATTTAAATTTTAAATTTTAAATTAAAAAAATCAAATATAAAATTTAAAATCTAAAATTTAAAATTTTAAATATATAATTAAAATTTATGTTTGAAATTAAATTTTAAATTTAAATTTAATATAAAAGTTAAAATTTAAAATTTAAGTTCAAAATGAGAATCAGATTTTATGAAATAGGTTTTAGTTATTTGTGATTTTCAGGTTCTAAAATTAAAAAATTATTTTTAAAATTCTGATTTAAAATTTGAAAATATAATTATCAAATATTTTATTAAGCTGAAATTTATTTTTTGACGCAAAATTACTTTTCAAAATTTCGGTCAAACACTCACTATAATAAGTGTTGTACTCTAGTGGTGCATGCATATGGGTCACTGAACGAATCAAGTTAATAAAGGGTTGAAAAGGATATGCGACCAAATTGGTACCAAGCAATTGTATATACAACAAAAATTATTAATTTATAAAATGTCACATGGTTATATTTCTTGCGAAGCTTTGCTATGAAGCTATGGCTGCTAAAGAGGTTTGCTCTTTCTAAGTTAAAAAATCTCAAAATTTAAAATAAAATTTTAAAAAGATTTAAATAAGCTCAATCGTGAAACAAAATATGAGTACATTGTAATAATCCGATCCATTAGTAATAATAACTCGTTTTGTGGGACTATTGGATATCACAGACTCCTCCGTTTAAGTCTGATGTACTCGTCAATCCAAACACTATTCAAGATTATCATGCGATGCGAAACTTGTCTCGCTAGTACTATCATCTAGATTCAGATTTAGTCAAAAAATCATCACACATTTTTGACTGTGCACCACATGCTCCACTAACTTTTCACCATTTGATGGTCACCCGATCTAAGGATGGCACGCATCGCCTTCTTTCCACAGTGCATGCTTTGTACGAGACTTTCTATTATCGTCACATTGCCTCCTTAACACACTTGTTACTTCCAAGTAATTCATTATCCAGAGTGGCGCACAGCCATGGCGATAGAATTCGATGCCTAATTCGGAATGGTACTGGACATTTTGTTTCACGCTGAATGAACATGAATATAGTCGGTTGTAAAAGAGTCTTTAAGACCAAACAACTTGACATTTTGTTCCACGCCGAATGAACATGAATATAGTCGGTTGTAAAAGAGTCTTTAAGACCAAACAACGCTCCGATGGGTCTATTGAGCAACACAAAGCTCGCCCTGTTGCCACAAAGCTCGCCCTGTTGCCAAAGGCTTTCGTCAATAGTTTGGGTTGGACTTCACTGAGGCTTTCGTCAATAGTTTGGGTTCGTCTCCTTTTCTTGGTTGTCGCTTCCTCCAACTGGACCGTTCGACAACTCGATGTTTTGAATGTGCTCTTCTTTCAAGGCAATCTCGAGGAACTTGTTTTTACGGACCAGCCGCCCAGCTTCATCCACCCACAATGCCCGCATCACATCTGTCAACTGTGCCGATCCGTGTATGATCTTCGTCAGGCTCTCGAGCATGGTTCCATCGGCTGAGCACTTCATTAATCACGCTCGGTTTTACTGGGTCCAAGACCGATATTTCACTCTTCCATAAAGGCCACATCTTACTCAACTGTCTACATTCTCGTTGATAATATTCTAATCACATGTGTTGACACGATTGGTATTGACACTCTAATGATCAATTCTCTTATGTCTGAGTTTGCTGTTTGAGATATTGTCTCGGCCTATTTCTTTCTTGGTGTTGAGCTTACCCCTCATCCCAATGGATGCTTTTTTGGAATCCTAATGAAAGGGGTCTAACTGCATCAACTTAAAAATACTTAAAAAATTTGAATTGATAAAATATAAATTTTTAAAAGTCAGAAAAAATTAAAAACAAGTATTTATAGGCAAGCTTTCTATATTGTAGGCTAATTATTATTATAAATTTGGGAACTAAAATGAAATAATTTTTAGAGTTTAAGATCTAGAATGCCCGATCAAAAAATTTGAGTAAAAAATTACAAAACTAATAATGCAATTCATTGTTGTATGTCAATTATATTCTCGCAGAAGATAAAATGTTCAAGAGAGTGTTTCAAATTAAAAAAACACTTACTGAGAGTTCAATTTTGAAAGGAACTCTAGTTAGGTCAAACAAATTTCAGAATCTAGGATGTGGACAAA
This sequence comes from Tillandsia leiboldiana, assembly GCA_029204045.2. Lineage (NCBI taxonomy): Eukaryota > Viridiplantae > Streptophyta > Magnoliopsida > Poales > Bromeliaceae > Tillandsia > Tillandsia leiboldiana. The sequence goes on along the minus strand of CM055075.1, from coordinate 26,466,682 downwards.
TCAAGATTCAAAGTAACTCAATTCAAAGATTTGCTTGTATTATTACACTACAGTCTACGTCAAGTCGACTGATCATCATGCAGCGACAGGTGGGTTTTGTTTTTTGGTTTATTTTTTAGCCACTTTTTTTTGTGGATACATTTTGTCAGCAGGCTCCGATGATGGTACGTTGCAGGTAGAAATATCAGAAATAATTGAGATTGTTTTGAAATTTCAACTGAGCAGTTGTTTACGGTAGGAGACGATGTGTCATGTCACACTCATATTACTAAAGTTGCTTTGAAATTTGAATTTAATAGCATGGGACAGTAACAAATAGAGTGTGTGTCTCACTCGTATTGTTAAAATTATTTTAAAATTCAAACTGAGTCTGATTGTGATGGATCATCCTCTAAGAGAGATTAAGTTGGGTTTTTCTATAATTTTTTTTTTTACTAATTACATTTTTGATCCACAAATCATGAGGCGCGTACCATATTGGTATTCAATTTTTTTTTTTTTTTGTAATTTTTATTTAAATTTTATAGATTTTTCCAATCAAATTTAATTAGATAATTTAGTTGAGTGAACATAAACGTGCTGCTGATATAATTGCAATTAAAAAATGACTATAATTGCAATACTTGGAAACTTCTTTATTGACAATAACTTGCTGCAGCTGATATAGTAAACAAGGAGATTGTTGCATGAATTACAGCGAGAAAGAAAAAAAAATTATATTAAATTAATAATAAATTAATTAAAATAAATAATTAATTTATAGGTTTAAATTTAATAGTTCAAAAATAAATAAAAATATTATTTATTTTTATTATTAGAGAGAGGATGAAATCTAAAACGCGAATTATTAAAGTACTCGTCTCGTCCTCTGTCACCTTGAGCTTTATTCGGTTTAAGCGTTCTATATTATTCCATTTTCGTAGTGGCGGAGGAGGCGGTGGAGCAATCCGGCGGTGGAACAACCTCTCGTACTACACTCTCAACACGCTCCGTTCAAAAACGATGATGTTCCAGTTGAATCGGATTAGCGTGGATTAAGATTTGAAAAACTTACTTGTTCTTAACCTAATAGAAATAAAATTATAAAATGGGTCCCATATTTTTATTAAATAAAGAGAAGAAGAGAAAAAAAAATATTACATTTTATCAAAAAAAAAAAAAAATTGTTGAGGATGAAGAACAAAAAAAAATTAAAAAATAATTAAAAAGCATATTATTTATAGGAATTGAATAGAAAAGAAAAAAGAGGGAAGAGAAAAAAATGGTATCCATTGAGGAGATAGAAGGGAAGAGGAAATAAAAGTTGAGGTAGGTAAAAAATATTAAAATTTATAAATTTATATAGATGAATTCAACCATGGTCTGTAACAGGCCTATTAAGCTTGAGAGCGATACCATTATACTCGAGTGGGTCGCGTTCCTCGAGTGTCTGTCCGTCTGAAAGCTAGGGGCTGATTAGTGGATAGGTTGCCTTTGTGTCGACGGACCACCAAGTCAATGTGGGGGCGTGCATAAGGTGGGCGCAGTTTTTACTGGATTTGATTGGGTTGCAACTTACTTTCACGATAGCTAGTTCATGCATGATATTCATGATTTATAGTTTTCAATAGTAGTAGTATTGAGAAATTATAGCGATAGTTTATTCACAATTAAAAATTTATTAAAATAAATAACTAAATTAAATATTAACAGTTAAAAATGATTGATTGATTTAAATTAAAAAATTTAATAATAAAATAAAAATTTTGAAATATTTATAACAAACCGGTGATGCTTGGTGTTCACCTCATAAGAGGTGTACATCCTACACCCGACTTTATTCTGGAATGAATATTTATTCTATCCGTCACATTGAGTGACCGATAAAATTCACCCCATTTCAAAATGAGGTGGGATTTAGAATGCACACTCTTTATGAGGTGCACACTTATATATATATCAATAACTAATCTATAATTCAGATAAATTATATGCATTTTATATTTTTTTCTTTGCAGGTGTTGCATATAGCAGGGTGGTGACGGGATCCCACACCTCTTTTGCCTATGGAAAATGCTATGTGTACACCCCTTTCGGGGTGTACATCATACACCCCACCCATCTAAGGGTGGGGGTGTGATGATGGGTCACTCGATGTGACCCGTAAAAAATATCGCCACCATTAAAATAGTGGAGGTGTATGATGTACACCCCTTCGGGGTGTACATGTAGCATTGCTCTTTGCCTATATAACCTCATCACCAACTTAATTACTCCATGAGTCTGCCCAGGTCCATTTAGACACCCCCCAATTCCCTCTCTCTCTCTCTCTCTCTCTATATCTCTCACTCAAATCATATATAACAATGGCTAATCCAAACCGAGAAGCTAAAGTTATAGCTGGTTCAACTGCGATCCCACTGCCGCCGCAGCCATCGCTGGCACAGACGACGACGACGAGCTCGTTGCCGGAAGAAGTAAAAGTTCTGGGACCGACGAATCGCAAGAATGTGAGGTTCGCCGTAGCCTGCGCCACCCTCGCGTCCATGGCCTCCATCCTCTTGGGCTATGGTAAGAGATGTTAATATAATTATATATCTAATTTTTTTTTTAAGGACTCATGTGCAAAAAGTACCGCAAAATTTATAATTTTAGTTATTCGTAAAAAATAGTTTTTATTTACCCTGGTAAAGAAATTCAAATTATTTAAATTTTTATAATTTTATTTTTAAAATTATTTAAAATAAAATTTAGAAACTTTATCTTTATTACAAAAACTTTATCATTATTTTTTGAAAGTATTTATTATCAGCCATTCAAATTATTTGAATATTACATAAAATATTTAAACATAAAATTTAATTTTTAAATATATTAAAAGAACTAAATTATATTCAGCAATATCAATCGTGAATTTAAAGTCTTCATCATCAAAAATAAATAAGTACCGTTATAGCTTGTTTTAATATTATAAGCCAACTCTCTCTCTATATATATGGAAAATTCTAAGTGTACACCCGTAAGGGGTGTACATCTCACACCCCCACCCATCTAAGGGTGGGGGTGTGATGAGGGGTCACTTGATGTGATCCTTAAAAAACATCGCCACCCTTAAAGGGGTGGAGATGTAGGATGTACACCCCTAAACAACCTCCGGTGCTACTCATTTGTTTTTGATGATGGAGTTTTCAAAATAATAATCTACATGCTAAATATAATCTAGGTTATTTAAACTATTTAAAAATTAAATTTTATATTTTTTTGATATTTTTTAATTTTTTATCTATTAAGTGGATAAAAAAATAAATGGCTGAAATGCATATTCTTCATGAATGGCTGAAATGAATATCTTTCAAAAAGTGATGATAGTAGTCTTGTAATCAAGATCGAGAGTATAAATCTTATTTTAAATAGTTTAAAAAAATTTCTAACTAAAAATTAATTAACTTAAATTTCTTTACACCGCTAAACGAGTAAAACACTCATATCTACTATTAAAATTACAAAATTTATAACATTTTAATCATTAGGCCAATGATATTGAAAAAAATTAAATTAAATTTTTAGATATTTTTAGTGGTATAGATCATATTCAACACTGTCGATTGTTGATTCGGAAGTTCCATCGTCGAAAATAAATGACTACCAATGAAGTTCGTAAACTATTTATAGCATTACAGCTCAACTTTATATATATAGTTGAGCTAGAATAAATTGCTAGCTCTTGGATGGAGGTGTTGTAAGTTTAGGGATGATAATAGCCCACTTTGGTTTAGTGGTGATAGGCGAAATAGTATTTGATCCAAAAGCTACTAGTAATTATAGGGTAGAGATAAGAACTAGAAACCTAAGAAGCACAAATGGGGTGGTGCTGTTAGATGTATTCTAGCTCAACTCTCTCTCTCTCTCTCTCTCTCTCTCTCTCTATATATATATATATATATATATATATATATATATATATAGAGAGAGAGAGAGAGAGTGTCCGACTACTATATTTATACATGTACCAAGCAATTAGTGTTTCTAAGTTTTCTACCGTTAGATTTACCTTTTTGACTAATTTCATCTCTTAAATTATTTTATTTCACCAACCGCCTACTTAACCCAAAAAGTCCATTATCATCCTAACCACACATCTTTTTATTCAAGAGCTAAAACCTATAAATATTAATGACTTGTTACTTTTAAAAGTATAGGAGCTCAATTTTATATATATATATATATATATATATATATATATATATATATATATATATATATATATATATATATATATATATATATATATATATATATGCTAAATTACAGACCTCCCCTCCCCTCTCTCCTAAATTTTTGCTTTTTCACTCCCCCCCCCCCCGACTTTTAAAAACCTATATTTTGCCACATTCTAATTATGAAATTATCTTTAGGGGGTAACGCGGTTAACGGAACAGGTCATTTGACGATAATGTTGTTATCCCTGTACCCCTCACTCTCTCTTCAGACTCTTTCTCTCTCTTTCTCTCTCTTTCTTTCTAACACGGTCACTCTCTCTCTAACGCGGTAGCCCGAGACCCCAAACTCCTCCGTCCACAGTGCCGACGCTGGAGATGACAACTACTCCGGCGGCGGCGCCGGTTTGCAGTTCGGTATCTTGAGGAACGCCGAGCCGGGGGCTGATGGGACGGAGGAGGATGTGGAAGAGGAGTTCGAGGAGGAGGATGGAGTCGGGAAGGAGTAGAGCGTGATCACGCAGCAGGTGTTCCCTCCGGCGGCGGTGATGGAGACGACGCTGCCCCCGGCGAACGGTGAAGGCGCAGGGAGGAGAATAGGTTTTGAAGGGTATTTTTGGTATATCCACTAAGAAATAGACTGAGCACTCACGGAATGCTGACGACAAGTAGGTAAATGCATAATTTCATAATTAGGAGGGGGCAAAATATAGATTTTTAAAAGTCAGGAGGGAAAGTGAAAAAGCGGAATTTTTTAGGAGGGGTTTCTGTAATTTGGCATATATATATATATATATATATATATATATATATATATATATATATATATATATATATATATATATATATATATATATATATGGAGATGGAAAGAGAGAGAGAGGGAGAGAGAGAGAGAGAGAGAGAGAGAGAGTAGAGCTTATATACTTTTAAAAGCACAAACCCAACTATGCTTGTGAACTTTTTACCATTGAATTTGTATTGAGATCCGTACTATTGTACTTTCTCTTTTTCTTTCTTTAGTTGACTTTACAATAGCATGGATCTCAATATAAATTTAATAGTAAAAAATTTATAAGCATAGTTGGGCTAGTGCTTTTAAAAGTATATAAGCTCTATTATCTCTCGGGTGTGTGCGATCGGCCCCTGGGAGTGACCCTCAGAGAGGTCGAATGCGTCGCGTGCCAACAAATCAAGCGATCGGGCCAAGAAGGGATCTGCTCGGTCGGGTTCTCCTCTGGTAACTCTCGTGACCGTTCGGCTTAAAGAGCCGAATCGGGATATGGAGGTATAGAGGGATTGCTGGGTTTGACTTAGAGTAGCCAAATCGGGTAAAAGAGACAAGGATATGACACGGCTGATGAGCCGATTAAAATTTTATATTGCTTGGAAAGAAAATACAAGAAAGAGGAAAGTGATAGAAATTACAATTAAGCGTACTCCTAGAAAAGTAGTAAAGAAAAGCGGTAAAAGTTAGTTACCGTACTCCTAGATATGAAAAAAGCTAAGGTGGTACCGGGCTTATGAGATTACCGGGGCCCCTTTTCTTCGATGGTTCTTTTATTTATACAGTTTCGAACCAAGGTGCATAACCACCGATTTTAGAAATTAGCGTAATCGAAGGAAAATCATTGTGAATTCCTCAACCACTTCCGTTTGAGTCAATAATCCTCAATAGGATAGTAGTCGTTTTCCGTCAAGGTTCATCCCCCAATCGTTGCGCCGGAGCGTAATTCTCGGCGCTTTCCAATGCTGGGCGCGGCTTGCCGTTCCGGGTTAATTGCGGGATTCGTGCCCAAATCTCATAATTCTTTCATTTCGAGCTCTTTCCCTTTCGGGTCGAGCAACCGAAGGCTAACTTTGATTCTCGCCTCCCTCGTCGCTTGACTGGAACAGTCTAGTGACAGCTGAAGTCGACTTTAGACGAGGCATTGCTTTATTTGTGGGATGCTTCTCCTATTGACTGATGCTTTCACCCGACGGCATACGTCACGTGCTGCATTCTTACGCGATTAAGATTGGTCTCGATTGAGACACGAGTCCTCTTCTTCTGACTCATTCACCTATCGGCTGATGTCTGTCGGCCGATGGTATCCACCACGTGTCACCCCTAGGGGCCGATTGTGCACCACCATTTTCGACCCCAACAAATTTCTTGGCACGCCCGGTGGGATGCTCAGGTAACTCTTACCTTTTCTATACCGCTATAATGTCAGAGGACAACAGCATCAGCCTCAGAAATAAAGTTGTTCCCCAACATGTGAGGAATGACCAGTCTAGTAGCGCCGGACATGCGGATGAGCTGCCACCGACGCTATCGGAGGCTCGTGAGGCAAGCAGGAGGATGACACCATACGAGCCTACCTTGGCCGGGATATTCAGACAAATAATCCGAATGCTCAACAATGCCGAGAGGACCCGAGCATCCCTCGACAGGAGCAAACAAGCGCTGGAGGCTCGCTTGGACTTAATGATGGCCGCCGCAATGGCCTCAAGCGAGAAAGTGGCTCGGATAGGACAAACGCTGGCCCGAAATTAGCCATACAGTGGAGGGTTCACCTCCACGACACCCCAGCATTTGTCAACGCAATTGGTCGCAATGGTGCCGGCAATACCGACAGTGCAACCCTAAGGAGTTGCGCCGGCGGCAACTATTTATCAAGCGGCGCAGCTGCTGGGGGCAGTAAAGCCACAATGGACCCCGTATCAGACGGGGCGTGGCCGATGAGACAGAATATCGACCAACAATCAGATGCCTACTGGGTGATTACTCTGCCTCATCCACTGCCGTTCGCTCAGCCGCTGGCTGAGTGTAGGAACGGCGGGCAGGTCCCTTCCCAGGGACCGATTCAGTACCAGGCATGCCATGGTGGGCCACCACATCCACAGGCGCAAACGGCAGTCCCGGCATCACAAACCGGGCCCGCCAAGTTTCAGTCGCACCAAGCCGGCCAATATGACCGCCACCACCTCCAGTGTAGCAAACGGCTTCGGTGCCTCAGGCCGGGCTCGCCGAAAAGGCTAGGAGCAGGGATGACAGGCAGGTCCGTCTGCAAGGACCATCCCAGAATCAGGCCGCCCAATACAGGCCGCCACCTTGTCACGCCCCGGGGGTCGAACTGCGACCCGGGCTCGCCAACAGATCCGCCGTCTGTACGGAAACTGCCGTACAGACGAAGCGTCTAACCTGCAAAAGAGATCTAAAGCTAACAAGTATCAGAGCTGAAAGGAAGCTGAAACACTAAGCGGTGAAAAGTCCAAGTACACCAGTCCACTAGCACCCCCAACATAAGTACAAAAGTGGAAACTGAAAAGTACAAGAGACACCACACCGACACCACCGACTCGGGTAGGAGCTAGCCAGCCACGCGCAAACCTCGGTCAGAAAGCTCCGAATGAGCCAAACCTGGAACGGTCGCCTCAGGAACACCTGTCATCACAGCGGGTGTGAGATCTACTGCAACAGTCAGATCTCAGTGGGCACCAAAGCTAACCCCACGGTACACCCACTCAGTCTGCTGGAGACAAAAACTCAAATAGATAGATAGATAGATAGATAGATAGATAGATAACTGAAAATGAATCTATCGCTACGTGTCTCAATGCAATGCTGGAAGTAAGTTCTCAGTCTCTCTCACGGGAGGCCTGGAAACTACGAACGTCTGCGCCCCCTACAGCCCTTATCAAACAAGAACATGCTGTAGGCTTAGGCGCCCATAGTTTCCGCCCCCGCACTGGGACTGCTAGAACTCTACAAGACACTAGAAGGCCACCTCAATCCCTTCTAGTAACCACCTGGTGACTCGGCCAGGGCATAACTATCTATCTGGTAACTCAGCCAGTGATATCTACACATCTGGTAACTCAGCCAGTGATTTATACCCATCTGGTAACTCTGCCAGTGGTATCTACTCATCTGGTAATTCAGCCAGGGATTTATACCCATCTGGTAACTCTGCCAGTGGTATCTACTCATCTGGTAACTCAGCCAGTGATTTATACCCATCTGGTAACTCCGCCAGTGGTATCTACTCATCTGGTAACTCAGCCAGTGATTTATACCCGTCTGGTAATTCCGCCAGTGGTATCTGCTCATCTGGTAACTCAGCCAGTGATTTATACCCGTCTGGTAACTCCGCCAGTGGTATCTGCTCATCTGGTAACTCAGCCAGTGATTTATACCCCTCTGGTAACTCCGCCAGTGGTATCTGCTCATCTGGTAACTCAGCCAGTGATTTATACCCCTCTGGTAACTCTGCCAGTACAACTCGTATACTCTAACGATGCGACTAACACTCGTGTCCAAGTCGGAAACGACAACCCTCGACTTGCACGACTGTTCCGCAAATACCTGATAGTAAGGATACGATACCTTTGCATTCGGAAGCATAAAAGGGCAATCCGTAGTTCCTTGGAAGAAACCAACCCACCTGCGATCCATCCGCGAAAACCGTGCGCCAAACGGAGGTCCCGATGCGATCCCGCAGCTCCACGCGGCAAAACACGCGCCACCGGCCACGTGAGAAGCTAACACTATGCCACAACTGCGAGATAAGAAGAGGGACCGGGATCAGAAAAACATGCGGCTAAAACCGCGCTCACAAAGGCGAAAGAAACCCATCCGGCGACGAGAAACGCCGCGCGTTGCACGGAAAACCCATCGCGCACACACGCCGCGGCGCGTCGCCGAGTCGCAGCCTGCGCGGCCAATGCGGCGCAGCTGCACGGCCCCCAAAACCCAGCCGCGCGGCGCTGGCCCAGCCGCCCGCGCGGCGCCCAGCAAGCCCGCGCGGCACAAGGCCGCCCGCGCGGGGCCCCTGCAGGGCCGCGCGCCCACGGGCGCAGCCTGCAGGCCCGCGCGGCACAAGGCCGCCCGCGCGGGGCCCCTGCAGCGCCGCGCGCCCAAGGGCGCGGCCTGCAGGCCCGCGCGGCGCAGGGCCGCCCGCGCGGGGCCCCTGCAGGGCCGCGCGCCCACGGGCGCGGCCTGCAGGCCCGCGCGGCGCAGGGCCGCCCGCGCGGGGCCCCTGCAGGGCCGCGCGCCCAAGGGCGCGGCCTGCAGGCCCGCGCGGCACAAGGCCGCCCGCGCGGGGCCCCTGCAGCGCCGCGCGCCCAAGGGCGCGGCCTGCAGGCCCGCGCGGCACAAGGCCGCCCGCGCGGGGCCCCTGCAGCGCCGCGCGCCCAAGGGCGCGGCCTGCAGGCCCGCGCGGCACAAGGCCGCCCGCGCGGGGCCCCTGCAGCGCCGCGCGCCCAAGGGCGCGGCCTGCAGGCCCGCGCGGCACAAGGCCGCCCGCGCGGGGCCCCTGCAGCGCCGCGCGCCCAAGGGCGCGGCCTGCAGGCCCGCGCGGCACAAGGCCGCCCGCGCGGGGCCCCTGCAGGGCCGCGCGCCCAAGGGCGCGGCCTGTAGGCCCGCGCGGCGCAGGGCCGCCCGCGCGGGGCCCCTGCAGGGCCGCGCGCCCACGGGCGCGGCCTGCAGGCCCGCGCGGCGCAGGGCCGCCCGCGCGGGGCCCCTGCAGGGCCGCGCGCCCACGGGCGCGGCCTGCAGGCCCGCGCGGCACAAGGCCGCCCGCGCGGGGCCCCTGCAGCGCCGCACGCCCAAGGGCGCGGCCTGCAGGCCCGCGCGGCGCAGGGCCGCCCGCGCGGGGCCCCCCGCAGGGCCGCGCGCCCACGGGCGCGGCCCGCAGGCCCGCGCGGCACAGGGCCGCCCGCACGGGGCCCCCCGCAGGGCCGCGCGCCCACGGGCGCGGCCCGCAGGCCCGCGCGGCACCTTGCAGTGCCGCGCGCACAGCGCGCGGCCTGCAAGGTCGCGCGGCACAGGGGTTGCCCGCGCGGCACCCCTGCAGTGCCGCGCGCCCAGCGCGCGGCCTGCAGGGCCGCGCGGCCCCAAGGCCGCCCGCGCGGCACCTTACAGTGCCGCGCGCCCCGCGCGGCCTGCAAGGCCGCGCGGCACCCCAGCAGGGCCGCGCGCCCCGCGCGGCCTGCCAGGCCGCGCGGCACAGGGGATGCCCGCGCGGCGCCCCTGCAGGGCCGCGCGCCCCGCGCGGCCTGCCAGGCCGCGCGGCACAGGGGATGCCCGCGCGGCACCCCTGCAGTGCCGCGCGCCCAGCGCGCAGCCTGCAGGGCCGCGCGGCACCATGCCGCCCCTGTGCAGCCCGGCGCCCTGCTGTCCCACCTTGGCAGCAGGGCGCAGCAGTGCGCGGCGCCCAAGCGCCCCCTCCCGGCCACGCGCCGGACGACTAGCCGCACGGCTCCGGCCACCGGGGAGAAGAAAAGAGTGAAAAAAAATAAAAAGAAACCAACCTCCTCGCGGCACGCCGGTCCTCGCTCGGCTCCATGCCCACGCTCGGAGAAGAAAACGCCCAAGAGGAGCCTCCTCCAAAGCCCTCTTCTTCTTCTTCTTCTTCTTCTTCTCTCATTTTCTCTTTTTCCCTTTTCTTTCTTTGCAGCAGAGGTGGAGGGGAGGGTTTTATAAAGCTGAAGCTTTAAATAAATTAATTAACTTAATTAATTTAATTCCAAAACCCAACTCCAACTCACTTTTTGCCCTCGGGCCCTCCGCCGCCGCCCGGAACCTCCCGAGCTCCGCTGTAATTCCAAAGTACACGCGCTCACAGCTTTTTCTCTTCAAAAAGCTCAACCGTTGAGTCGGGGTGCTCAATTCAAATACCGGCTCCAAAAATGCCAGTTCCGACTCACTTTTTGCCTCCGGGTCCTCTGCGTCAGTCCGGAACCTCCCGAACCTCGCTGTAAATCAAAAGTACGCGTGTCCACACCTTTTTCTCCTCAAAAAGCTCGACCGTTGAGTCGGGGTACTCAAATCAAATACCGGCTCCAAAAATGCCAGTTCCGACTCACTTTTTGCCTCCGGGTCCTCTGCGTCAGTCCGGAACCTCCCGAACCTCGCTGTAAAACAAAAGTACACCTGCTCCAAGTGTTTCCCAAATTTTCTGCAACCCATAGCGGTGTCGGAGCTTCCCGTACCAGTCACCTAACGCGTACAAAGCCCGAAACAAGCAGAGGCCTCCGCGGGGATCCAAATCAACCCGAACTCCTCTGAAAACACAAGTGGGACACATCCAAGGCAAATTCCTCCGCACCACACCATCCTGCAAGGTCGGTGCGTCATCCAAATCCCGGTGTTCTACACACCTCCTCCGGTGCAACCGGCGACCCTAGTCCCTCCAATGGGGCTCGCCGACATACACGCCCACGTGGAGGAAATAATTCGCAATATATTCGGCACAGAGGTCTGGCCGGCGACCCGGCCCGTGTTCAAGTCTCCGTATCCTGCTAACATCGATACGGACCATCTGTACCCGGCTAGCTGAAAAATGCCGAAGTTTGATAAGTTCTCGAGGGAAGAGAACAATAACATCATCGAGCACATAGCTCGATTTACGGCACAATGCCGAGTGGCGGCCACCAGCCCATTCCTAAAAATGAGGTTGTTCAGTACGTCGTTAACCAAGACGGCATTCTCGTGGTATACCAGCTTGCCTTACAACTCCGTCCGAAATTAGGAGGAGCTCGAGGCGAAATTCCACGAGCAGTTCTATCGGGTTGTGCTCGAACCTTCGATTGCCAATTTAGTGTCACTTTGGCGAAACGCCGACGAATCGGCCAAAGAGTTTCTCAACCGTTTCAAGGCAGCGAGGAATCATTGTTTTGTCATGACGCTAGAGGCCGAATTTACAAAAATAGTATTCAACGACATGCACTTCAAGACCTGAGACCATTTCAAGGGTTGCTATTTTTCAAATCTTTTTGATTTGGGGATGCGGGTTGCTCAATACGAGTAATTCCAAAAAAATAATAAGGAGGAACGGCCGAAGTGGGGCCGCGGACAAGACTGGAAAAAGCCAAAGGAGTATAATATCTCCTTCTTAGAACGGAGCTCGGCTCACGAAGAGCCGAGCGAGCCAAGTGAGGGCGAGTCTTCGGCCGAAGAGGCCGATATATGCGCGGCCGAAATGTTACCAGGTCGCGAGCCGTACATATGTCAAATTCTTAAGCCGAGTAAGGCCCGAGATCCCAAGGCTCGGGCATCGGCTACACCTTTATATTCGACACGTCCAAGACCGATCAAATATTCGATCGATTACACAAGAACCGTTGAATCAAACTTCAGGAGGGGCAGACGATCCCTCCCTACGAGGAGCTCAGGAGGCGTAAATATTACAAGTGGCACCATTCATAGAGCCACCGTACGGGTGAATGCGTCGCTTTGAAGAAGCAAATTCAGAAATAGCTCGATGAGGGTCGGCTTACCTTTGATGATTAAGAGCAAAAAGAAATGAAGGCCGGCACTAACCCTTTCTCTCTACAAGTGAACATGGTTGACCCCAAGGGAAAGGAGCCGATGCAGGGGCTCGAGTCCCCCGAGAAAGAAAGATTGGCTCGGAATGTGCTTCGACTTTACATTCGTTGCAAGGTCGAAATGATGGAGGAAAATTGGGATGTCCTCCTCGCCGACATGCCCGAGGAGGTAAAGAGGTGGTTTGCCTTTATCAGCAAATGCGCACAACGCCACGTCCTTGGGCCGAACCTGAGTTCAGCCGAAGGGTCCAGCAAATGGTCCTCCAGAGAAGAGGCCGCCCCACCCAGAGGGCGTTGCAGGAATCCTACGACTGGGATAGGCCGATGACAACTTCAGTCAGCCATAAGGGGCAACGAGCCCCACAGCAGCGGCAGAGTCCCCACCACGGCTATAACGGAAGCCGGGTCCAGGGGTCACCCCGCAAACCCTTCGGCCAACAGGTTGAATGAGGACCAACATATGGGCCCTCCCAACGCCCAAAATAGATCGGGTCCCACCAGAGGCTCGGAATGCTGGAGACACGGATGGGCCCAGCTAGCCACCGGTGGAGAGGGACCACTTCGTGACCTCCCCACCGACAGACGCTAGGGGCAAGAGAAGCCCCATCACCTCCTGACTCCGACTTCCCTTGTCTTACCAAAGGCGAAGTGGAGGCCCTGGGCATTCAAATAGCCCGAGAGCTAGGAGTCCAGCCATGGCCCAATCCGTGGCAAAGAAAGGAGATCCTCATGGGACACCTGAGGGAGATGAACCGTCGGCAGACGTGCTGGTGGAGAAGTGGTTCACAGCTACAAGACCGGCTGGATTGCAAGGGCTGGTCATGACTAAGACGCAGAAGCGTTGAGCGCAGAGGCTAAAGGTCGACGCCCACAATAACGGTGTCACAGCTCAGCGGCCGCGGCCGACCCCGAGGCAGGAACGACCTATGCACCAACAAGAGGTGGGAGCTTCAACCATGCCATCTCAGGAGAAGCTACCGATAATCCAATCGGTAGTTGTCAAGCCGATGGATGGGATCGTCAAGCGGGAATTGGACGCCCGCTTAAAAGCTTTGGAGGCCGTCGTGGGGCATGGCCAAGAGACGCTGGGGGAGTAGCAGGAAGTTGAGGAACTCGTCGGGCAGAACCCCGAGAGGGTGGCCCGGCGCAAAAGATGGGGAGACAAAGAAGTTCTGACCCTGTTTTCGGCCGAAGTTGAGGCCGGAGAAAAGAAGACAAGGATCGAGAGCATGTCGGTCGACGAGAACCTGAACAAGATCTCTTTTGTCCGGGTGACTGAGAGGGAGCACCAATGAAGCTCCTCTACGAGGCCACATAAAGGCCTCCGAAAAAGAGCTGGCACAAGAAGTCGGTGAAAAAGTGAAATCGACTATCGCACCACATGCCGAAGACTCGGCTGAAGAGGCCAAGGAAAATAGGATAACTCCGGGGATACGCCGATCAAGAACGACGAGATAAAAGATTCCCCAGTCAGAGCCTGATTGTACGGAAAAAGGTCCCCCAACGGGAAAGACCTTTCTGAATCAGCCGAGTAATCGAAGAAAGACATTGCTACTACTCGATAAATCAAGAAATATCGGTACTTGTTCGTGAATCCCTTGGGCAATAGGCAAATATCCTGCCAAGATATAGGGATAATCGCTGGATATCGCGATATGTACCAAAAGTTGACTCAATTTTGACAATCGCCCGAACGACACATCAGGCGATTGCCGACGGGGCATTGTTGAGACCAAAATTTTAGCCACTAGAGAAAGCAACACGTGGCGTTCACCATCGGCCTAGGGCATCAACCGACGAAGGGAAGAGATAACCGAGGAAGGATCTGCGACCGAGTTCAGTCGCGTGAAGACGCGAAACGCGGTGCACGCCATCGGCTGAGAGAATCAGACAATAGGAGAAGCAGCCGACGAGAAGAGTCGCACCTCATCCGCACACCGCCACGTCTATGGGCCAAACCCGAGTTCGGTCGAAGGGTCCAGCAAATGGTCCTCCAGAGAAGAGGCCGCCCCACCTAGATGGCGTTGCAGGAATCCTACGACTGGGATAGGCCGAGGACAATTTCAGTCAGCCATAAGGGGCAACGAGCCCCACAGCAGCGGCAGGGTCCCCACCGCGGCTATAACGGAAGCCGGGTCCAGGGGGCACCCCGCAAACCCTTCGGCCAACAGGCTGAAGGAGGACCAATATATGGGCCCTCCCAACGCCCAAAATGGATCGGGTCCCACCAGAGGCTCGGAATGCCGGAGACACGGATGGGCCCAGCTAGCCACCGGTGGAGAGGGCCCACTTCGTGACCTTCCCACCGACAGATGCTAGGGGCAAGAGAAGCCCCATCACCTCATGACTCCGACTTTCCTTAGCTTACCAAAGGCGAAGTGAAGGCCCTGGGCATTCAAATAGCCCGAGAGCTAGGAGTCCAGCCATGACCCAATCCGTGGTAAAGAAAGGAGATCCTCATGGGACACCTAAGGGAGATGAACCGTCGGCAGACGTGCCGGTGGAGAAGTGGTTCATAGCTACAAGACCGGCCGGATGGCAAGGGCTGGTCATGACTAAGACGCAGAAGCGTTGAGCGCAGAGGCTAAAGGTCGACGCCCACAATAACGGTGTCACAGCTCAGCGGCCGCGGCAGACCCCAAGGCAGGAACGACTTATGCACCAACAAGAGGTGGGAGCTTCAACCATGCCATCTCAGGAGAAGCTACTGATAATCCAATCGGTAGTGGTCAAGTCGACGGATGGGATCGTCAAGCGGGAATTGGACACCCGCTTAAAAGCTTTGGAGGCCGTCGTGGGGCGTGGCCAAGAGACGCTGGGGGAGTAGCAGGAAGTTGAGGAACTCGTCGGGCAGAACCCCGAGAGGGTGGCCTGGCGCAAAAGATGGGGAGACAAAGAAGTTCTGACCCTGCTTTCGGCCGAAATTGTGGCCGGAGAAAAAAAGACAAGAATGGAGAGCATGTCGGTCGATGAGAACCTGAACAAGATCTCTTTCGTCCGGGTGACTGAGAGGGAGCACCAATGAAACTCCTCTACGAGACCACATAAAGGCCTCCGAAAAAGAGCTGGCACAAGAAGCCGGTGAAGAAGTGAAATCGGCTATCGCACCACAGGCCGAAGACTCGGTCGAAGAGGCCAAGGGAAATAGGATAACTCCGGGGATACGCCGATCAAGAACGACGAGAAAAAGATTCCCCAGTCAGAGTCTGATTGTACGGAAAAAGGTCCCCCAACGGGAAAGGACCTTTCTGAATCAGCCGAGTAATCGAAGGAAGACATTGCTACTACTCGATAAATCAAGAAAGATCGGAACTTGTTCGTGAATCCCTTGGGCAATGGGCAAATATCCTGCCAAGATATAGGGATAATCGCTGGATATCGCGATCTGTGCCAAAAGTTGACTCAATTTTGACAATCGCCCGAACGACATATCAGGCGATTGCCGATGGGGCATTGTTGAGACCAAAATTTTAGCCACTAGAGAAAGCAACACGTGGCGTTCACCATCGGCCTAGGGCATCAACCGACGAAGGGAAGAGATAACCGAGGAAGGATCTGCGACCGAGTTCAGTCGCGTGAAGACGCGAAGCGCGGTGCACGCCATCGGCTGAGAGCATCAGCCAATAGGAGAAGCAGTCGACGAGAAGAGTCGCACCTCATCCAAAATTGACTTTGGCTGAAGGCTCCCACCAGACTGCTCCAGTTAAGCGACAAAAAATGTGGGAGTCAGAGTTAGCTTTCGGTTGCTCGAGCTGAAATGGGAAGACTTCAAAATAAAGGAGTGCGAGATTTATTTGGGCGCGAATACCGTAACTAATCCGGAACAGCAAGCAGGGCGCAGCACTGGAAAGCGTTGTGAATCACGCTCTGGCGCGACGATAAGGGAATGAACCTACACAGAAGAACGGCTATAATCCTATTTGAGGAAGTTTCGGCTCAAAAGGAAGCCGTTGAGGATTTCACGATGATTCTCCCCAAATCACGCCGATAATTCAAATCGGCGCCTAATAATATAGTTCGGGAAGTGTATAAATGCCTAAACCATCAAAGAGAAAGGGGCCCGGCAACCTCGTAAGCCCGGTATCACCCCTACTTTTTCATATCTTATGAGTAGATTAATTATAATTTTTACTGTTTTCTTTTACTGCTTTCCTAGGAGTAGTTTTAATTGTAATTGGCTACCTTATTCTTGTAACCCAATTCCACTCAATATAATTTTCACCCCACAATCGGCTCCTTAGTCTTTTGTGTTTACCCTATCTGTGCCTCCCTCTCTATCTCCACATCCCGATTTGACTACTCTAAGCCGAACGGTCGCGAGGAATACCAGAGGAGAACCCGGCCGAGCAGATCCCTCCTCGGTCCGATCGCTTTATTAAATTTTTGAAGGATATTTATTTTCAACCGTTTATTTTTTTGCCCACTTGATGGACTAGAAAAGAATATCAAAAATATATAAAATTTAATTTCTAAATAGTTTAAATAGTCTAGATCATGTTTAACGGTGCCGTCAAATTGAAAACTCCATCATCGAAAATAAATGGGTGGCAAACGAGCCGGTTTGCTATTGATAACATTCCAGCCTAGCGCTATATATATATATGAGTCCGGTACTATATTATTAATAGTACCAAGTTATTGGTGCTATCAAATTTTCTACCCTTAGATCAACCCCTTTGATTATTTTTACCCGTTAAATTTTACTATTTTTCCAACCACCTATTAAACTCAAGGGACCCACTATCATCTCAATCACACATCTTTTAATCCAAGGGTTAAAAACTTAATAGTACCACTAACTTGGTACTATTAATAGTATTCCAACCTAACTCTCTCTCTCTCTCTCTCTCTCTCTCTATATATATATATATATATTAGGTTGGAATACTATCGGTTCTATTGCCACAAATTTGTTTTCGAAGATGGAATTTTCAAAACGACGATCTGCATCGTTAAATATAATCTAAACTATTTAAACTATTTGAAAATTAAATTTCATACTTTTTTAATATTCTTTTCTTACCCATTAAGTGGACTCTAAAATGAACGGTTTAAAATAAATATCTTTCAAACAGTAATGATAGTAGTCTTATAATCAAGATCAAATCTCAATGGCACCGTTTGTTTCGGGACTAGAACAGGGAAAATAAGAGGTTTATCATCCTTATTGTACCAAACGCACCAAGAATTATTCGGTACAGTAGTTCTAGTACAAGCAGAATAAGCTGGAACAACAGTTCTTACATATTATTTTATAATATTTTATTTTTTACCAAACTACCCCTCCTCCCTTTCTTTTTCTCTTCCCAATACACTCTCATCATCACAAATCACTCTCTCTCCTTTCTCTTTTTTCCTTCCCAATACACTCTCATCATCACAAATTTCTCTCTCTCCTCTCTCTCTTTTCCTTCCCAATACACTCTCATCATCACAACTTCTTTATTCTTCTTATTCCTCATTCTCATACCAAACACAAAATCTCTTATTCCTGAAACCGAACCAAACGCTTTTTCGCTCTTGTTCCGTACTTTATACCTATTCCCAGAATAACTAGTTCTGGCTTATCCCGTTACCAAACGATACCAATATAAATTCAATAAATAAAAAATTCATAAGTATAGTTGGGCTTGTACTTTTAAAAATATATAAACTCCACTATATATATAACTAGGCTGCTATACTATTAATAACACCAAGTTATTGGTGCTATTAAGTTTTTAATCTTTGGATGAAAATATGTGCGGTTAGGATGAAAGTGGGCCTCTAGGGTTTAGTGGGTGGTTGGAAAAATAGTATGATCTAATAGGTGGAAATGATCAAAGGGGTAGATCTAACGATAGAAAACTTGATAGCACCAAATCCTTGGTGCTATCGATAGTATAGTAGCTGGACTCTACATATATGTTATGCTTGTATAAGCACCAAACAATTGATGTTTGTAAGTTTTCTACCGTTAAATCTACCATTTTAACTAATTTGATCTCTTAGATCAATTTATTCCACCAACCGCTCACTTAACTTAAAGGATCCACTATTATCCTAACCACATTTTTTTTTTTTTTTCAAAAGTTAAAAACCTATCAGTAAGTATATATATATATATATATATATCTTGATTCACTTTGCCCCTAAATGGACTATTTGTTTAAAATGATTGGCTGAGACATAGAATCTAAATTTGATTATTTTTCCTGTGTGGTTTGATAAGAGATATAGCCTCACTCTCGGACCAAACAGGCAAAAAAAAATCAGATGTTTAAAAAAACATCAAACGTTTATAATTTCAAATTCGAATTCTAGACTTAATAGTTTTTTCTTTAGAAAAGAAAGATAGAAAGAATTTTGTTATACGAAAAAAGAAAGAAGGCTGGAAAATAATTTTTGGACCACGAATAATATTTTTTTTAAGAAAAATTGGTTCCACGCAAATTATTTTTTTTTTAAAATAAGGCTTTTTTATGTTGGTAGAGAAAATACAACTTTTCATCTTATAGAAAAAATAATTTTATAAATATATATCTATTTATTTTTACTTTTTTAATAAAAAAATAATTTTCTTAATGCTCCACTCTGCCTAATAGAGTGCAAGTGTAATCAGAGTTAATTCAGATTTGACAAAATTTTGGGAGTTATAATACAAATAAAATTCGTATCATAGTTTTTAAATTTATTAAAAAATTCGGTTTAAAAAATAATTTCGCCAATACGTGATTTATACGAAAATTAAACTTTCACTAATTAAAAATTCAAAATAAAAAATTTGATTATTAAATTATTATATTTTCTCTAAATTTATACTACTAGTATAAATAGTTATAATTTTAAAAATATAAAAATAAAAAGTTACAATATAAAATAAATGGTGAGCAAGCATTTTTTTGTGAGCCAGTATTTTTTTTTTCTTATTATTATTTTTTTTTTTAGGGTGAGTGAACGATGAGTTCGAGATATCAAAATTTTATCAAAATTTTTTTTCTGAATTTTTGATCTAATTATTCGTGAATTATTCAAGAATTATTAAAATTACTAAAAAAAAGTTATCCAAATTTTTAATCAAATAATTTATTTCAGCAAAATTATTTACGAATTATTAAAATTATTTTAAAAATTCACGTTTTCAAAATTGACATCCCGTCTAATTGGAATTTCCAATAATTTACTAATAATCCACGACTAATAAGGGAAATTAAGTAACTATGATTTGTAGTGGACTGTAGAGTGTGTACACGATGGGTGATGAGCGACTGTAGAGTACTGTTTACACTACTAGTTGGTTGGTTTTCATCAGACATCGGGGTGATGAGCGGGGCGGTGCTGTTCATCAAGGAGGACCTGAAGATCAGCGACACGGAGGAGGAGATCCTGCTGGGCATCCTCAACCTCTACTCGCTGATCGGCTCCTTCGCGGCAAGCTACACCTGCGACTGGATCGGCCGCCGCTGCACCATCGTCTTCGCTGGTGCCATCTTCTTCGTCGGCGCCCTCCTCATGGGCCTCGCCCCCAGCTACGCCCTCCTCATGTTCGGCCGCTTCGTTGCCGGCATAGGCGTCGGCTACGCCGCCATGATCGCCCCCGTCTACACCACTGAGATCTCCCCCGCCTCAACCCGCGGCTTCCTCACCTCCTTCCCCGAGGTGTATATTATTATATTTGAGTTTTTTTTTTTAATAATTTAATATTTAATTATTAAAAAAAAAATAACATTTTATACTTCATGTATTTAATAATAAGTATGATAAAATTTAAATTTAGAATCTTCGGTTTTATAATTTATGTTCGACGACAAACAAACAAACAAACAAACAAACAGGTGTTCATCAACTCCGGCATCCTCCTCGGCTACGTCTCCAACTACGCCTTCTCCCGCCTGCCCCTGCACCTCGGGTGGCGGTTCATGCTCGGCGCCGGCGCCATCCCCTCCATCTTCCTGGCCGTGGGCGTGCTGGCGATGCCTGAGTCCCCGCGGTGGCTGGTCATGAAGGGCCGCCTGGCGGACGCCAAGTGGGTCCTGCACCGCACCTCCGACACCGCCGAAGAGGCCGAGCTCCGCCTCCTCGACATCAAGAAGGCGGCCGGCATTCCCGCCGACTGCAACGACGACTTCTTCGCGCCCGTCGCGAGCAAGCTGCGCAGCCAGGGCGAGGGCGTCTGGAAGGAGCTGCTCATCCGCCCGACGCCGCCCGTACGCCGAATCCTCATCTCCGCCGTCGGCATACACTTCTTCCAGCAGGCCTCCGGCATTGACTCCGTGGTGCTGTACAGCCCCCGCGTGTTCCAGAAGGCCGGAATCACCGACAAGAACAAGCTGCTCGGCACGACCGTCGCGGTCGGCTTCGTGAAGACGCTCTTCATCCTCGTGGCCACCTTCCTGCTCGACCGCGTCGGCCGGCGTCCGCTTCTGCTGAGCAGCACGGGCGGAATGGTGGCGTCGCTGGCGGGTCTGGGCCTCGGGCTGACCGTAATCAGCCACCGGACTGACGGCACGGTCGCGTGGGCCGTCGGGCTCAGCTTCGCGTCGGTTCTCGCTTACGTCGCTTTCTTCTCGATCGGGCTCGGGCCGATCGCGATGGTCTACACGTCGGAGATCTTCCCGCTGCGGCTGCGGGCGCTTGGGTGCGCCATCGGTGTGGCGGTGAACCGCACCACCAGCGGCGTGATCACGATGACCTTCATATCGCTCTACAAGGCGATCAGCATCGGGGGAAGCTTCTTCCTCTACGGCGGGATCGCCGCGGCCGCGTGGGTGTTCTTCTTCACGTACCTGCGGGAGACCCGCGGGTGGACGCTCGAAGATACCGGAAAGCTTTTCGGGATTACGGATACGGATATAGACAACATGGCACATAAACAGCCACATCTAGAACCGACAGAAGCAGAGTTAGCGATTCAACTCACTAACAACAACAGTGGCAGTTGCACTACTACTGAAACAGGTACTAACGGGTAATTACGGAAAGTTAGAGGGTTAATTCGTTAGGGACTAGATGGTAAGAAAAAGAAAATAGGAGAACTTTGTTGAGAAAAATAGTAACAGGATTGGTGTGACCTCCACCAGTGACAATCGTTGGTTGATGTAATTGAATCGGAAAAGAGAACTACTGCTACTTTTTTTATTTTTTTGTAATTATTGGTGGATATAATTAGTTGTGGGGTCTACAATAGGTGTCGTTTTGTAGTAGTAGTGCATATGGGTGAACGAATCAAATTAACAAGGGTTGAAAAGGATATACCACGAATTTGGTACAAAACAATTACATATACGACAAAAATGAATAATTAATAAAATATCACATGGTAATATTTCTCGTTATGTTTCACTGAAGCTGTGGCTGTTAAAAAGTTGGAAAATGCTATTTGTACACTTCTTTCGGGGTATACATTATATATTCTACTCATCTAAGGGTGAGGGTGTGATGATGGATCACTCGATGTGACCCGTAAAAAATATCGCCACCATTAAAATGGTGGAGGGGTATGATGTACACCCCTTCGGGGTGTACATGTAGCATTCTCTAAAAAGTTTCTCTTTTTCTAAGTTATAAATTTTAAAATTTTAAAATAAAATTTTCAAAGAAAATTTAAGGAGCTCAATCTTAAGATAATATATATATATATATATATATATATATATATATATATATATATATATATATATATATATATATATATATATATATATATATATATAGTGTGTACGAGTATTAGTCGTTGGATAGCATATAGAGTAACACCAACTCACTCATGAGGTGTTAAATATATAATTTGAAAATATTATTTTATATTATTTTAATTGATATTAGAGTATTATGTCATTGTTTTATATTATTTTATAAAAAGTGCTATAAAAGATAATTCTAAACAAACAAACAAAACATGTTAATCGACTAAGCTAATGAGAGAAAGAAAACGAAGCAATCAAAACAGATAAAAAACGTCATATTCAACCAAGAAAATGAAAAACTATCAATTTTTAACAGGGCATTTTAAGTTGGATTTTGAACTTATTTTTGTTTGCCGAAACTATATTCAAAATTAAAATTTAGCCCCTATTTTTTTTTGGCTCAACTTTTACTGAGATCAAACCGGCATTTCCATTATAAATTGTATTTTGTATTTGCATAAATATTTTGTATATTTATTATTTTTTTCTTGGAACAATAATATATTTTGTACTTGCGTAAGGAAGTGGGTTGAATTCATGGGAATGGCACTATCTTGGACAAAAATTTTATAAGCATCATCTCCCGACTAATAAATTTGAAAATTATGTAATAGACATCGCGTGGCGAAGCAGTGCCCATTCATGCTCCCCGCCCATTGCTCTCTCTCTCTCTCTCTCTCTCACACACACACACACACAACTTTTATTTCTAAATTCAGTAAAATTAAACGGATGGATGGGTGTCACTTGGCCGACGCTCATCTACGTCGTCTCCAGACTTATTAGTTTAAAAATGATGCCTACAAATTGTTTTTTCCCACTATGTCGACGTTGAGAAGAAAACAAGATCTACAAATAAATTGTGTTTTTGGTGTGCTTTTGTTCCTTATGCGTTGCACTTTAAATATTAATATTAGTGAAGGACCTGCACTATGCGACGTATAAAATTTATTTAATAATTTTTTAAATTTTAAATCGATAATTAAATACAACAATTTTATTTCATAGATTTTAGGTGTCTTCCAATTACACCGGTGACAGTACTTTCACTCTCTATTCTCATGACGAAGATGTTGACTTGTCCTAGAGTAATTTTTTCATATCTCAGTACTAGTGATTTCAAAATAAATTTATTATTAAAAAAATAAAATTACAAAATAACTTATAAAATAAAAAATGATATTTAGGTTCAAGCATATAGAAATATGATAAATGTGAGGAATTAGAATCTCAGTAGCTGGAATCCATTCATTGTGCACATTCTTGTAGAGTTTACTTGCACAATTTGACTTGGTTCTGTTTCATCAATGCATATGTTTTTCTGTTCAGATTTAAACACTACTCCTGTCCAGATAGACTGAGAGTTCTTATTTAGTTGCAGCCAAAAATATCAAAATTCAGTAAGTCAGCTTATATCAAACATGAATGCTGCACTATAATTTTTTTTTTTGAATGAGAGCACTTAATTTGACTTTTGATTAGTTTAATTGTCAAAAAAAAATTTTCCAATTGAGCTAGAGATTTTGATAAATTTTAATGGTGATTCCGTTAATTTAGTTAATAGTTACTTTAGTGAATAGTGTTTAATTGTCAGTTGCTTTATAGGTAATGAAGCAGCCAATTTTGATGAATCCTCAATTAATTTAACTCGGAAAATCAACTCAAAATAAAAATAGCAAAAAATAAAAGAGGAAAAACAACTAAGAGTTTTCCTGGGTCAATCTCAACTCGAATCATCGATTACCTATATTGTGTGTTGCTAAGGAGTCTAAGCGGATGACTTGCACTAACAGTGGTTGTGGTGTTATTGCTTTAGGAGTAGCAATGGTTTCGTGTGGTCGACGAAGGATAGGATCCGCGTCGACGCGAGCTGAACTTTCATAGCGCTCAGGCTCGAGTGAAGCGCAGGAATTGCGAGAGCAAAAGGCCGCGCTAATCGGCGTGGTTTAGCAACAAGTGGAGGCTTCACAGTTTCAGGCGGAGCAAATCCAAAAGCTCCATGGCATAATGGATGCCGCACCTGTATCGACGGGCCATGTGCCGTTAGGGACGACGATAGGAGCGAGTGCCCAGCCATGTGGACCCTGACAATTTCACCGCCGAGTACATGGCTCAGCGGGCGAAGCAGGAGCGAGCTATGGGGAGTCTCGCTAAGTTTGGCAAGTTCAACTCGCCAATCTTTAGTGGCGTGGATAGCGACCTCGCCAATCTTTAGTGGCGTGGATAGCGACCTGTTTGCAGTTGAGTCGTGGGTCGGCACGATGGAGAAGCTGTTCGAGGACTTCCGGGTACCAGGCTGGGATAAGGTCCCCTTGGCTGTCCATTACTTGGACAAAATGGCTCGCAAGTGGTGAACAATCAAGAAGGG
Source organism: Tillandsia leiboldiana (assembly GCA_029204045.2). Lineage (NCBI taxonomy): Eukaryota > Viridiplantae > Streptophyta > Magnoliopsida > Poales > Bromeliaceae > Tillandsia > Tillandsia leiboldiana. The sequence goes on along the minus strand of CM055075.1, from coordinate 26,442,140 downwards.
CAAGCGATTTGACGCCGCCCCACCACCCCTAACGTGGGAGGAGTTTCAAGGATTTTTTTTCGCCATTTTTTTTTTTTTTCGATAGTGCTAAGCACCAAATAGAAGAGAATTTTAAGAACCTTCGTCAGGAGAATCGTACGGTGCAGAAGTACGAGCAAGAGTTCTCTTGTATTGTGAGATGCATCCCATTTGTAGTGCGAGATGAGGCGGACAAGACTCGATGCTTTGAGCAGGGCCTTCGGCTAAGCATTTATTTGAAAGTCCAGCTGCTCGATCTACAAACTTTCTAAGTAGTTGCGAATCGCGCCCGACTAGTTGAGCGGGGCGAGGTCGTCGTACGTCGACAGCGTGAAGCCCAAGATGAAGTAAAGAGAAAGAGCATGGGTGGTCTTCGGGTAGTTTTGGGGAACAATCTGACCCTGGACAATTTTTGAAGCATTCGCGACTATGGTCGCAGTCATAGGGATTTTCTAACCCTCGTCTTCGAGCGCGGTGTGTGATTTGTGGCGGCACTCATCGTCCGCACTAGTGTGTACATCATGAAGGAAAATGCTTCAAGTGTGGCTAGCTATGTCATGTGTTGGCGGATTGTGGGGGAGGAGCACTACTAGCTTTGTCTGTGGCTTTGGTACCATCTCACCCGAGGCAGCGCCCAGGGAAGGCGTTTGCAGCTCCTTCGGGCGGACGACACCCGATTCCACGGGAACGTGATGTACAGCGGCAAGTACCAAGTAGGCAAGCTTTCGCCACTCAAGTAGAGAATGAACCGGCGGCAGAGGACGCCATGGCAGGTTTAAACTATTTAATGTAATTACATGCAGAGCATAACCGATATTGGCATTGCATTCATTGTTAAAGTACTCGCTTGCAACTGTACACGGATAAATATTGTAAAGGCCATGTAAGACAAAATGGGTACGAGTGTCCCAGCATGTCCGTATCATGGAATGATGGAATGCCTAGCCATAGAGAGTGTCGGCTAGTCTACTTGCAAAGAACCGACCGATGAGGTCCGGCGATGAATAGGTGGGGGACTGACTCTCGGGACGATACTGATCGCTAGATTATGAGAGCCGAGTCGCAATGTCCTAAGGGTTAGGACAAGAAGAATTTGTGGACTGGGAGGCAAAAATTCGCTCCGGCTGGTGCCAATGACCGTATTTTGTATAGTGATGGGTCGTGTGTGGCTAAGTTGCCCACGTAGTGGCGATAGTGAGAAGCCCAAAGCAAGTTTTGGCACTCGATAATTTCTCGATAGAACGAGAGTTTTGGGACGCCGGTCCGATGGATTGGTAGAATAGTGGAATTGCTATCGTAGAGTTCACGTATTGATCACTAAGTTAGGTGAACCGTTCTTACGGTGCCTCAGTCCAAAGTGGGGGGAGTGCACCTGAGCCATGAGTGTGTTTAAGCGAATTGCTTAATGCCAGTGGATTGTGAGAGAAGGCATAGGGGTGTAGGACACTCAACCACTTAGGTGCTCATGGAGCTCAAGTTTTGTTCAGGCAGAAAGGGCTGGTTAAGGTAGCACTTTAGCATTTGCTAAGTGTGACAGAAGTCGATAGAGCATTCTGGGTTGTATGATGATGACTAGTGGATGAGTGTTGCTCGGTGGAGTATCATAGTCGCATAATGATGATTAATCGGTTCGCTAGGGGATGATTCGTGCCTGGACCATATGTGAGGACTATAGAGCCTGTAGCCATGTGGGCAGGTGCAGTCGGCTGTGTGTGACAGTGGCCCAAGACCTGAGGGCGGGGCATGATAGAGATTTGGTCGGGGCGGTTGTCTGAGTGATGACCCGAAAACGTGGAACGCCACGTGTGAGCCTTGAGGCTGTTAGTACACCGAGGGTGTGGACGCAACCAAGCCATAGGGCTGGTGATGGTTAAGATGCTATTACTCCTAGTTGGAGTATAGTTGCGGTAGTCCTAAGTGAGGATTTTGTCATATGATGATTGGGTCCGCTCGTGCGAACGAGAGCTGTTACACGATGTTGAGTTGGATGTTGGGCTATAGGCCTATGTAGGACTGTGGTTTGTGGACCTTCTATGGTAATCCGAAATAAACGGGTTAGCCGAGAGCTCGTGGGTTAAGAGCGCTAATAACATGCAGGAACGTTAAGGGTGGTGACTAGAGGAGCAAGTGCTCGGTCATGCCATTCACCTAGTTGGTGAAGTCATCAGGCTGCAAGGTCTAAGATTATCATGGAATCAAGTTGGATTCACGAACGAGGAGTTCGTGTGGACTAGTCGAGAGGACAGCGTAATGCCGAGTGGTGGCATGTGAGATGCCTTGTATAGGAGCGAAATCATTTTTATTCAACAAATTCGAATTGAGGTGCAATTTTAGTTTTACGAACGAAACTCCTATAAGGAAGGAGGGATGTAGTGCATCAGTTTTTGCCAAAAGGCAAAGTGCGGATAAGTCATATTGAACATATTTAAAAACACGATAAAAATTAGTTAGAGCAAATTTGGTTCTAAGTAAAAGGCATTTGAACCAAAACTGGGTCGAAAATGGATTCTGAATGAAGTTTCCTAGTAAAGTTCGACTTAAAGGAGAGCCGAAACAATCAAAACGACTATGGGTACGTTGGAAATGGGTTCCGACATGTTGAAGTGATTGAATGGGAGTTAGAGCTCCGTAGAGAGAAAATACGCTTTTCGAGGAGAAAAATATTTGGCATATGATCTTCGGGGTCCGGACCTGCGCAACAAAGTCCCTACCCTGGAGGAAGGGTCCAGACTTTCTGCTGAAGCACTATGGACCCAACGTTCGGGGTCCGAACTTTCTGGAAAAAAAGTACGGACCTTTAGTGCGTGTTGAGAAATACATGTTCGGGTCCTGACTTTTTGAAAAAAAGTTCGGACCTTCCGTGTCTAGATAGCCCAGAGAGATTGGCAAACTTGTAAATAAAGGAGATGGCTTAGGTATATAAGTTTGGGGACTTCACCCCCAACCCCAAACTGTGCACTCCCTCTCACACCTCTTTTTTTCTCTTCTCTTTCTCTGTCTAGAGGTGGAGAAATCCTAGCTTGGAGAGGAGCTCTTGGAGAGTTTTGATCTCTTTCGAAGCAACGGAATGGAAGAGGGTCGTAAGGAGAAAATCTTGGAAGGAAGAAGATTCTCTCTTACCTACGTTTGAGCAAGAAAATAAGATGTGAGTTTTTAGGATTTTTGTGATATTGTGGTTTTTGAAAGTTTTGGACCTTAAAAGAGTTTCTAATAATCTCTTTTGGTTTCTAAATCTTATGTTGCCATGTGGTGTGTCCACATTGGCCGGTTCTATTTTTGACTCAATCCATATGAGATTTGGATTAGGATTTATTTTTTTGTGTTAAGGATAAGATCGGGATTTATCCTTATAGGTTAAGGATAAGGATATGATTTATTCTTATGGGTTAAAGATAATGATATATTTCTTATTGGTTAAGAAACATATCTTAACCCATATCCTAACCGATACTATCTTATCTCTACGTGAGAAAGAGAATATCCTAAGGAGTCCTAATAATCTATAAATAGAACCACTTCCCTCATACGTTGAGATATACGATATACGATACACAAGAAGAAAAATAATTTTCTTCTTTCTCATTCTCTCTCTACGTTCTCTCTGGGTTTCCACCTTCGTTCCCGGGGTTTTGGAGTGTGGACATAGGGTTTTGGAGTGTGGATATAGAAGAGGACTCTGGTAGCCCTCTTCGCATCCGATCCGATCTGCAACCAGGAGATTCATGAAGAGTCAAGAATTACCAAGACAAGGACGATCCAAGAAGGCTAGTAAAACAAGCTACCCGATCCGGCTTTTGGTTCCTGGATACGTTGGCTATCCAGTTTGTAAGTTTCCGCTGCCCTCTAATTCCAACATCTTATTTTAGGAATTTTTCTTTGGATTTGAGAGATCAAACAATCCTCTCTTCACAAGAGACCACAAGGTGGGGGATTTCACCAAAAAGGTGAGCTCATCTTTTTTTTTCCTTTACTTTTTTATAATTTAGAAGTATAGTGTAAGAGTAAATGCATTTAGTGCATGTGTTTGTGTGTAAGAATTAGGTTTTTGCCATAAGTGGTAAAGGTGGATTTCAAGGTTTAGTCTTGCATATATGTGAACAAAAAAACCTAGATGTAGGTTATCTTTGCATGGAAAAGGACTTACGAGAAACCTAGGTCAAAATTTTGCATAGAAATAGACTTAGGAGAAAGCTAGGTCAACATTTTGCATGGATATGGAACTTAGGAGAAAATCTAGGTTGAATTGTGTGGCATAGGATTTAAGAAGAATGTAAGTCAAACAGTGAGTGGCATTAAATTTAGAAAAGATCTAAGGTAAGCACGTAGAATATAAACTCTAAATTATATTGTAGAGTTAATGAACTCTAGGTTAAGTGTGATATGAGAATATAGAGTCAATGAACTCTAGGCTAAGTGTGATATGAAAATATAGAGTCAATAAACTCCATGTTAAATATGATATGAGTAAATTGATGTCCTTAGAACATCATGGCACCTTATGCGGTGTTTGAATTGGCGATAAGGGAGAATAAGGGGTTATCCTCCTCCATTATCCCAAAAAAAAAAAAAAAAAAAAAAAAAGCAAAGGAGAACTATAGTTTCCCCCGGGTTGTTCCCACCCATTTTTTTTTACTTTTTTTTTTAAATTAAAATTTTTAAAATTTTAAAATTTTAAAATTTATAATTTTTTTAAAATTTTATAAATTTTAAAATTTGTAACTTTAATTTTTAATAAATTTAAAAATTTATTAATTTTTAAAATTTATTAATTTTAAAATTTTAAAATTTATACAATTTTTTATATACAAAAGTTTAAATTATTAATTTTTTTATAAAATTTTTAAATTTATACAAATTTAAAAATTAAAATTTTTACACCCTCTTTTGCACATTTTTCGAAATAATTAAAATTTAAATTTTTAAAATTTATAACTTATAAATTTTATAAATTTTATAAATTTTTAAATTTATAAAATTGTTAAATTTTATAAATTTTGAACTTTAATTTTTAATATATTTAAAAATTTATAAATGTTTAAAATTTATTAATTTAAAAATTTATACAAATTTTTATATACAAATTTTTAAATTTTTATAAATTTATAAATTTTCAAAATTTTTAATTTTTTTAATAAATTAATTTTTTTTATATACAAAAGCTAAATTTAAATTATACAAATTATAATTAAATTTCTTTTAAATAAATTTTTTAAAGAGTAATTTTTTTAATTAAAAATATTTATTTTCCTTTAATTATTTTTCTTATTTCATTTTATCAAACCAAACATAATTTTTTTTATACCTGATATAATTTTAATACTCATCCAAATATAAAATTACACTAGTTCCTACTTGTTCCTGAACTTATAGCTATTCCTAAAATAAGCATTTCTTACTTATATCCAAACCAAACGCAACCTTAGGGTTTTAAACATAAGGTTAATGGGTAAGCATAAGTGAGTTGGTGTCCTTGGAACATTTTGTAACTCTAGAGTAAAGAACTTAGGGCCAAATATGTGAAGTGAGTAAATAAAAGAACTCTAATCTAAATTGGTATTCTTGGGGCATTCCTAACTATCCTAAAGTTAAGAACCAAGGGTAAAAAAGAAAAGTAAAAGAAAAATAGAAATAGAATGTAAAATGTGCTTTTCATATTTGAGACTCGTCAATTAGAAGTGTGTGCATATGCCGGCTCCTAGGGCAGGGGCCTATCGGACGAGGTACATCTGAAAGGGGTATAAAGTCAATGAAACTAAGAGAACAAGTTAGTGTCCAAGGGACATATGTCATAGTCCTAGAGTCTGGGAACCTAGGGAGAGATAGTGACCAAAGTAGCGAGATTCCAGAATGGCTTAGTGGGAAATGTCCATCACCCTCGACTCCCAGTACAGTGGCGGGAGATGTCGATCACCCTCGACTCCCAGGGGAGATGCCGATCACCCTCAACTTCCTATATAGTACTTGGTGATGCCGATACCCCTCGACACCAAGTGACTATGTAGTGTTTGGAGATACCAATCCCCCTCGACTCCAAGTAACTAGCGGGCTCGGCGATGCCGATAACCCTCGATGCTGCGGGCCCACCAGTTAGAGAGTACCTTGACTATTCGGGCTCTTTATGAGGTATTGTGATATGGAACCGATCGATGGACGGTTCGGGATATTTGGCATAGAGAGTATGCAGATGATTGGGGTAGTTGAGCAAATGGGACCTAATTAGCTAGTGGGCTAAGTAGAGGTCATGGCAAATAAAAGCAAAAATATTTTAAAAGTGAAAAGTAAATGTAAAATGTGCCTTCGAATTTGAGACCCGTCAATTAGGAGCATGACTCCTAGGGCAGGCACCTGTCGGACGAGATACTTCTGAAAAGCAAAAATTAAAAAAAGAAAATGAAAAGTGACCTAGTGCGGTCGGGTTAGTTGTGACCCTTGATTAGCGGCATAATAGTCGGTGTACATTTTGAGTAGCCTAATGTTGCATGGCTTAATTACATTATAGCATTGTGTATAGACTAGTAGTGTAACTATTTCATACCGGCATACTAGTGTAGTATTTACAGTTTTTCCTATTATCTTGCTACTAATGATTCCATTGGACCAAGAACTGTAGAGCATATTTCTCGGTGGATGAATCCACTGGGAACTATTTATAGTTCTCACACTCTGTTAGTTTCTACTTTTACAGATCTAGATACAGGTGGTGAGGCACACAACAGAGGCAAGGGCCCAGCAGTATAGAGATCTAGAGGGTCCAATGGTATTATACCCATTTTGTATTTTGGAGAGAACATTATATTTTGGTGAGGATAAACAAAAAGAGAATTTATAACTAATTGTTATATAGCAAATGTTCATTCCAGCATTTTATTTAAGTTTTATTCGGTTGTATTTATATTTAAAGTTGAATGCTCAGTTTAATGGTAGTTTTATTCTTATATTATATTTTATTATACTCATTATATTGTTTGAGATGTTTGTTACGTTCCTTTCGGGTATGGAAAGGTCATGTCCGATTGGCGAGTCTGTTAGCGTGCTCGAACTGACCAAATAGGCGGTCTCAGAGTGTGACACACTGGCTCTGATACTACTTGTCGGATCGTTGGCGCTAACCATTAATCCCAAAAGTTGTAGCTATTAAAAATACGCAACCAATTCGTTTAAAGCTTATAGACATAGCGCTCATGGTCTCGACTGCACTCAACTCATCTGAACGTTGGGTCTATTGTTGGGTCTCTTGTCGTTAAATCTATTATAAACTGCAGCCTCACTTAACTTATTGGGCTGATCCAACTCAACTTATTAGTTTTCTGAGCCTATTAATTAATGACAACAAGTTAGACCTATTTTTAACCCATAAATAAATAGTCAACAACGAAATCGAGAAAACGAGGAAAAGGAATAACCGAATCGAGGCGACGTGGGGTGGCGTGGGATTGAAGAAAAGAGTGTATCGAAGACAATATATATATATATATATATATATATATATATATATATATATATATATATATATATATATATATAGAGGAAGAAAAAAAAAAAAAAAAAAACCAGTTCAACAGAAGCGAAGGAGAGGCAACGTTAAATGAAAAAAACCGGTTGAAGTAGAGAATGGATCTTAAGAAAGAAAATCCGGTCCAACAAACAGAGGATGTAGAAGAAAATGCATAGCAGACGAATTCCACAACTTAAGAAAAATATGACACGTGGTAATAAAGAACATAAAATAATAAAATTTTATAGATATGTATATTCACTATCAACAAATCACATTTATATATTATTATTATTATTAGATTCGATTTTGATATTAACTGATAGAATTATTAAATATAGTCATTACTATTCAAAAAATTAATTAATGTGCATGCATACTAATATATTACTTAGAATAATCAAACACATGTAACAGGCTTCATATTTTTTATTTATATTTTATAATACTGGCCGACAGATTTTTGAGCTATTTTTTAATGACGGCACTTATTCAGGAGTTATTATGATATAATATGAATTTGATAAATATACTGGTACCATGTATGTTAGATATTTTATTGCTGAGTTCGGCTACTATGTTTGTGTAACAACTGGTGTGTAGATGAGAAGTATACAGAAGGAGTGCGGCGATACATGTGTAGGGAGGATGGTAGGAAGAGAAGCTCGGAGAAGATGGAAAAGTGAAGAGGAGTAAGAGTGTAGTTAGAATAGCTAACCCGGGTGAAGCTATGGTGAAGTCAGGGTTTCGTACAGAAGTAGGTGAGAAGCGACGTTCAGGCAGAGACTCCGGAGAATTCCTCGGATCGGGCAGGATTGAAGTGGAGTATGCCAACTCTGGAGAACTCCGCGGATCGGGCGACGCATTCGGTGGAGCTCCAATAGGAGAAGGATGCATTCCTGTAGCTAAGGAGCGGCCCAGTCCGACAATCCACATACTCTGTGAATTGAGCCCAATTGTGAACCCAATACATACAGGGATTATTACAAATAACTACCCAATACATAAATAATTACAATTGAGTCCAATCAGGAGAACAATATAAATAGGCAACTGTACGAGTTATGGATATGAAATGAATAGTGATCTTTCCCTCCAATTTCCTCATCTTCCAATCTCTCTCTCTTTCTCTCTCTAGATTCCCCAAATTCCCTCTCAAATCCCCAAATTCTGCATCTAAACCCTTACCAGTTTCCAAACCCAGCATCAATTTGATCTACCCGATCAAATTGAACACACCATCATCCTCTCCGCCACCGATCTCAGAGAAGTTTCATCCTAGATCGGCGACGGATCGTCCGGTGGTTGATCATCATCCTCACCGCCAAGCCCTGATCTCTGCCGAAGCACTCATCGATCGGCTGCGGCTCGTCTGATCGTTACAAATTGGTATCAGAGCCATTCGATCCCAGGGATCGTGAGGCAACAAGCAACAATCGAGGCAACAAGCAACAAATTCGAGGCAACAATCAACAATCGAGGCGACAAACCACAGATCTGAGCATCGGAACCAAGCAATTTTCCCACAATCGAACACAAACAATCAGTATTCCGCTGATTGAGAGGTATCAAGACCTTTTCCCAACAATTGCAGTAATTCTTTTTCGTTATATTGTTGCCACGATTGAATCTGTGAGAAGAAAAAGGAAGAAGTATCAGTAAAGCATTACTCAAGATAGGGAAATCTAAAAACAATAGATTTTAATATAATCCAAGAGAACCATACATTGTTGAGATGACTGAAGGAGCTAAGCTCAAGGCTATAGGGGCTAAGCAATGGGTGAAGGCTAGGTTGCAAGGCTACTGTTGTGCTATAGCCCAACTCAAGGATAATTCTAAAGGCTGTGAGGAAACCATACCAGAGGTGATACAGAAAGTGCTTGATCAGAATGCTAGTATTTTTCAGGAACCAAAAGGACTTCCCCCAGAGAGGGAACAGGATCACAGAATTCCATTACAGCCAGGAACACAACCCATTAATACCAGACCCTACAGGCATAGCTACGAGCAAAAAGGGAAAGTAGAAAAACAAGTAGCTGATTTGTTGAAGTCACACTTTATCAGAAACAGCACAAGCTCATATGCTTCCCGAGTGCTATTAGTAAAAAAGAAAGACCAAACTTGGAGAATGTGTATGGATTAAGCTACTATAAAGGAAACTGAATCAAGCTACTATAAAGGATAAATACCCCATACCCATTATTGATGACCTGTTGGATGAGTTAGGGGGATCAAAATGGTTTTCTAAAATCGACTTGAGATCGGGCTATCACCAAATCAGGATGCATGACAGAGACATAGAGAAAACAGCATTCAGAACACATGCTGGGCACTACGAATTCTTGGTTATGCCTTTTGGCCTAACCAATGCCCCAGCCACCTTTCAAGCAGTTATGAATGATATTTTCCAACCATATCTAAGAAAGTTTGTTCTTGTTTTCTTCGATGACATACTAATCTACAGCAAGAATTTGGATGATCATGCCTACCATCTGAAGGTGGTACTTGAGGTGTTGGGTAAGAACCAACTTCTAGCTAAGAGAAGTAAATGTTTTTTTGGACAGACCTTTGTAGAATACTTGGGCCACATTATTTCTTCTGAGGGGGTTGCAACTGATCCAAGTAAAATCAAGGCAATGGTGGAATGGCCACAACCAACCTCTATTAAAGGCTTGAGGGGATTCCTTGGGCTCACAGGCTATTATCGAAAATTCATTAAAGGGTATGGTGGACTCAGCAAACCACTAACTGAACTCTTAAAAAAAGACAACTATCAGTGGACAGGGGAAGCACAAAGAGCATTCGAGGCATTGAAGGTAGCTATGACCGCTGCTCCTGTACTGGCTATGCCAAATTTTGAAAAGACTTTTGTTGTGGAGGTGGATGCTTGTGATACAGGTATGGGAGCAGTGTTATCTCAAGAAGGAAGACCCTTAGCTTTTATCAGCAAGTCCATAAGCCCCAGGAATAGGGGGCTATCTACTTATGAGAAGGAATTTTTGGCCATCTTATTGGCTGTGAGTAAATGGAAACACTACCTAAGTCCCCGGGCCTTTGTGATACAGACTAATCATGAAAGTCTAAAGTACCTACTTGAACAAAGAATTACTACTGCCACTCAACAGAGGGGAATGCTTAAACTCATGGGCTTAGAGTATACTATCAAGTATAGGAAGGGGAAGGAGAACCTAGCTGCAGATGCTTTATCAAGATTGGTGACTGAGGTGGGTAATACACTAGCAATATCAGCCTCTATTCCTACATGGGTTGATGAAGTAGTGGAGAGCTACAAAGATGATTTAAAGGCTCAAGAACTGTTGGTGGGCACACTTGTACATCCTAATTCTCAAGAAAATTTCACTCAAAAACAGGGTTTGTTGAGGTACAAAGGAAGGCTTTATATAGGTAGTGGTGGTCAACTGAGGACTACTCTTGTGGATCAATTACATTCTTCAGCTCTGGGTGGACATTCGGGGGTGGACAATACTTATAGAAGGATCAAGCAACACTTCTATTGGCCTAAGTTGAAATCAGATGTGGAGAACAGGGTAAAATCTTGTGAAGTATGCATTAAAAACAAAATTGATGGTACTCCATATGCAGGGTTGCTACAGCCATTACCCATTCCTGCCCAATCTTGGCAAGTAATAAACATGGATTTCATTGATGCTTTACCAAAATCTGAAGCTCGAGATACTATATTGGTGGTGGTAGACAAGTTAACCAAATACGCTCACTTCATCCCCTTAACTCACCCTTATACAGCATTAACAGTTGCTAAGGCATTCTTAAATACCATCTACAAACTGCATGGAATGCCTAAGGAAATCCTTTCAGATAGGGACAAAGTGTTCACCAGTGAGTTCTGGCAGGATCTATTCAAGTTAGCTGGAGTAAAGCTTCACATGAGCACAGCTTACCATCCTCAAACCGACGGGCAAACGGAGAGAGTAAATAGGTGTCTTGAAACTTACCTAAGATGCATGTGCTCTGAGCAACCAAGCAAGTGGTCAAGGTGGTTATCCCTGGCAGAGTGGTGGTATAATACAAGCCACCACTCCTCCTTAGGGATGACCCCCTTTGAGGCTCTCTATGGATATAAACCACCCACAACCACTCTACCTCGGTCCTCAACCGAGCAATGTCCCACAGTAAAGGAGTGGAAAAAAGATAGAGAACTTATGATCCAAGTTCTAAAAGAAAGGTTGCAAGCAGCCCAAAACCGTATGAAGCAAAACGCAGACAGGGGAAGAATAGACAAGGAGTATCAGGTGGGAGAGAAGGTATACCTTAAGTTACAACCTTACCGCCAGAGCAGCGTTGCCGTGCGTAAGAGTCTGAAACTTACCTCAAAATACTTTGGGCCTTATGAGATCCTACAAAGGGTGGGCCCTGTGGCCTATCGACTGAAGCTACCTGATGGAGCCAGAGTTCATCCCACCTTCCATGTTTCGCAGCTTAAAAAAGGGGTTCCTCCGGCAGAGCCGCAACCAGAGTCGAAGATCGAAATTGGGGACGACGGTCAGCTCCTCACTTGTCCGGAGCGGATCTTAGCCCGGAGGCTAACGAAGAAAGGGGGAAGAGCAGTTACTCAAATCTTGGTCAAGTGGAGTAATCTGGGAACTGAACAGGCTACTTGGGAAGATTATGAGGTGATGAAGTCTAGGTACCCAGCGCTTGATCCTTGAGGACAAGGATATCCTTATGGGGGGTGGAGTGTAACAACTGGTGTGTAGATGAGAAGTATACAGAAGGAGTGCGGCGATACATGTGTAGGGAGGATGGTAGGAAGAGAAGCTCGGAGAAGATGGGAAAGTGAAGAGGAGTAAGAGTGTAGTTAGAATAGCTAACCCGGGTGAAGCTATGGTGAAGTTAGGGTTTCGTACAGAAGTAGGTGAGAAGCGACGTTCAGGCAGAGACTCCGGAGAATTCCTCGGATCGGGCGGGATTGAAGTGGAGTATGCCAACTCTGGAGAACTCCGCGGATCGGGCGACGCATTCGGTGGAGCTCCAATAGGAGAAGGATGCATTCCTGTAGCTAAGGAGCGGCCCAGTACGACAATCCACATACTCTGTGAATTGAGCCCAATTGTGAACCCAATACATATAGGGATTATTACAAATAACTACCCAATACATAAATAATTACAATTGAGTCCAATCAGGAGAACAATATAAATAGGCAACTGTACGAGTTATGGATATGAAATGAATAGTGATCTCATTCCTTCTTTCCCTCCAATTTCCTCCTCTTCCAATCTCTCTCTTTCTCTCTCTAGATTCCCCAAATTCCCTCTCAAATTCCCAAATTCTGCATCTAAACCCTTACCAGTTTCCAAACCCAGCATCAATTTGATCTACCCGATCAAATTGAACACACCATCATCCTCTCCGCCACCGATCTCAGAGAAGTTTCATCCTAGATCGGCGACGGATCGTCCGGTGGTTGATCATCATCCTCACCGCCAAGCCCTGATCTGTAACACCCCCGGAATTTGGATTAGTCCTCTATATAAATGATATAATAGGACTAAATCTCTAACCCGGCTATAGCATTTTGGATGGTAGCAAAATCCAAGAGGAACATGAGAGTTAAGCGTGCTAGAGCTAGAGTAGTTCTAGGATGGGTGACCCCCTGGGAAGTGGGGCGTCACAGTTGGTATCAGAGCCATTCACCAGCCGGAAATGTGAGATGAGTCTCGGCTGAGCCAGGGTTATTTAGCGGGTAGAGCGAGGCTCCCCGGCTAATGACCGTTGTGGGTGGAGTGCAGCTCCCCACAAGGTCGACTAAGGCTAGCGAGACGCTCCCCGGCTAATGACCGTTGTGGGTGGAGTGCAGCTCCCCACAAGGTCGACTAAGGCTAGCGAGACGAGTCTCACATCGCCTGGTGCTTGTGAGTGTGCTTGAGCCTGACGTGGACGTCAGGGCTTAAAGGGGGGAAGAATGTAACACCCCCGGAATTTGGATTAGTCCTCTATATAAATGATATAATAGGACTAAATCTCTAACCCGGCTATAGCATTTTGGATGGTAGCAAAATCCAAGAGGAACATGAGAGTTAAGCGTGCTAGAGCTAGAGTAGTTCTAGGATGGGTGACCCCCTGGGAAGTGGGGCGTCACATGATCTCTGCCGAAGCACTCATTGATCGGCTGCGGCTCGTCTGATCATTACAGTTTGTACAAGTACTAAGTAATTTGTGTTTGTAAATCTTTTTTTTTTACCGTTAGATTTATTTTTTTAACTAATTTTATTTCTTAAATTATTCTAATCCATCAATCACTCACTTAATCCAAGAGGCTCCATATCATCCCAACCACACATCTTTTTATCTAAGAACTAAAAACTTATAAACATCAATGACTTGATACTTTTATAAATATAGAAACTTAATTTTTTTTACTGCACTCTAGTTTGAAATTGTTCTAGCCTACAATTTTTTATTTTTTTTTGAACATTCGTGCCTTCCAAAGGTGTCCTCTAGGTATAATTTGAGTAATTGATATACTGTGTCTTTACCTAAAAAATATGGATAAAAAAAATAATAATCTATTCATTTAATTTCCGATCGGATTCGGATCTGAATACTTAAATTACTAATGTATTCGTTTGGTTTATTTGAGCGGGTCTGAATAATGACTATGTGTATATTTTCTACTTAAGACCAAATATGCATTGGGTATTGATCAGATTCAGAACGAATATAGATTTCTGAATGTATATATATTTTTTATAAATTTTATTAAACAGTTTATGGGTAAATTATAAATTTTTTACTATAAAAAAACTCACTTTTTAATAAGTTGCAATTAGTCCAATAATTTTTATATCATATCCTATAAAAGTAGAATTAAGAAAACAGAAACCTTTTTTTAGAGAGAAAAATTGAAATAATAAACAAAGAGAGTCTAATGTTAAAAAAATAAGGAGCAAACAAAAAGTAAAAAACATAATAAAAAAGGAAAGGAGTAATCAGAGCATTAAGATTTTACACAAAGACTCTTTGCCCCTGTTTTATTTGGGTACAAAGGGGGGATATCCCCCTTTGTATCCAAACAGGATTGGGATGGGGAGAATGGGATATCCCCCCCTTACCCGGTTATCCCGGTAAGGCGGGGGATATCAAATGTTTATTCCAGTATTTTATTTAAGTTTTATTCAGTTGTATTTATATTTAAAGTTGAATGCTCAGTTTAATGGTAGTTTTATTTTTATATTGTATTTCATTATACTTATTGTATTGTTTGAGATATTTGTTATGTAAATATAAAATGTGCCTTCGGATTTGAGACTCGTCAATTAAGTGTATGACTCCTAGGGCAGGCACATGTCGGACGAGATACTTCTGAAAGACAGAAATTTAAAAAAGAAAATGAAAAGTGACCTAGTGTGGTGGGGTTAGTTGTGACCCTTGATTAGCGGCATAGTGGTCGGTGTACATTTTGAGTAGCCTAATGTTGCATGGCTTAATTACATTATAGCATTGTGTATAGACTAGTAGTGTAACTATTTCAAATCGGCATGTTAGTGTAGTATTTACAGTTTTTCCTATTGTCTTGCTACTAATGCTTTCATTGGATCAAAATGTGTAGAGCATATTTCTCGGTGAATGAATTTACTGAGAACTATTTATAGTTCTCACACTCTGTTAGTTTTCACTTTTACAGATCTAGATACAACTGGTGAGGCACACAACAGAGGCAAGGGCCCAGTAGCATAGAGATCTAGAGGGTCCAATGGTATTATACCCATTTTGTATTTTGGAGTGAACATTATATTTTGGTGAGGATAAACAAAAAGAGAATTTGTAACTAATTGTTATATAGCAAATGTTCATTCCACCATTTTATTTAAGTTCTATTCAGTTGTATTTATATTTAAAGTTGAATGCTCAGTTTAATGGTAGTTTTATTCTTATATTGTATTTCATTATACTCATTGTATTGTTTGAGATGTTTGTTACGTTCCTTTCGGGTATAGAAAGGTCATGTCCGATTGACGGGTCTGTTAGCGTTCTCGAACTGACCAAATAGGCGGTCTCAGAGGGTGACACACTGACTCTGATACCACTTGTCGGATTGTTGGCGCTAATCATTAATCTCAAAAGTTGGAGCTATTAGAAATACGCAACCAATTCGTTTAAAGCTTATAGATATAGCGCCCATGGTCTCGACTGGACTCAACTCATCTGAATGTTGGGTTTATTGTTGGGTCTCTTGTCGTTAGATCTATTGTAAACTGCAGTATTACTCAACTTATTGAGCTGATCCAACTCAACTTATTAGTTTTCTGAGCCAATTGTTACGTGACAGCAAGTTAGACATATTTTTAATCTATAAATAAATAGTCAATAACGAAATAAAAAAAAACGGGGAAAAGGAATAGACCGAATCGAGGCGACGTAGGGTGGCGTGGGATTGAAGAAAAGAGTGGATGGAAGAAAAAAAAAAAAAATCAATTGAAGCAAAGATTGGCCCATAGGAGGAAAAAAAAAAAAAAAAAAAAAAAACCTCTTCAACAGAAGCGAAGGAGAGGCAATGTTAAATGAAAAAAACCGGTTGAAGTAGAGAATGGATCTTAAGAAAGAAAACCCGGTCCAACAAACAGAGGCTGTAGAAGAAAATGCATAGCAGATGAATTCCACAACTTAAGAAAAATATGACACGTGGTAATAAAGAACATAAAATAATAAAATTGTATTGATATGTATATTCACTATCAACAAATCACATTTATATATTATTATTATTATTATTATTAGATTCGATTTTGATATTAACTGATAGAATTATTAAATATAGTCATTACTATTCAAAAAAATAATTAATGTGCATGCATACTAATATATTACTTAGAATAATCAAACACATGTAACAGGCTTCATATTTTTTATTTATATTTTATAATACTGGCCGACAGATTATTGAGCTATTTTTTAATGACGGCACTTATTCAGGAGTTATTATGATATAATATGAATTTGATAAATATACTGGTACCATGTATGTTAAACATTTTACTGCGAGTTCGGCTATTATATTTGTATAAGTACTAAGTATTAGTGTTTATAAATTATTTTTTACCGTTAGATCTATTTATTTGACTAATTTTATTTTTAAAATTATTCTAATCCATCAATCACTCATTTAATCCAAAAGGCTCGTTATCATCCTAACCATACATCTTTTTATCTAAAAACTAAAAATTTATAAATATCAATGACTTAATACTTTTACAAATATAGGAGCTCAATTTTTTTTACTGCACTCTAGTTTGAAATTGTTCTAGCCTACAATTTATTTTTATTTTTTTTTTTTAACATTCGTGCCTTCCAAAGGTGTCCTCTAGGTATAATTTGAGTAATTGATATATTGTGTCTTGATCTTAAAAATATAGATAAAAAAAAATAATAATCTATTCATTTAATTTCGGATCGGATTCGGATCTGAATACTTAAATTACTAATGTATTCATTTGGTTTATTAATAATGACTATCCGTATACTTTCTACTTAAGACCAAATATGCATTGGGTATTGATCAGATTTAGAACAAATATAGATATCTGAATATATATATTTTTTTATAAATTTTATTAAACAGTTTATGAGCCAATCATAAATATTTTACTATAAAAAACTCACTTTTTAATAAGTTGCACTTAGTCCAATAAATTTTTTTTTTTAAAAAAAAATAAATATTTTATTACAAAAAAAATTTATTACTTTTCATGAAAATAAAAATTATGAAAAAACTATCATATCCTATAAAAATAGAATTAAGAAAACAGAAAACTTTATTTAGAGAGAAAAATTGAAATAATAAACAAAGAGAGTCTAATGTTAAAAAAATAAGGAGCAAACAAATAGTTAAAAAAAATAATGAAAAAAAGGAAAGGAGTAATCAGACCATTAAGATTTTACACAAAGACTCTTTATTTATAAATTCTATTAAAATTGATATCTCCACGTCAAATCATTTTTATTTGGGAAATGATACTTGTACACCCAAAACGGGGTGTATATCACACACCCCACCCATCCAATGGGTGGGGTGTGATGATGGGTCAATCGATGTGACCCGTAAAAAATATCGCCACCATTAAAATGGTGGAGGTGTATGATATACACCCCTTCGGGGTGTACATGTAGCATTGCTCTTTTTATTTACTTTTCAGTACCACGGATAGGTATCACGAGTATGAGTTCATATCTTAGGTTCAGATTTGAAAAGTATTTCAAATTTTATTTATTAAGATCATGTTTGATTGGTTGGGGGAATAAAGAAAGAATAATATTTTTTATTCTTCAATTCTTGTCAAATAAGAGAAAAAAAAAAATAAAGATAAAGGTTTAAAATATTCTCAGCTTAACGGATTATTTTAGAATAATCCGTTAATTTCTATTCCATCTCCCCCATAGAATAATGTTTATATATAGAGACAATGAATGGAAATTATTATTATTATTATTATTATTTTACTTTAGCTTATCTGATACTATATTTATTAAAATATACTATTTACTAATTATGTTACTAATTTTATTTAATAAAATCTATTATAAAATATAAAAAACTATTTTATTTTTTGTTTACTAATTATGGTTATTAATTTTGTTTACTAATTATTATTTACTAAAATATACTATAAAATATAAAAAATTATTTTATTTATGTAAGATATAATTTATTAATAATTAAATTGTCATTTTAAATCATTTATAATTATTAAAATTAATTTATATATATATATATAGTCCGGCTAGAATACTATCGATAGCACCAAATAATTGGTGCTATCAAGTTTTCAGCCGTTGGATGAAAAGATATGCGGTTGGGATTATAGTGGTTCTCTAAGATTTTTACTATTCAACCAACCACCTAGTAAACCCTAGGGTAGTGTTTGGTTGGGGTACAAAGGGGGATATCCCCCTTTGTACCCAAACACTTTGGAACGGGGGGGAATTCGAATCCCCCCTTTTCCCTTTTGTCCCCGGTACAACCAGGGACAACCTCCATTACCCCTGAATTAAACCTACTTTCTCTCTCCTCTATTATTACCCTTCTCACCTTTCTTTATTTTTAAATAACACTAATTAACACTAATTTTATATATCATTTAATTTAATAATTTAGATATATTACAATGAATATTTAAATAACACTAATTAACACTAATTTTTAAATTTTAAAATATTTATATGTTACCCGGAAAAATTATTCGTCGCCGCCGGCTAAAAAAATCTCTCCCCCGTACCGCATCCTCGGTCCCAACGCAAAATAAAGAATTAATCAAAATTTTACAAGTAAAATTAATTAACACTAATTAACACTAAATAATGATTTTTACAAATTAAATATCTTACCAGAAAAATTAATTTAAATTTTTATATAATATTAATCATTTTTTACATATAAATAATTAACACTAATTTTATATATTATCTAATTAATTACATAATATATATTACAATTATTATATTTAAAAAGTTATAATATAATATTTATTTATCAAATTTTAATACATATAAAAAGACAAGGGTATTTTCGTCTTTTTACTCAAAAATCAACCATTTATCCCTCTTATTCTTCAATCCCAACCAAACACTATTTTTCTTATACCGGTACTAACCTATATCCCAACCAAACACTATTTTCATTTATCCTACCTTATACTCAACTTTATACTTATACCTGGTACTACTAATTCACACTAATTTCCGAACCAAACGATACCCTAGGTATTCTTCACTATCCCATAATTTTAATCAAACATAATTTTTTTTATTCCAAAAACTACCAACTTTTGAAAGCTTAACAATTTAACTTTTATATTTGATTATTTCGAAACAACAAGCTATTTCAGGTATAAAAAAATTTATAACTCTTAAATTTATACCCGAACCAAACGGGCTTTAAGGAAGGAGCTTTGGGATTGAGCATACGGCTAGTCTTAAAATTTGTTGGGCAGATTTACAGCAGAGTATGATCCAACCCAAATCCCACTGCATTCGGTTTAGTTATAAATTAAATTATTTATTTTAAAAAATAATTATAAATTTAGAAATAAATAAAAATAAAATTAATTATGTATTGGATGAAAATTAAGTTATTTTTTAAAATAAAAAAAAAGCATTGGAATACTTGAATTAAAATAATAAAAATAAAAATAATTATAATTTTAAAATAATAATATTTTATCTAATTAATTGACATAATAATATTAATTAAATAATAATTTAACTTATTTAATTAATTATTGTTAGATAAGTAATTGATAAAATAAGAATATTGTTAATAAATAATTTAATTAATTATTTAATAAATTAATAAATTAATAAATTAATTATTTAATAATTAATTAATAAAATAATTATATTAGTCGAATATTAAATTAATTAAAAAGTTAATATAATAATTAAAATTATATTTATTTTAATTAAATTTATTCTCAAATAAAATAAATTTATTTTAAAAAAAAAAGATTAAAATTACTGTGCCAATCTTATATCATTTATAGAGATGAAAATTATTATTTTCATTCGTAATCACGTTTGGAAAAAAAATAATAATAATAAACTTTTTATTTTATTTTTTCTTTTTTGAACTCACCCGCACAGCACCATTGAACGAAGAAGAAGACAAAAAAAAAAAAAAAAAAAAAAAAAAAAAGGGAGTTTGAGGAGAATGTCTCTCCTCTCCCCCTCCCTCTTCTCATGCTCTCCTTGCTCCCCCTTCAATCCCTCAACAAACCATGGTATATTCTCCTTTTCCCTACAACCCAGCTCTCTTCTCCCTCTTCTCCTCCTCCTCAAAACCCAAATCCCCCTACTTTTTTTTTTTTTTTGCCTTTTTTTTTTGTGATTTTTTTGGTACATTTTTGGAGAGGAGAGCCTTGAAGTAGAACTATGTGGCCTCACGGAAACCCACTTGATCCAAATGATGTTAGATGATCTCTCTCTCTCTCTCTCTCTCTCTCTCTCTCTCTCTCTCTTGTTGTTGTTGTTGTTGTTGTTGTTGTTGTTGTTGTTGAAGTGCTCATTGACTTGAATCTTTGTAGTATTAGATGTGAAGAACCCTAAAATAATCTTATAACTAGACAAAAAGAAAAGAAATTAAGAAAAAAAATATGATTTTGATTTGGTTTGATTCAATGATTGGTTTTATTTTCCATGTGCAGGTACAGGGTTCTAGCTAATGAATTTGCGAGAACCTTCTATTCGCCTTTGCATGTATGTTACTCTTTTGTTGCATTGGTTAATGTTTATGCCTCTTTAAAACTAAGTTTATGCCTCAAATTGGTGCCCAGATTTGGTTTTTGGTTGTTGCTGTTGGAATTTTAGATGATTTGGGGCCATTGTTGGAGACTTTGAATCTCTTGATTTCGTAATGGTAGCCAATGGAGATTGAAACCTCGGTTGATACTTAATTTGGGGTTTTAGATAAGCAGGGAATGCATTAACAATATTGTTTTTCTTTGGACTGCATCTAAATTTGGTGGTATTATGCAGAGGATTCAATCTTCCATGATTGTGAAGTTTATCTTGGGATTGTTCTGGTATTTACTCCATGCAGTGGTGAGCTTGGTGCATATTTGGTCATATGTGATTCAACAGTTGCAGTGCTACATTATTTCAAGTGGGTTGTTCTCAAAGTATCGAAACCTCTCTCTGAACCGTCTTCACCACTTGGCTGTCGTGGTGGACAGTCAAGAAGCTAAGCATACCGTGAAGATCAAGCAACTTCTGTCGTGGCTGTCGGCCATTGGTGTGAAGCATGTCGCCCTTTATGATGCGGAAGGTGACAATAATTGTCCATTCCTTTCTAAACGCGCATGTTAGTGAGACTTAGTTGTATGTTCATACTGTGAAACTTGTTAAGCTTAGATGAAAAATGCAGAAATACTCTATCATGAATTCCACATGAATGCCTATTTGGTCTGGTTTCTAGACTGACTTCTCTACCTAAGAAAGTAGAAGATTCTAGATGCCAAGCCTCTGGCAAACTAAAAAAGTCTGGAGCTTTTGCTGTGTTTGGGGTGATGCAATGAACTTTTTGACGCGAAAAATAGAAGCTCCAACATGAAGATTCTGATACTTGTACAACATGAAGTTGTTTGGAGAATTTTAATGGAAAAGTTCACTGTGCTTTCTGAAGCAGCTTTGCTCCAGAACCACTTTTGCAGAAACTATAGTGAGGTCAAATGGGCTAAAATCTTGCAAATCATTTTTTTTTTTTTCTAATTATTTGCTTCTGTAGAGGAAGAAAACTTGCTAAAGTAGACCCTTTAAGAAGTTGAGTATAATTATATTGTTCTTCTATCTAGGTGTGTTGAAGAAGTCAATTGATTTTGGTCAGACGAGATTGAGAGATCGAAGTACGGCAACATGTCTTGTAAGTTAGATGACCTAGATTGCTGATTCCTTTATCCATGGCGTGATTAAACATGTTTCTCAACTTTCAAATTTTAAATTCCTGCTTGTTCGTTTTCATGATTAATCATATATGTTTTTGACATGTAGGATGGTGATGTAAACTGTGTAACTTCTCTTTGTAATTATGAGGAAATGTCGATAGAGTTACTTTCTTTTACTGATGGTAAAGAAGGGATTGCCAAAGCAGCTAGCTTCCTATGCTCAGATTACTTAAAAAATGATTCTGACGGCTGTGGCAGAACCGAGACTTTATTCACAGAAGCCAACATGACTAAGGCTTTAAAAGTTGTAGGTGTGTTAATTGTTTTCACTCACTCGCATACGCTATTTTCACTATAAACCTATTCGCCTAATCTTTGTGCATTTTGACATCGGAGCTACGATGTTAATATCGCTGAAAATTCCTTCAATTTAGGTTATTACGGCCCAGAGCCTGACCTACTTCTTGTATTCGGACCTGCCAGATCTCATTTAGGGTTTCCTCCATGGAGACTGCGGTATACAGAGATTGTGTAAGTTTGCTATGGTTATTGAGTTCTTTCTGTGCATTTCGCTAGTTCCCATACATATATCTAAAAGAGTGATGGTTGTTGATTTTCCTATATTTTTCCCATAAACTTTTTTCTTTTGCGATTTTTACATTTTCAAAGGTTCTTATTTGTTCTTTTACTTATTTAAAAAGTCCTCTCTCTTATTTAAGACACTTACTTCTTTGGCTGGACACATTTAAGTAGAATTTTGTAGTACTTCTTTATGACAGCTAGATCTACTTTAGCAGAGTGTATCTTTCTTTTATGTCTTGTTGTGCAATATATATATTTTCTTGTTTTATCTTTGAAGATTCACTAGCTTGAAAATGAAAGAAATTTGTTGATTTATTGGTTGTGGCTCAGAGCTTGGCATTGAATTTATTGAGAATTTGTCTTTTCATAGAAACTTGGAATGCTAGTTGTGCTTTACAAATAAATATGATTATATTATTCTAGGCTATGCTAGCTTAGCGACGGACTTTTTTTTTTTTTTTGTGTAGGGTTAAAATAGACAGTTTTAGAAAGGATGCTTGTTAAAATCAGGATTTTTTTTTTCAAGTTGATGTAGCTACGAGTGGTTGACTATTCTAGTTAGTGGCTGATCACTTAATTTTGTTATTATTAGAGGATAAATTGTTGCTGAAATGTTTAGCACCGTCTTCCTTATTCATTTACATGGAAGCTATTTCAAATCTATACATGCTGGATTATACAAATCTGAGCTTCAGATTTATATTCTTATTTTTGCCAATTAAAGTACTTGATTAATAGTCTTAGCAGCATATTCGGCATTAAATCAAAGTCGGATGGTATTTTCTCTCTAGCTTCGTCAATAGGGAACTCGCATTTAATTTAGGTTGCTCTCTCTTTAATATATTGTGCGTGTGCATGTAAGTATGTGACTAAGATTAAAACCAATCCATAATTAGAATCAAGTTTGCGAAGTTAAGTAAAACTCTAATCAATTCATGTGATTTTTACGTAATTTTTTTGTAACCTAAATGGGCCACAACGGGATACTTGGCAATTGAAAGAAAAGAAACAAATGCTGTCCTGTTTACACCACTGTAGCATAAAAAGTAAGCAGGAATGTTCTCTTATCTCTCTTTTGATAACTGGGTAACTTTGCTTCATACTCTTTTCATCTGTATTTGCATTGGTTTTGCGAGGTATTAGCTCCGAATTGCAGGGCCCCTGTATAAAACTTTCTATTAGCTCAGAGTGTTCAATTCTATGAGTTCATCTTAAGCCTTTGAATACTGGTGATAGATAGAATTAATATGGAGTACAAGTGAAGAATTTTACTATTTAAAAAACATAACATTTAATTATGAAGAGTGAAATATGCATAGATCTATGTATTTGTCATCAGTAACATATTGCTCATCGGCTAGGAGTCTTACCGTCACTACCATCACAGTTTCCAGATGTTTAAGGAGATAAATACAAATTCTTTTGTAAGCTCATTTTTGGAAACATTTGCTAACTATTCAGTCACTCAACAAATTCTCCCATTTCATGTATTGCATCAAATTTTCTGTCATTCGTGCTTTTTCAAAATTCCCTGATTCCTCAGTGTTTCTGTACGCATGCCACAAAAGTTGAACCATTTCCTCAGTTTTAAAACTACTTTATCAGATGCATGCTAAAATCAAATAACATACATCAATCTGTTTTGAACCACATTGCAAACCGAGAACTAAAAACTAAGTTTTTGTTAATTTTGCCAAATGAACCGAACTAAATTAGCCAAATTGTTTTCATTTGGTAATGTAATACATTTATCTGATTCCTTTTGACCTTCTATTTATTTTGAAAGTAAACTAGCTGATCTGGGACTTAATTATGTATTCAAATTTCTCAAGTATATCTTGTTGTTTGAAGACAAAATGGATTATATTCTTCCTACTGAGAACATTAGTAAAAAGGAATCAAATTTAAAGTAGTACATTCACCTTATCTTTTTTTGTAATCAATCCTAGACTTAATTAGTTAATTGCTAATGGTTTTGTGTTTTTCATTCAGGCATATGGGGCTGCTGAAATCCATGAAATATAGCGCCATTGTGAAGGCTATATATGATTTTACGAAAAAGCACCAAAACTATGGTAAGCCATCTTTTAGTATGTTCCCTTTTTTGTATATCAATTATTCTTGTACAAGAGGAACCTGATGCTTATTTCTTAATTATTATCTCTTCTTTGCTTCATTATTCTGCTTGCAGAGGCACCAAATTTCATACTGATTACTAGAACTTCTGAATTTTAACGAATAATCCCTTTTTGGTCTCTTTCTTCAGGTTCTTAATTGAAATGCTGATGCGATAATGACTAAGAGAGGCTTCAGTTTTATTATTTGGAAATTCTCTAAATTTCATGATGTTGAATAGGTTATTTACAGGAATTGCAGATGAATACAGTTTCTGATAGTTCCCCCCCCCCTTCTCTTTTGTCATGTTACAATTGATAGCTCCACAGAATCATTAGATATTTGATAAACATTGTAATCAATAAGATTCTGAGAAAATGCCACAGCTTTATGAACAATGTAGATCTTTGTAATGCTTTATGAGTTTTTATTTAAGTTACTATGCTTCTTGAGATAATTACTTCACATTAATTCCTGAAATATTATCAAAATTTGGGATTAGCCCTGAAAATAGGGAATTCCTTAGCAAAATTTTCTTTTCCATACTGAATTTATGAATTTGGTCAGTAAACTTGATGTCAGATGACAAAATAGATCATTTTGATAAAATTATAGAATTTCCAGGAGCATTTGGCTCACTTTGATCGCATTGGCGCCATAGATGATTTTGTAAAAGTTTGCGATCCCAAAGTGTAGTTTATCTGAAAATGGGATTTCAGAGAAGAGTGATTTGCTGCCACAAAGTGAACATAAAGTGCATTTAGTCATAAAGCGCATGTATTATGCAAAACATTTAGCTACAAAGATGAACACCCTTAACCAAATTAACAACAAAATGGAAACGAAGAAAAATCTACACTCATGTTAGCTTGAACAACCGAACTTTATATGAGATGCTCGCATACACAAACTAGTCAGCATATGAGAAAAAACTTTGCCATAACATGCAGCACCGCGTAACGAGATGACAAACATCATTAGTTTTTACATACAACTGAGTCTACGGCGATGGTGCCTAGAGAGCAGGATATTTCCATAATCTATATACAAATTGGACCCCATGTAGGAATTCTATTGCTCGTCCTTCTTACGATGGCCGTTGGGTTCTTGACCGCCATTCCTTTTGCCCATCCCTTGAAGGGCCGAAGCAAAATCACTGCCTATTTGTTGCTTGGCGAACCTCGGATAAGAAGACCCCGGTAAAGATGCAGCAGCCTCAAGCTGCCATGGGTTGGAGTACCTTTTGGTGGTAGAAATTGATGGCACTTGACTCATCCATCGATTTTCACTAGTACTAATCTTCGAGTCTAAAATGACTTTTTGATCAGATTCTGTAAGCTTGGGTTTGGTCTCGTTAAGATTAATTCCTTGATCACTTGTCTGGTCCTTTTCTCGATCTAGTTTCGGTTTAGGCAATCCAAATGGAACAGTCGGTTGCCAAAAGGCTGCCTGATTCAAGTCCCGAGTACTGATTTTCTTTTCTCCCTTCTCCTTGAAAACATGATCAGTCTCCAAAAAATCACAAGTACTACTTTGTTTCACTATTTCTGGGTGCTTATCCTTATCCTTGTCCTGATTTGAGTTCAAATGATAGAAGTCGATTATATCAGATTTGGCAGTTGAAGAACGCACCGAAGAAATCGATGTCATGGGAAAAGCCTTCTCAGGAGGCACGGCCGGGGTGTAATTAGGGGGAAGCAAATCGTCCCAATTCTCCAACAGTTCCTTGTAGACTTTACGAAGAGTGACCTCTGTGAGGCCCGTCACTTTGCATATCTCGGCCTGGGTTTTGCGCTTGTCCTCCAGCTGGCATGCAAGGTATATAGCAGCTGCGGATATGCTGATTGGATTCCGACGTGTGCAAAAGCACTTATTGATAACCACTTCTCCAATATGAGCAGCAAGTTCCTGAGATTTTACATGAGAATGTTTGACAAAAGAATATCACAAATATTAGAGAAAAATAAGTCATCAAAGTCGGAGACAGGACATTGCACCTGAGCAGATTTATTAAGCTGGAGAAGAGTGCAGAACCTGGGCATATGAACTGATATCGAATTACTATTAATAGGTTGGCTTAGTTTTAGAGCTTCTCCGAGTATTTTGATGTACTTGCCAATCTCTTTCTGCGGAAGGTTGCTTGCAGAAGAGATTTCCTGGTAATGCACAAGATATAAAAGAGAATTCAGATGTTTATATACACATATATTGACTATGTATAGTATAGTTATATCTATCATGATTCTTAGCTAGAGTTTTATTTAGATTTTATGGTTCTTAACAATCTTTTCCAATGTTCTTTATGACTTTTCACTGTCAAATTGCTTAGTCAATATTCCGAACATCTAGTTGAGTGCGCTAATTTATAAAGTATTGCTTCAATGCAGAGAACTCCTATCCGCCAACGTATATAAAAGCAGCCACTATTCAAGAATTTCTGGATTTCAAATATTCATCCATTTTGCTTTTGTTACAACCCTGATCCGCTCGTGGTGGGCGATGATGTGGGACTGCCGAGCCTACTCGAGCGGAGATGATGGCACACACTGTGGGTGAGAGAAGAATTTGAAAGAGGGGAATTGAGGGAATTAGGAGGGAGGAGAGTAGGAGGAAGATAGAGGAGGAAGAAGAGGAGAATTGGAGAAGAAGATAATAATATTTCCATGCATGTGTTACATCCTAATTTTCTTACTATTTGTTCCCCATAATCTGAGGACTAAGCTGTAATTACTACAATGCCAAGGTAAAATAACTAAACCCTATAATGGACTAGTTGGGCCTCCTATCTCTTATTGGGCTGCCTCAGTGGGCCACACTGGCGGGCTCGGGTTGAGCAACCTGTGGCCCACTGGGCTTCCCTCTTACTGGATCTATGAGGGCCGACCACCGATCCTTTGTATCTACTCTGCATCTACTTAGATTCTCCACTTCCCCGCCTGTTATCGCCCACTTCTCCACATGTCTCCCCCTCTGCCCTAGCTCCCTTCTCCCCTCCATCCTTCCTGTTACACTCCCCCACTCTTCGAAGCGATCCTTGTCCTCAAGGATCAAAGTGCGGAAATTGCGTCTTTAGGGGCCAATAATCCTCCTACGTGGCTTGCTCCTCGGGGAGGTTGCTCCAGCTTACTAACACTTGGGTTATTGCCTTGTTCCCCTTCCGCACCGCGCGGCGGTCGAGGATCTTCACCGGTTCCGCTCGGGGTTGTCCATCTTCTCCGACTGAGGGTGCGGTGGGCGAGGCCGGTTGTCCTTCCGGGGGGCTCCTCTTCAGCAACGATACATGAAATACGGGGTGCACCTTCGAGCCCTCCGGAAGCTTCAACCGGTACGCCACCGGTCCGATTCTCTCTAGAATATCGAATGGCCCGTAGTATCGTGAGGATAGCTTAAGATTTCGCCTTTCCGCTATGGTGCTTTGTCTGTACGGCTGTAGCTTTAGAAAGACCCGATCCCCGACCTTGAACTCCCTGTCCACCCTGTGTCGGTCGGCTATCTGTTTCATTCGATTTTGCGCTTTCAAGAGATTCTCGCGTAGGTCCTTCGTCACCTTCTCTCTGTCTTTTCCCCATTCTTGCACTTTTCCCAGGGTTCCCAACTTCAAATTGGCTGTGAGGTGGTTTGGGGGGGCCCGGCCATACAGCGCCTGGTAGGGAGTTGTTCCTAGGGATGCGTGGAATGTGGTGTTGTACCACCACTCTGCGTGCGCTATCCACTTGTGCCACGTCTGTGGACGCTGGAAGCAAAGGCAGCGCAGGTAGGTTTTCAAGCACCGATTTAGTCGCTCTGTCTGCCCATCGGATTGGGGGTGGTATGCCGAGCTCATGCTGAGCTTGGTTCCCAACATTCCGAACAGTTCCTTCCAGACGCCGCTAGTGAAGATTGGGTCGCGGTCGGATATAATCTTTTCCGGCAGTCCGTGGAGTCTGTAAATAGTGTCGAAGAAGCTGCGGGCCACCTGAGTAACAGAGAAGGGGTGAGCCAGGGGGAGGAAATGCCCGTACTTGGAGAATCGGTCGACCACAACCATTATCGAGCTCTTCCCTTCAGATCTCGGCAGCCCTTCTATGAAGTACATGCTGACTTCCTGCCAGATGTGTTGCGGAACGGGCAAAGGCTGCAGTAGTCCGGCATACGGTTGGTTGTCCGCCTTGTTGCGGATGCAGGTGGTACAGTTCTTCACCATGTGCTCCACCTGTTTCTTAAGACCTGGCCAAAAGAAAGTTTGCTTGAGTCTTTTGTATGTGTTCTGCTGCCCCGAATGTCCCCCCAATGCGGAGTCGTGCATTTGGAGGAGTATCCTCTGCCTCAGGCTGCCTCCTGCTCCAATGAATAGTCGCCCCTTATACCTTAGTGTCCCTTGCTCATAAGAGTAAGTCTTTGAGCTCCCGGGCTTAACTGTGAGTTGGATGATTAGGGCTTGGCTCTCCTCATCGCCTTGATAGCTGTCTTGAATTTCTGTGGCCCATTCCGGAATGGCCGCTGAGACGGCTTGATTGCTTCCCTCTTCAAATCCCCTTCGAGATAGTGCGTCTGCAGCCTTGTTGTCTCTCCCCTTTTTGTACTGTATAGTGTAGTCCAGCCCTAGCAATTTGAGCATGCCTTTTTGCTGGATGGCCGTCGTGATTCTTTGTTCCAGCAGGTGCTTTAAACTCTCGTGATCCGTCTTGATAGTAAACTGCTTCGGGCTTAAGTAGTGCCTCTACTTGGCCACGGCTAGCAATATCGCGAGGAACTCCTTCTCGTACGTTGACAGCCCCAGATTCTTCTTGCCTATCGCTTTACTTAAGTAGGCCACGGGTCTTTCCCCCTGTGTCAGCACGGCCCCGATTCCCTGTCCGCAGGCATCAACTTCGATTATAAAGGGTTTGCCGAAATCCGGCATGGCAAGCACGGGAGCCTTCGTCATCAGTTGCTTAAGGTGCTCGAAGGCTTCGTTTGCAGCCGGGTTCCAAGCGAACCCATTCTTCTTTAACAACTCCGTCAAGGGCTTGCTAATCGCTCCATACCCCTTTATAAACCTTCTATAGTAGCCCGTAAGCCCTAAGAACCCCCTCAGGCCTTTTGTCGATGTCGGCGTAGGCCATCGCTGCATGGGTCGGTGGCTATTCCTTGAGGGGTGATGATGTGACCCAAATATTCAATTTTCTGTTGGCCGAAGAAGCACTTGGTGCGCTTGGCATAGAAGTGATTTTCTCTCAAAATTTGGAACACAGTTTCCAAATGCTGAGTGTGCTCCTCAAGGGTGTGGCTGTATACTAAAATGTCATCGAAGAAAATGAGGACGTATTTTCTAAGGAGGGGCGCGAATACCTCATTCATGGTGGCTTGAAAAGTAGCCGGCGCGTTCGTGAGCCCGAACGGCATGACCCGAAATTCGTAGTGGCCTAAATGTGTTCGGAAGGCCGTCTTGGGAACGTCGCCCGGATACATCCGAATCTGGTAGTAGCCCGACCGCAAGTCGATTTTTGAGAAATATTGGGATCCCCCCAGTTCATCCAGCAATTCTTCTATGATCGGAATCGGGTACTTGTCCTTTATCGTCAACTTGTTCAGTTGCCGATAGTCGATGCAGAATCTCCAGCTGTCGTCCTTCTTCTTGACCAATAACACCGGAGAAGCGTAGGGGCTGTGGCTTGGCCGGATCACCGAGGTAAGGAGCATTTCTCTAATCAGTTTTTTCATTTCGTTTTTTTGCTCGTATGTGTATCTATAGGGCCGAATGTTGACTGGTTGCGCGCCCGCTTGCAGGGGTATCCTGTGATCCTGTGCTCTGGCGGGGGGTAGTCCTTGGGGTTCTTCAAACACATCCCTGAATCTGTGCAGCACCTCTTGTACTCCCCTGAGGGTTTCATCAAGCTGACCCTCCTCCACACTCCTCAGTTGGGCCATTGCACAGCAGCTCCCTTCCAGGTACTCCTGATGCCATTGCTTGGCTGAGATGCTCTTGATCTTGGCCCTTTCAGTCATTCCTCTAAGTTCTGTTTTTTTTCCTTCCTTGGTGATTGTGACTGTGTGATTTTGGTAGTCGAAAGTGATCGGGCCGTACATCTTTAACCAATCTATCCCAAGGATCATACTCGATCCCTCCAATCTGATCACCCGGAGGTCGGTTGTGTAAGGTTCGCCTTGCATCCTCCATGTGAACTCGGGGCATTTCAGTTTACTTAACACCCGTTGTCCGTTGGCGACAGTCACTAGTAGGGGTGTAGTCGAGGTAATATGGGCCCTGACCTCTTTCGCGGTGTTAATGTCGATGAAGCTGTGGGTGCTTCCGGTGTCGACCAATATTACCATTTTCTTTACCTTGACCTCTCCTTGTATTTTGAGGGTCTTCTGGGGGTTTTCGGCATTGAGCGCGTGCACTGAAAGGCCAGTTTCTTCTTCTTCTTCTTCTTCTTCAGTTTCTGGTTCTTCCCACTCTTTGCTCTCTCGCAGGCTTTCCTCATCATAAACTTCCACCACCTCCTGGGCCACACTCTGGATGAGTGATCCAGGTTGCTTACACCGGTGTCCAAATGCGTATTTATCGCCGCACCTGAAACACAACCCTGCGGCTCTCCGTTGCTCAATAAGCTGCTTGTTGGGGAATTCTCTATCAGCCATTGGTCTAGCGGGGTATCTCCTGGCGGTGTCAGCCTCTTTGGTTGGGGTTGCCGAGTTTGCTCCTTTGTACTGACTGGTAGCTGAGGACCCTCCTTGAGTTTTAAACCACAATCGGTTTTTCTTCGTCATTGCTGCTACGCTTTGTTCCTGTAGTCTAGCCAATTCGAAGGCTTGTGTAAGAGAGCCCGGCTGCATCATCTTGACCACGGCTCGCACCTCTTCCTTCAACCCACTCAGGAAACTCGATAAGAAGTAGCCCGGTGCGAATTGGGAATCCGTACTAAGAAGCCTTGAACGCAGCTCTTCGAATTGCTCTTGATATTCTTCTACAGCCCCATGCTGCATCAACTTGTTGAACTCTTCGACCACGTCCTTCAACCCATTAGCCTCGAAGCGCTTGCACACATCGTGCGCAAATTGCTCCCAGCGCACTACCCCCTTTTCGGCTAAGTAGCCGTGGAACCAGGTATCCACCTTTTGATCAGTGTGCATGGTTGCTAATTCCAATTTCTGCTGCTCTTTTCTGTTATAGATCTCAAAATACTTCTCGCATCTCCTCACCCAACTTCTGGGGTTCTCGCCGGTGAAATGCGGAAAATCCAATCGAGGAAAAGGTAAAGGGTTGTTTACTCTATTTGGCATCTGGTGGGTGTAATTATCATCCTTGGCGAACTGAGAGGGAGGCGTAGGTAATATACCTCGTTCGTCTTGGGAAGTGGAATCCGTCTTACCCTTCGATGAGGATTGTTGCTACTGGTTGGATAGGAACTCCATGAGTTGTTCCAGCTTCTTGGTTGTTTGTGCAGAATCCTTGTGCAAAGCTTCGTAATGGTTTCTTTCTTCAATTTGCATCTCTACTATCTTATCGTTTAATTCACCCATCTTCCTGTGGCTATCTGCAGTGAGCTCTTGAAGCCTTTGTTCCAGCGAGTGAACATGCTCGTCGAGCATCTTGAGCCGTGTGCCCTCGGCCATGGCTAGCGCCTTCTTGCTGCTAAACTTGAATCGGTTCCTTCGGTGAGACTCAATGTCGGTTCGCCGCTCCAGTAAGTGTGGTTGCTTGTGGTCTTCGATCTCCTGTGGCATGGTGGCCTTAAAGCTCTTGTTGCCTTGGGCTCGGTGTTGTGTTGTTGCCTTCGGTTTATGGTTGTTGTGCTGCTTGTTGCTCTCGATTGGTTGTTGCCTGGTTGCCTCGGTTTTTTTTTTTTTTTTGTGGCCTTGTGGCCTTCGATTTCAGGTTGCCTGAGTTGGATTTGTGCTGCTTGTGGCTATCGGTTTCTTGTTGCTCGGCTGTTTGATGGTAGATGATGGGAGCACCGACCCCTGGGATCGTGCCGCTCTGATACCAAACTGTTACAACCCTGATCCGCTCGTGCTGGGCGATGATGTGGGACTGCTGAGCCTACTCGAGCGGAGATGATGGCACACACTGTGGGTGAGAGAAGAATTTGAAAGAGGGGAATTGAGGGAATTAGGAGGGAGGAGAGTAGGAGGAAGATAGAGGAGGAAGAAGAGGAGAATTGGGGAAGAAGATAATAATATTTCCATGCATGTGTTACATCCTAATTTTCTTACTATTTGTTCCCCATAATCTGAGGACTAAGCTGTAATTACTACAATGCCAAGGTAAAATAACTAAACCCTATAATGGACTAGTTGGGCCTCCTATCTCTTATTGGGCTGCCTCAGTGGGCCACACTGGCGGGCTCGGGTTGAGCAACCTGTGGCCCACTGGGCTTCCCTCTTACTGGATCTATGAGGGCCGACCACCGATCCTTTGTATCTACTCTGCATCTACTTAGATCCTCCACTTCCCCGCCTGTTATCGCCCACTTCTCCACATGTCTCCCCCTCTGCCCTAGCTCCCTTCTCCCCTCCATCCTTCCTGTTACAGCTTTCAGGATGAATATATATATTTTGAGACACCAAGCTCAGTATGTTTACAATAATTTAAGAAGCAATACCAAATCCAAGCGGTGTACCATGAAGATCATAAAAATGAGCTGATGTCGATTAGCAATAGCTGCCGTATTCTAAAAATTGCTATGCTAATAGCCATAATCATATAGCCTATGGCCAAATCTTATGTTTCTGTTTACTCACTGCTTTATTTTTTCTTTTTTTATCCTCCTTTAACAAAGAGAGCTATAAAGACTATGGAGTGCTAAACTATCACAAACAAGTGAGCAACAAAACATCCCTAAAACCACCAATCGTTAGTCCGATTGGTTAAGTACCCTGGTCCTCAATATGTCTCTGGTGCAAGTCCTGCACAATGTAAGTTATTTAGTTTTGTTAAATGATTGTATAATTGATAAATAAGAGGAGATTCAAAGTCCTAGTGATTCCATTTACCTCTTTTTCTATCCGTACAATTCATAGCAAAGAGTGTATTTTATTACAATTCATAGCAAAGAGAGTTAAAGAGCATATTTTATTACAATTCATAGCAAAGAGAGTTAAAGAGTGTATTTTATTACAATTCATCGCAAAGAGTGTCAAAGTCCTAGTGGGTTGCTTCTCTCTACAGTAGGATAGGCAGTGATTTCTTCTAAGTACGTCTCTTATTTGGATTCAAGTAGGTGCCACAAAGTTCCCTATAGCATGTCAAAAAGAGGCACCACCATACATAGAATCCATGGCAACCATTTTGTTGTTAACATATTAACAATAACATAAGGAACTTCACCAATACAAGGCTTGAACTTTTAGTGGAGTGACACAAAGAAATTTTTATCTCTCCCAAAGGTGATAATGCAACAAGACAAACTGATTTCGACAGATGTCAGAATTTAATGCACGGTATGATAACAACTTACAAAATTACCCTGGTATTGTATTGAATCCTTGATAAGAATACTCCTGAAACAAATCTATTTCTTCAAATTAGAAGCGAAATAGCTCCCAGAAGCATTGTTACTTATGTTTCCAAAATGAGTTATTGGCCTCAATTACTACTGGGGCACAAGAAATTTGTCGTTCATTTTTTTCTATGAACTAGTAAATTTCAATTTCTCATCACTCCTCATAAACTGATAAACATAGAGCGAGAGAAAACAATTAGCATGATGTTCTAGGGCATAGTAACCTTCAAAACCATTCTTCGGCAATGATCATGATGCTCTAGGGCATTGTGACCATCAAAACCATTCCTCAACAATTAGCATGATGGTCTAGGGCATTGTGAAACCATTCTTCGACAACTAGCACAATGGTCTAGGGCATTGTCACCTTTCGAACCCATTCTTCGACAATTAGCATAATGTTCTAGGGCATTGTAACCTTTAAATTCATTCTTTGACAATTAGTATGATGTTCTATGGCATTATAAACTTCACAACGATTCTTTGACAATTAATATGACCCCGCAGGGTATTGTCAGCTTATAAACCATTCTTTAACAATTGACATGATGTTCTAGGGCACTATAAACTTCAAAACCATTCATAGATGGATCTTAGCAAGAAGGAAATCAACGAAATCAGAGCATCCAGTCATAATAAAAAATAAGAAAAAAAGAATGCAAAAGCACAGTCCTCATAAATAGATAACAAATATTAGGGAACGGATCAGAACCTGAAGAGTCCTCGGCTCCTGCGCCTCCCGGATCGCCTGCACGAGCGCCGCAGTAGCGAGGGCCTCGACGCTGCGATTCCTGAGGCAAATGGCGGAGGAGCAGTCCCTGAAGAGCTCAAAGGCGTGGTCGGCGATGTCGCGATCGAGCCCTAGAATGGATGCGACGTCGAGGATTTGCAGGTAGGCTCGGAGGTTGTCGACGGAGACGAGGGGCCCCGAGGGATCGGCGCCACCGCCTCCTCCTCCTCCACCGCCGCCGCCGCCGCCGAGGAGGGCGCGCTCGAGCTCGGCGAGGTGGCCGGAGAAGGAGAGGGCGGAGCGGGCGAAGACGGGGGCGGGCTCGAGGGACCAGGCGGAGAAGGCGGTGACGAAGCCGGTAGGGAGGAAGGGGTCGTCGTCGTCGCAGTCATCGCCAACGCCGCCGCCATGGTCGCCATGGGCGAGGGTTTGAGGAGTGGGTTGGGGTTTGTGGGGGGGAAGGAGGACGTCGGGGGTGGAGAGGGGGAGCGGGGTGTCGAGGGCGCGGAGGAGGAAGAGGGGGTGGGAGTGAACGCGGCGCTCCTCCACGACGCGGCCGCAAGAGGTGCACTCCGTCACGGAGCGCCCCGCCGCCGTCGCCACGCACCGGCCCTGCGTCCCCGGGCAGTACGGGCACCGCACCCGCCACATCAACCCCACACACACGCACCGCGAGAAGAGAGGGAGCAAAGAATGAGAACGGACTATGGGCCTCTTTTATGTTTAAATTGCAACTATGATCCTCAAACTTTGAGGCCCTTCATACCGTAGTCCTCAAAATAATTGTTGAGCAATATTGCTCGTATATCTTAATTTAAATAATAAAATTTATTTTATTTTATACTAGGTGGAGCATAAAATGTATATATATTAATTTATTTTTACAAATAAATTTATAAAAATAATTCTCGTCTAGTCCATACGAACACAAAATTAGACCCAAATTTTTTTTAAAATTACATACAGTAATTTAATTATCGTATTTTATAATATGATAATTAAATTATTGTGTTTAATTTAAATATTTAAGAATTGCTAGGTTAACACCCTAAATGGGGTGTACATCCTACACCCACCCATCCTAGGGTGGGTATTCATCCACTCGTCACTCGATGTGACGAGTGAAATTCACCCACCCCTAAGATGGGGTGGGTGTAAGATGTACACCCCATTTGGAGTGTACATCTAGTATTTTCCTAAATATTTGTGTGGACAAATATGCTAGAAGCCATTGGCCCTTTATTTTTTAGTGAGGGGTCTAAATGCAAATAAAGTCCTTAGCTTGCTATATTCGGCGAAGAACCGAAGGTTGGACTCGTGTGGCCCTTTATTTTTTAGTGAGGCATTTCTTCGAACACCACGGCTACAAATTATACTTCCCCTCGCTTGCTATATTAACGCTGCGTGTGCGAGCGATGGTGGGGCTCTCCGCGGGGGAGAAGCGCTTCATCCGGGGCGGGATCGCGCAGGATCTCCGATCGGACGGTCGCCGTAGGCTCCAGTATCGCTCCATCTCCGTCCAATCTAGTGTCATTCCCCAGGTTCTCTCTCTCCCTCTCCCTCTCTCTCTCTCATTTCCATTTACTTGACAACTTTTTTTTTTTTTTTTTTTTTTTTCTTTGATAGGCGAATGGCTCGGCAAGAGTTAGGTTGGGGGCAACGGATGTTATTGCTACAATAAAGGTATCATTTTTTTTTTTTTGTTTGGGGTTCTTTTTGGGCATATTATTGTAGGAATAGTATATTCAAATTCTTGTTAATTTTTGTATTGCAGTTCTACTCCCTGAAATTTTGAACACTAATTCTGTATAATTGGATATACTGGCAGGAATTCTTTCCTCTCATTATTGTAGCAGTTGGTTAACTTGCAATGCAGAACTTTCTGAAATCCCCTAAATCCTTTTTCTTTTTCTGAAATCTGCAGGCAGAACTTGGGAAACCAACCCTTCTCCGACCTGACAAAGGAAAAGTTTCAATTCATGTCGACTGCAGTCCAACTGCAGCTCCCATGTTTGAGGTTCGTAAACTACTCCAGTGGGTAGTTTTTGGCATATTATTAATACCATATTGTGATGTATTACAATTTGTGCCGAAGATCGTTTTCAAAGTCACTACAAATTTTTACTTAGTTGATGATAATAATGGAATCATTACCCTTACTAGTTACTACATAACATGTTGTGATGACAAGTTATGCCGAATATCTTTTTGTAGCGAATCTTGTTTTATACTATTCTGCGATCCATTGGCAGTCATTATGGTGTATATTTTAGTGGTAATTCCTATAATCATGGTAATGATTCTTGTAAAAAAACAAATAAATAAAGCGCAAATTTGACTTTGTTCTGGATTATCGTGGGATAACAGGATAACTTTGGGAAAAGGAAATGTAATCCTACAGTTTGCCCAAAAACCGAAGCATTTTATGGGTTTTGCACCTCACTTTTGTTAGATGCCATTATTACTTACTATCCATTCTAGTTACCCCGCTCATCCATCTTGACATTTTTTTGTATATGTTGTTTCCCTGTAGCTAAGTATTCTGATTTGTAAAACATGAGTGTATTTTTAACAGTATTTCCAAGGACAGAAGGTGAAACTCACAAAGTTTGGAAGGTGTGTTATTGATGAGAGAGTTTAATTTCAACCACTTAAGGTTATTGTGAAAACTGAAGATGTTAACATGCGAGCATATAATGCTGAAAAAGTTTTATTCTTTGTTAGTAATTATACTTGCAACTTGCATTATTGACGCGGGAAAGTATGTTGAAGAGAAAAGATTTCTCATATTAGTTCAGTAAAATTTTGCTTTATGTTGCGAACTCTGAAGGAGTCTAGTAATAGCCTGTTTTCAAGTTCACCATTGTGCGGATTCATAAGTGTTAAATTGCTTTTGGATGTTCTGTTTGTTAACATACATTGCCTTTGTAAGTTTACTCTTAGTTTTTGAATCTTCCTAGGGAAGAGGTGGTGAAGAGTTGTCCTCAGAACTATCATTAGCTCTTGAGAGGTGTTTACTGGGTGGAAAAAGTGGGGCAGGTACGGTTTAGAGCTTGGCTGGCTCCATCGATGTTTGTTTTGCTTTACTTGTAAGTTGTGCTTCATTTCCGTTGGCAATATACTAGCTGATAGTCAATTGTGAAGATTTTGAAATGATCTGCTGTCTTGTGTTGTACATTTAGAGCCCCATATATCTACCTATGGTTGTTTTCATTACTATGATATCCGTGCATTGTGTTTTCACGCAGCTTTTAGATGCAGAAGGATGAATGCTTATACAAAACCCATTTTCATTAGCTTCTACATTATTTCATAATTTTGATTGCAGGAGCTGCAATCGATCTATCATCTCTGATTGTTCTTGAGGGAAAGGTGTGCTGGGATTTATATATTGATGGACTTGTCATCAGTGCTGATGGCAATCTACTGGATGCTTTAGCTGCTGCTATTAAGGTATTGATTTTGCCTGGAATCATAATAAATCTGATGAGCTTATTTTTTCCTACAATAGGTGCAATATTAGAAGAAGGATATTTGACTAGGAGCCTCAAATAAAAAATTTAATATAGTTGAGATGATTCTCATGAGTCACGAACAATTGCCATGGATTGGAAGTCTGGAATACTCGGGATCTTTTTAAGTATAATTTTCTTTGCAAATGAAATACCCACTTTGCCATAAAGAAACAGCTAAATAGGAAATACTAAAACAATACTCTGAGTACTTTTATAAATTAGCCAAATACAACATTGTACATAGGGGATCAAGGGACTCCATGTACATTTAAGTTCGTGGATCAAAAGATATTTGATAAATCTTGTCACCATATTGTCAACAATATTTTTGTTAACTCTACCAGCTGCTTAACACTTTGTGATTCTTTAGAGGTTTTGCTGCATATCGACTGCGGTCCGTTCATAGTTCGTAGTTGGTTTTCCAACTTTAGTTGAATATTGCTTTTAGTGAAGAGGCTTTCAAAGTAACAACATCCTTAATTCAAAGATAATGTCTAGAAGAATAATTAATCTCTTATCACCAGACATTGTTTCTGTGACTTAAACCCGTGCCATTGATGCACATGGAGTAGGCTGCATGCTGTAAACATCAGAAAAAAAAAAATGACCTATATTTAAGAAGAATAAACTGCATGCGCTTAATGAAGAACCTTTTCCTCGTTCGTGGTGTTGGTATTGATAAAAGTTTGAGTGATATAATGCAGAGATAGGTACTTATCAGATGATGCTTATCTTTCTGGCAGGTTGCCTTGAGTAATACGGGGATACCAAAAGTAAATATTGTTTACGATGCCTCGCCTGATGATCAACCTGAGGTTGATGTTAGCGATGAAGAGTTTCTGCAGTTCGACACATCTGGAGTACCAGTTGTAATAACTGTAACGAAGGTAAACCAACTGCACTCACAGATAACTTCTTGATAAGTACGAGCTTTGAAGCAGGTATTTTCACAATTCGAATGGCATAAACTGCACATACTGTCACTAAAAGGGATTTTGTGAGTTTTCCGAGAAGTACAGTCTTGAATAAAAAAGAGATTAAGGCCCAAGTAATTGTAATTCTGTCAAGCGTATACTCCTTACTCCTTTTCCTATCTTTTAGTTTTATCTTCTTTTCGGAAGTAACATTAACTGTTCTTCACTTTAACTCCTCGACCTGATTGTCAAAAGATGATCACTGCTTTTCACTACTATTTTATGCATATAAGCTTAGATATGCTACTAATGTGATCAGTTTTTTATTAATAGGTAGGAAGGCATTACATAGTGGATGCTACCGCGGAAGAAGAATCTCAGATGAGCTCTGCTGTGTCAGTGTCAGTGAATCGGAATGGGCACATTTGCGGGCTAATCAAGAGGGGCGGTACCGGTTTGGATCCGAGCGTCATTCTCGACATGATATCTGTGGCGAAGCACGTAAGCAAAGAACTAATCTCCATGTTGGATTCTGAAATCGCCACTGCAGAAGCGTCTGACGACGAAAGCTGATCTTTATTATCTCATTAAAGGAGAAAATATGTGAAATTTATTATTATTGACATAAGTTAATGTTTGTTTTTCTAGCAAAGTACTATTGATTGTAGTTGTTAGATTATCTTTAAGTGTACATTAATCAACATATATCCATCTGGTAAAAAGATTATGCTTTATAATATTATTTTACATTTATCTTTTTTTCGGTTTAGTTTACTTTTGTATTAGTCACAAAGAAAGCCCAATGAAGCTAAGTAGGGGTGAAAGTTGGTAGGATAAACTCCGATTGAATCCAACACCGAATTTGATCGGATGTGAATATGGGTCTCAAAATTATGCATCCGGTTAAATTTGGATTCGGATTTGGATGTTATATTTATAATATTTTTGAATTTGGATTTGAATGTGGATACATTAGAGAATTTGGATTCGAATTTGGATATTCAGATAATATGGAAAAATTAAAAAGTAGGTGTAGTTTAGATTGTAGAGAGTTTTCTTATATTTACGCTTGTTAAATTTTACATGTTATTCAATAAAATATATTTATATAAAAATGCAAACACGAATGTAAAATTTTAGTTACATTACTGCTAATAATTATAGTTTATATACATATGCACATATTAGTATATATTACTATGTGACTAACATACGAATTCAAAAAAAATATTCGATCTTATTCGAATCCCTTTTTTTTTTTGGCAAATATGGTAATAAAAATTTAGCATATGGTGTTGCAAAAAACTCAATCATGAACAACCATAATGCCATTAAAAATGAATGTAATGCCACTAATAAAACCTTTGGAAAAAGGGAATATTTTTTGGACCACATATAATGACCTTAA
Organism: Tillandsia leiboldiana; assembly: GCA_029204045.2. Lineage (NCBI taxonomy): Eukaryota > Viridiplantae > Streptophyta > Magnoliopsida > Poales > Bromeliaceae > Tillandsia > Tillandsia leiboldiana. The sequence continues at coordinate 26,401,482 of CM055075.1, read as the reverse complement.
TTGTCTGATACCAAGTTAGGCAAGTACCAAACATAATCCTCCTTTCCTGCACAAGATAATAAATAAAGACAAAATTTTCTGCTCTAAAAGCATCTTTTCATTGGGTCCTTAAAAATAAAATTAAAAAAAAGGAGCTACATGGGATTCCTGGTGCAGTGAAAAGGTTTAATCCACAGTTATAGTAATTATTTAATAATTTGGTCCACTAATAAAAATTACTCGTTTGACCTAAATTATAGTCTAAAATACTCGTCCACTAACAATAATAACTCGTTTATGTCTAAAATACAAGCACGCTCTAAATCACCGATGTGAGATTAAGACTCGTCACATCGGACACCCATTTTTAGATTACCGGTGTTGGTAAAAGTGCAAATAAACACCTCATCTATGGCCATTTGGAAATGCACAAACTTTACTTTATT
>CM055075.1:26371057-26398557 GCA_029204045.2 Tillandsia leiboldiana | reverse complement strand
ATATATATATATATATATATATTATAGTTGAGTGTTTTTCGTACGCTTTTAGTATAATTAAGAATTCTTTTAGTATAAGAAAGAATTGCTTATTCATGATATAAATATAATTTTTGAAATAAGTAAAAATAAAATTAATTTTCTGTTTGGATGAAAATTAAATTGTTTTCATAGAATAAAAAAAATAGAGTTTAGATAGTTAGGTTGAAATAATAAAAATAAAAATAATTTTAATTTTAATATAATAATATTTTATCTAAATAATAATTTAATTTATTTTAATTAATTATTGCTAGATAATTCTAAATATTAATTAATAAATAATTAAAAATGAGTATTATTAATTAATAATTTAATTAACCGCTAATAATTTAATAAATTAATAAATCAATTAGTTAATTATTTAATATTTAGATAATTAGTTAATAAAATAATTAGATTAGTTAAAATAATAAATTAATTAAAAGTTAATATAATAATTAAAATTATATTTATTTTAATTAAATTTATTCTTGAGTAAGAATAAATTTATTTTTTAAAAAATAAAATTGTAATTACATAATTATCCCAACTTGTTTTTTAAAAAATAACTCTTTATTCGAAGTTTTGTTCCCAACTAAATATTACCCCTAATAAGGACCGTACAAATAGCGTTTGAAGCACAGCGGGGATTTCTATGCCTCGCTTCTTTTTGTTTCTTTCTCGAGATTTTTTTTTCAAAGAATTGTAAATAAATGGCATGCTTATATATATATATATATATATATATATATATATATATATATATATATATATATATATATATATAAACTGTGAAAATCAAAATTATAGAAGGCAATAACTTATAAAATGAAAGAATTTAAAATTAGAAAAAAAAAATTGAGTGGAAAGTTTTTCAACACGCCTTGTCAGAAAATATGTTAGAAATACAGTCCAACGACGCAATTTTTAAATATTTTTTCTAGAGTTCAATTTTTTAAAAACATTTAGTATTTAAAAAATATTCAATCTATACAAAATTATTAATTTTTAATATAGATTGTCACGTGGCATTTTTTCGTTTACTTATTTTGAACCGGATCTACCGAATCAGTTAATTTTTTTTTATCTGTGTTGATTTGAATCGATATTTTATTATATATTTTATATTGAACAAAACTCAATATTTCATGAAAACCTAATTGTTTCACTTGTTTTGAATCGAACTTACTGAATCAGTTCATTTCTTTATCAGTGTTGAACTGAACCGATACTTTATTATATATTTTATGTTGAACCAAACCGATATTTTATATTATAAATTTTATGTTGAACCGAACCGATTCAATTATTTTTACTGAATCAGCTCATTTTTTATCTATGTTGAACCAAATCGGTACTTTATTATATATTTTGTATTGAACCGAATCAATATTTATCTATTAATTTCCGCTATCTTATGCCGACGTGGCAAATTCTCCTTAATTTAAATTTTTTTTTTTTTTATCCTTTCATCTCATCCCTCTTCTTTTCTAACCTACGTCCCTTCCTCACCCCACCCCCCTCCGCCCCCACTTTTCCTACCGTACTATCACGGACTTAAGCTTTTCGCATAGCAAAAGTTCATGCGGCGCCCGACTTCCTGCTCGAAGAGGGCAAGCCTTGCTTTCTATTTGCTAGCCTGGGCCTTCACACCCTACGACTAAATGCAAAAGTAGAGAAAATAGAAAGGAGTAGTGGTTCCGCAGAAAAAACTAAGTGTCACGCCCCGGGAGTTTTTCGGTTAAGCGGAAAACGTGAAATATAAAAATTTTTCTTTATAGGGTCCCCCCCAGTGCTCGCCAGACCTGCCACACGTGCAAATTCCTCGACCCCGAGAGCGGAGTCTCCTCTGCACGTGCACGGCGGTTTCAACTTAGACAGGCATACCAACCCGCATGTAATCTTGTTCACACTTTAACCACAATCATCGTTCACAATAGTAAGGGGGAGTACTATAACTACTTAACATGGCCGTCGATATTTAGAAAGGATAAATCCATGGGTTTTCAAATCGGTGCCTACACGACACTCGTTGTTTTAAAAGCCATTTTCGCAAACATTTTTCTTGTTTGAAAATAGGCCGAAACTACAGAGTATGAAAGCAAACAGAGTCACCACAATAGTTTGAACATCCACACAAGCACAGCCGAACCCACTCACACAGCACGAAAAACTAAGGAGATATACATGAATAAAACCTCGCGATGTCACTCGAAAGAGATGCTAAATACGAAACATCTTCCTAGACCGTCCTCACATCCGTCTCGTGCCCGCGCCCGACCAACCTGTCACAGAGTGGGAAGTCAGTGACATTACCAGGATGCAACATAAACCAGGGTAAACAATATATATGCGATAATTGGGAAACTAAAATTTATGCAAACTGAGCCATCCGCGTGTCCAGGTTTACCCCCTTCCAAGAGAGCCACGGTACCCTGGAACAATCAAGCATGCGTACTTGCCCCTGTAACAATCGAACATGCGTACTTGCCCCCTATAACAATCGAACATGCGTACTTGCTCCCTGTAATAATCAAACGTGCACCTGCCTCTCGTGATTTGCATATACCCCCCCCCCCCCCCCCCCGGCGCTCGTGCGGTGTCTGAGCAGCCAGGGAGAGGTCCCCATCATCACCCGTCGTGGGGTACACGGGCCAACGTGCCATCTTTCCGGAAAAATACACCAGTGCGGTGGCCAAATTGTCGGTGTGCGTGCAAGCAAATCTTGGGCTCATAATGTGATAAATGCGTATATGATAAGCCAGAGCGACCCATGGTCACTAGAGATATTAATAACAAACATGCTTATGGAAAACAAGGATTAGATGAGATCATAAGGTCAATATTATTATATTCATGCATACACGAAACTTTACCATATATCATAAATGTTAGGATTTGAATGGGGCACCCACCTGAACAGCGATTGGTCGGAACACCCGAAGTTGACTCACAGCCCCCGCACGACACCCCGACCTACGGAGTCCCCAGAGAAACAACCGTTAAGTACGAAGATAATTAAAAAGGAAACGGTGACACGACACTACAACGACTCGACGCCAAAACGTGGTAGCCGGAACACACAAGCATACAGCGGCGAGAAGGGGGGGAGCAGCAGCGGCGCGGCGGCAGGCGGCGGCGCACGGCAACAGAGCCCCGTGTGGGCGCATGCCCGCACGGGGGCGGCGCAGCGGCGCGGCAGCAGACCGCCCCGCGCGGGCGAGGCCCCGCGCGGGCGGCGGCGCGCGGCAACTGAGCCCTGTGAGGGCGCATGCCCGCACGGGCGCGGCGCAGTAGCAGGCCGCCCCGCGCGGGCGGCGCGGAAGCAGGCCGCCCCGCGCGGGCGGCGGCGCGCGGCACCAGAGCCCCGTGCGGGTGCATGCCCGCACGGGCGCGGCGCAGCGGCGCGGCAACAGGCCGCCCCGCGCGGCAACAGAGCCCCGTGCGGGCGCATGCCCGCACGGACGCCGCGCAGCTGCGCGGCAGCAGGCCGCCCCGCGCGGGCAAGGCCACGCGCGGGCGGCGCGGCAGCAGGCCGCCCTGCCCGGGCAAGGCCCCGCGCGGGCGGCGCGGTGGCAAGCCGCCCCGTGCGGGCGGGGCCCCGCGCGGGCGGCGGCGCGCGGCAACAATGCCCCGTGCGGGCGCATGCCCGCACGGGCGCGGCGCAGCGGCGCGGCAGCACGCCGCCCCGCGCGGGCAAGGGCCCCCGCGGGCGGCGAGACAGCAGGCCGCCTCGCGCGGGCGGCGCGGCAGCGACGGCAGCGGCGGCGGCGGCGACAGGGGCATCCGCCCCCCAAAACCCCAATAGAAAACGATAAACCCAAAAATCGAAGGAAGCCCAAGAAACACACAATGCTCACCTTGCGGTAACGGTGGAGATGACCCGATCGTTCCTCGCAGAAGGGGGGGGGGGGTTTCCGGATCCGTTCCCCGCTCGGTTCTCGGCCTCCGCTGCGTTGGTCCCAAAGATGACGAGATCCCTCTCTCTCTCCCTGGCGGCTAGGGTTACGAGGGAATTCCTCTTTTTCCTTTCGAAGGTAAAAACGTCAGTATTTATATACATAGGGAAGTTTCCTCCTCTCAACCCTAAATCTCGCGCACACTCAATAAGGGCGAGAAGCTACAGTTATCGTCACCTTAGAAATTCAAAACCGGGAGATCCGGGAGTCAGATTTCAGATCCGATCGCGCCACTGTTCAACATTTTTCGAGCCCTATCACCGAAAAATACCTGCGAGTACCAATTTAGAACTCCAAAAATCGCTAATAAAATAAACTCTTAAAGTAAGTGATTGTAAAAAGTTTAGGACACTACACTAAGTACTTTTTCTACTTAGAAAATAATACTACAAGATACAACTCTCTCTTGTTGTTTTGGCCTTAGCCAACTCCTCTATTTATAGGCTTATGTACAACTCACCTACTAAGCCTACATTTACAAGGCATGACTCTTGGCATCCCCTTGACATTAATGGTGGTGGTTGCAAGTCTCTTCACCTCCCAAATGTCTCTTTGCCTCCCACAAATGATATTGGGCCACCTTGATAAGCCTACTTCGGTTTGGGCTAGGAACTTAGACTAAAATTTTCTAAGTTCCTAACACTCTCCTCCACCTAATGCGTAGGCGTCCTCATCGCGCGCTGCTTCTGGAACTCGTCGATAAGTGCTTGGTATCGCCAAAGTGTGTCACTCTTCTCCCGAGTAGCCTCGTCGTAAGGGAGATTTTTCCACTTCACCAAGTACTCTGGGCTTGGCGGCACTCTGCGTCGCCGAATCAGACGAGTGTCCATGATGGATTCCGCCTCTTTGTCATGGGATGTAGTCATGGTCACCGGGGCGCGCTGCGACACGCCACGGTTTAGATCCTCGGCGTCTCCATGGTATTGTTTCAGCTTGCTGACATGGAAGACATGATGGATCTTGAGGTTCGCGGGCAGCTGCAGTTTGTAGACAGACTTACCCACACGTTTGACGATGAGGTATGGGCCTTCATACTTGCGCAGCAGCCCCTTGTGCACTTTGCGCAAGACCTTGAACTGCTGCGGTAGTAATTTGACCATCACTTGATCACCCACGGTAAACTCCCAAGGTTGTCGCTTTTCGTCCGCCCACTTTTCATTCGCCGAGCTGCTTTCTCCAAGCTCGCCCTCGCAATTTCACCACTTTCCTGCAAATTAGAGGTAAATTGGAGAGCAACAGGGCTGCGAAACTGCTCTTCCGCGGCGGCTGTGTGTGGGGCGAGCGGTTGTCGCCCAATCGCCAGCTCGAAGGGACTACAGCCCGTAGAGTCGCTGCGCCGCAAGTTGTAGGAAAACTGGGCAACATCAAGGTGATGTACCCAATCATTCTGACTGGCACTCACAAAGTGCCGCAAGTACTCCTCCAACAAAGCATTCGCCCGCTCCGTTTGTCCATCCATCTGTGGATGAAAACTGGTGGAAAAGAGCAACTCAGAGCCCAAGATTTTGAACACCTCAGTCCAAAACTTGCCGGTGAATTTGGGATCGCGGTCGCTCACAATACTTTCGGGGATCCCCCAAAGTTTGACGACATGGCTGATGAAGAGTCATGCTGCTTCTTCAGCCGTGCAATCGGTTGGCGCTGCGATGAAGGTCCCGTACTTAGAAAAATAATCCACCACCACCAGTATGGACCCACGCTCCCCCACCTTTGGCAAGGCGGAGATGAAGTCCATGGAGATGCTCTCCCACGGACAGCTTGGAATAGGCAATGGTTCGAGGAGACCGCCAGGTCGCCGGTGTTCAACCTTGTCCTGTTGACACACCAAGCAAGTTCGCACGTAGGCCTCAACGTCTTCGTGCATTCATGGCCAGTAGTAAGCGGTCTCGAACAATGCCAAAGTCTGCTTCTGACCTGGATGACCTGCCCACTTGGAGTCATGACACTCATTTGTGAGCTCGCGGCGAAGGTTGCCCCACTTGGGCACAAACACCCGCCGCCCTTTGGTGAGGAGTAACCCGTCGCTGAGCCAAAACCTTCGCGTTTTGCCCTCCTTGACAAGTTGCACAAGGTTCTGAGCGATAGGGTCCTCGTTGGTTCCTGCGCGAAGTCGATCACGGAGTGTCCCGCGAAGTTGCCACATAGGCGCTAGTTCAGCCTTGCGGCTGAGTGCATCGGCCACGTGATTCTCCTTCCCGGGCTTGTGTTGCATCACCATCTCGAACTCCGCCAAGAAATCCTGCTACCTTGCCTGTTTAGGCGACAGCTTCTTCTGCGATTGGAAGTACCTTGTGGCGACGTTGTCAGTGCGCACCACAAACTTGCTCCCGAGCAAATAATGCCGCCAGGTCCGCAAATAATGCACGACGGCGGTCATCTCCTTCTCTTGGACAGTGTACCGCCGCTCGGTGTCGTTGAGTTTGTGACTCTCGTAGGCAATAGGGTGTCCATCCTGCACGAGAACACCGCCAATGGCAAAATCTGAGGCATCAGTGTGTACCTCAAAGGTGCGACTGCAGTCAGGTAGTCGCAGCACGGGATCCTCCGTCACCGCCCGCTTTAGGTCCTCAAATGCCTTCACGCATTGAGGGGTCCAATCCCACGAGTGGTTCTTCTTCAAGAGATCCATCAAGCGGGCTGCTCTCGCAGAGTAGCCTGCAATAAAACATCGATAGTAGTTGACGAGCCCAAGGAATGACCGCAACTCAGGTATAGTTGTTGGGGACTCCCATTCGCAAATGGCTCGCACTTTCTGTTGATCCATGCGGAGTTGTCCCTGGTCTATCCAGTGGCCAAGGAAGTGTACCTCTTCATTTGTGAAGCTGTATTTCTCCTTCTTGACGAACAACTGGCTCTCCCGCAACACTTGGAAGACGGTTCGTAAATGTTCGATGTGCTCCTCCAAGGTGTTGCTGTATATCACGATGTCGTCGAGGTACATGACCACGAAGCGATCGAGATAGGGATGGAACAGCTTGTTCATGAGAGTGCAGAAGGTCGCTGGCGCATTCGTCAAGCCGAACGGCATGACAAGGAACTTATAGGACCCGTACCTTGTCACGCACGTGGTCTTTTCCTCATCTCCTTCCGCAATCCGCACTTGGTAGTACCCGGAGCGAAGATTAAGTTTGGTGAAGAATTTCGCTCCGCCCAATTAATCAAAGAGATCTGCAACCAAAGGGAGAGGGTACTTGTTTTTTATAGTTACCTTATTGAGCGCCCTGTAGTCTATACAAAGCCGCAGGCTTCTATCGCTCTTCCACTGGAACAAAACTGGTGCTTCATAGGGTGCTTTTGACGGTCGAACGAATCCTGCATCGAGGAGTTCCTTCAATTCTCCCTCGAGCTCTGGTGGGGCCATTCGGTATGGCGCTTTTGCTTGCGGTTTGGCTCCTGGCTCGAGCTCGATAGCATGATCCACCTCCCGCCTAGGTGGAAGTTGCTTTGGCAATTCCTTGGGCATGACGTCTTGGAATTCTGCCAAAACCGTCGCAATCTCCGTCGAAAGGTCCTCCTCCTCGAGGCCCTCGTCGCTCACCTCGCGGATTGCCGCAAGGTAAGTCATCTCACCACGGTTCACACCCCTTCGCAACTGTAAAGCAGAGAGGGTCTGGATGTTTACCGTTTTCTCCTGGCTCGCTAGGACCATGCACGGGGTTGTCTCCTCCATGATGCTTAATGCTCCAAGGTGTGGCATCGGAACCGCCTTTGACGAAGCCAAGAAGTCCATACCCAGTATGACTTGGAAGTCGTCGATAGGTGCGGCAGTGAAGTTTGCAGTGCCCTTCCAAGGTCCCACTGCAATTGCCACGCCTTTGGCCACCCCTAACACGGGTTGTGCTTGCAAGTTGACGGCCTTCATCTTACTTGTGTCCTTCTTGAGGGAAAGGCCTAATCGCTTGGCCTCCGCCTCCGCGACAAAGTTATGAGTGGCTCCCGTGTCAACCAGCGCTCGTGTGGCCTTGCCGTTAAGGACCACATCGATGTACAAGAGTCCCTTGTTGAGGGATTTGGTGTTGCTTGCCACCCCCTGAACCGTATTGACGAGCCTAAGAGCGCCCATCTTTGTTGGTTCGCTGCTGCCCTCACCCTGCTCGGTTTGGACAACATTTACCTACTTTTTCTTTGGACAATCTCTCGCCCAATGGTTTTCGCCACAAACGTAGCACATCAACTTTTTGGATGGCGCCGCAGGTCTTTTGTCGCGACCCCTACGCTCCTTTGGGTCGCGACGTTCTCCCCCACCCTTAGCCTTGCTCACTTTGGGTGTTCTGCCGCGAGACGGATCTGCCTTCTCATACTCAGGCAGCTTCTCCGCTAAGGCGATTGCGGAGCCCACGTCTTGCACGTTGCGCCCCACAAGTTCTTTGTTCCCCCATGGTTGGAGTCCGTCAAGAAAGAAGAATAGACGATCTTCTTTCGCCATGTTGGTGATAGACAGCATCAACTTGGAGTACTCCTTGACATACTCCTTGAGAGTCGCGGTATGTTTGAGTCGTCGAAGTTGCCTCCTCGCAAGATATTCGACGTGCTCGGGATAGAACTGCGCCTTAAGCTCGCGCACAAAGTCCTCCCAAATCTTCAATTCGTATTGGCCCTTCTCGGCCTCTGCAGATCGCCGATGCCACCACAGCATCGCATCGTCAGCGAGGTACATGGATGCGGCCTCAACTTTTTCCTCCTCTTCGTCTAGCCGCAGCGCCTTGATGTAGCGCTCCATGTGCCATAGGAAGTTGTCGATTTCTTTTTCGTCGCGCGTTCCCTTAAAAGATTGAGGCTCAGGAATATGTACCTTTGAAGCATACCCCCTGTGAGGTTCAGGATCACGCCCTACCGTTTTCTCAAGGATTGTGACCCGGGACTTGAGGTCCTCGACCTCATCGACCCGGGCAACAAGATCATTGATTAGGGTACTTCGCTCCTGGTCACGCTGAGTAATGGTCTCCTAAAGCCTTTGAAACTCGGTGCGAAAGGTTGCCATTGCAATAGTAACACTTTCCTCCATGCTACGAAAGTCACCAACAAACATTGTTAGAGTTTCAGTCAACTCAGAAAATTGTTCACCTATTCTTGCCACGACATCCTCCAATAGCGCGAGACGGTCCTCCAAAGGAGCGTCGTCCCTCGTGATGGCCTGCCGCTCTTTGCTCTTGCCTCGCCTAGACTGCCTTGGAGGTTCAGCCGCAACATCAGGGTTGCCAGCATCTGATGTTGACATGGTTCCTATCTCGAACCGGCTCTGATACCAACTGTCACGGACTTAAGCTTTTCGCCTAGCAAAAGTTCGTGCGGCGCTTGACTTCCTGCTCGAAGAGGGCAAGCCTTGCTCTCTATTTGCTAGCCCGGACCTTCGCGCCCTACGACTAAATACAAAAGTAGAGAAAAGAGAAAGAAGTAGTGGTTCCGCAGAAAAAATTAAGTACTCTCTCTACTTAGAAAATAATACTACAAGATACAACTCTCTCTCTTGTTGTTTTGGCCTTAGTCAACTCCCTTATTTATAGGCTTTTGTACAACTCACCCACTAAGCCTATATTTACAAGGCATGACTCTTGGCATCCCCTTGACATTAATGGTGGTGGTTGCAAGTCTCTTCACCTCCCAAATGTTTCTTTGCCTCCCACAGATGATGTTGGGCCACCTTGACAAGCCCACTTCGGTTTGGGCTAGAAACTTAGACTAAAATTTTCTAAGTCCCTAACACTCCTCACCCCACCCCCCTCCGCCCCCACTTTTCCTACCATACGCTCCTTATCTCCCCACATCACTTTTTTTCATATAATAAAATTTTAATTAAATATTTCATTAAAATTATACCTTTATTATTAATTATAAAAATTATTCGAATAGATTCAAAATAGCAACAAATAAAAAAAAAAGTGAATTCAAATTTGAATTAAAAATTTGAGATAATAAAAACTTAATATTATGTTTATATTATTAATAAAAAATAAATACGTTTATTAAGAGGGTAGTTGAAAGGTTATAAAATTTATGGGTAGTTAATTTAATACTAAAAGTTATTATATTTATTAAGAAGATATGCGAAAAATTTTAAAAAAATTTATTAATGGATAAATATAATTTATTATCTTATATTTTTAATTTAAATTTAAATTTATTTTGAGAATCTGAATTTTAGTTTTCTAATTAATTAATTTCTCACAAACTATCAATATGACTTTTTATTTTTTCTCTACTAAATTTTTAATTCCAATTAATCCATCACACCCTTTCCTTTCACCTTGCTCTTCATCCTCACTGGCGTATAATCCTTCCCCTTATTCTCACTAAATTTTTAATTAATATCCAAATAATTTTACTACCATCCATAATTCTCACATCTATATCTATACAAATCCATAAATCCCAATACTTTCTGCTACGTGATAATTTTTCCTTCACCCTCATCAACTCTTATTTGATGAAATGTCATAGCTTTTTCTCTTCCTTCCTCTCTATTCAACTTCTCTATTCAACTCTTAAAAATTTATAAAAATATATTTTATTAATATATTTTATTTTTTTTATATTATTTATCCGTCGCATCCCGCGAATTACTACAGTAGTGAACCATTAAATGGACGCATATCCTTAATATTAGCTTCATTAGGAAGCTTCTACGAAAGTTTTATTCTTAAAATAAGCTTCATTAAGAGGTAAGCTTCATTAAGAGGCTCCCTGCGGAAGTTTTATCCTTAAAATTAGTTTTATTGAAAAACTTCCTACTGAAGTTTTATTATTAAAATTAGCTTTATTGGAAAGCTTCCTACTAAAATTTTATCCTTAAAGTTAGTCCTGATACTTCTTTGCGCAAAATATTGATTCAATGAAAAACAAACCTAGAAATTACATTTAACATGGTTTTTTATTAAGCTTTTTTATTGATTCTTTTTCATTATTAAGCTTCTGATTTGGCTAGGTGAGAGATTTTTTATAAGATTATTATTTAAATTAAATGGTTTGAAAACAGCACACAAAATCTTTTTCATATAAATTTTTTGTGTCATAGCATGCAAGTTCTTTAATATTTATTGAATACAAATATTATGATATAATAGCTTAGAGATTTACGATTGTTTCACGTAATAAAGATTTTCAGTTCGAAATTAACTTCTCAACTTTTTTTGTTTTTTTGTGGCCATGTTGTCTCGCTCTCTTGCTTAGTTCATGAACTTTTGAATGAAGCGGTAGCCAACTACATTTTCTCCAAAAAATAAAATAAAAATAATAATAATAATAATAATTTTGGAGCTCAAACATGAGAGAGGGTTTTGAATATAAATAATTAATTAAGTTTTTACATATAATCGGTTATTTTACAAATTTGTTATTTATGTAAGCAGATTATAACAAATATTGATTTTGCTTGCAAAGTTCGTGCGACGCCCGCTTTCTTGCTCAAAGATGGACAAGTCCGTCTCAATCTTACTAGTTCGGACCTAGTCCCGTTTGGTTCGGATATAAATTTAAGAGGTATAAATTTTTTTATACCTGGGATAGTTTGTTATTCCGTGATAATTAAGTATAAAAGTTAAATTGCGTTTGGTTCAAAATTTGGTATTCTCTAAAGTTTGCTATTCCGTGATAATTAAGTATAAAAGTTAAATTGCGTTTGGTTCAAAAGTTGGTATTCTCTAAAATAAAAAAAATTATGTTTGGTTAAAATTATGGGATAGTGGAGAATAGTAGAAAAAGATGATAGATTTTTTATCAAAATACCAATTTTACCCTTACCTTATATATATATAAATTAATTTTAATTATTATAAATTAATTAAAATAACAATTTAATTATTAATAAATTATATCTTACCTAAATAAAATATTTTTTTATATTTTATAGTATATTTTAGTAAATAATAATTAGTAAATAAAATTAGTAAACATAATTAGTAAATAAAATATAAAATAATTTTTTATATTTTATAGCATATTTTATTAAATAAAATTAATAAACATAATTAGTAAATAGTATATTTTAGTAAATATAGTCTCAGATAGAAAGCTAACTAAAGCAAAAAATAAAAAAAAAAAAATTCATTCATTGCCCCTAGGTATAAACCTTATTCCAGGGAGGAGGTGGAGTAGAAATTAACAGGTTATTCTGGAATAACCCGTTAAACTGAGAATATTTTAAACTTTTATCCCTATGCTTTTTTTCCTCTTGTTTGGTAAGAATTGGAGGATAAAGGAGGAATAACCCCCTTTATCCTCCAACCAAACAGGACCTTAAAGACTAAGCGTAAAAAAGATAAAACGAGAGTGAGGAATAAAGGTTCTATAAAAATTAAGTATTCTATTAATTAGAACAAAAATTACAAGATACATGCACATACTCTTTCTTGTTTCTTGCCCTTAGCCAATCTTTCTATTTATAGACACATAGTACACTGGGAATTAAGTGCCGCTCTACCTCCCCACGTCTCGACGATATCCATTGGGTATCACTCGAGACAGAGCGATACCCAATGGGTATCGCCCGTGCCGTGCCGAGCGTGCTAAGTTTTTTTTTTTTTTTTTTTTTTTACACATAATTTTACAGTAAATATATAGTTAAATACTTATTATACTTGTGAATTTTATTATTATATTATTATTTTTATTTTTTATGAGGTATAGTTATACTTTATATATAAAAAAAGTTATCAATATATTAATTGGTGAGTATAATAAACTATATATAGTCAATATTCATAATTTTTTAGCTAAACATTTCAAAACAATATTATAAGAGGTTATTTGAAATAAAAAAGCAAAAAAAAATCGTGTCAAAACGTGCCATTGAGAGGTCATGCGTATCCATCGGCACGCAAGCGTGCCACGTGTCGGTACGGAAGTGTGCCCGTACCGTACTGTGTCAGGCGAAGAGCGGCACGCCCCATACCATGTCATTTAATTCCTTGATAGTACATTAAATTTACTCTCTATTTAGCCTATATTAAACACTTACTAACACTAGAAGACAGCCAATCCGAGAATTGTCCATGATCTTTGAATTACTATTGACAGTTTTGAGGGCATTTACTTCTGCAGTTTGTATGACCTTTCATTTTTCACAAAAGTTATTGGTTTGATGTCTCTTTAGCTGTTCACTTAGCAAAGTTGGGCAGAGACTTGAGTTGAAAATTTTGAAAGTTCGTGACAAAATGCTCCGATTCTTTAACTAAGGTGTTAGGATTTGATTAGATTTGTAGTTGAATCCTAGTTGGATTAGGATTAATATTTAAATCTTAAAGAGATAAGTTTGTTAAGATTTAAATATTAATTAGAGTAAAAATCTATTTAGACTAGGATTTGGATAGCTTTTGACATAAGCTATAAATATAGCATATGTGCTATTATTTGATGGTGGTGTTAACGGGATGTTAACGTGGTCACACCCATGAAGGTGGGGTTAAGATAGTTACACCCAAGATGGTGATAATACTCATGGAGGTGGTGGGGGCTAGAATTTAGCCACACCCATATAGTGGTATCCACAGTAAGGTGGTGTTAACGTGGTCACACCCATAGTCTTCTAGATTTATAGAAGACGAGAGAAGGGAGTCTTCTAGGTTTATAGAAGACGAGAGAAGGGTGAGAGAGATTCAGGAGGAGGGCTCGGGTTTATAGAAGACGAGAGAAGGGTGAGAGAGATTCAGGAGGAGGGCTCGGGTTGAAGCTACTCTATTGCAGAAGAAAAGTTTGTACAATCGGTGTAATTCTTTTCTTGGTTAATGAATCTTATTTCACCCGCATATTTCTGTTTTGGTTTTCGTCTTTTTGTGGTTGTATTGGTTCCAGATTTGTTGAGAGGACGGGTTTATGGTAAAAATCCGATTTGACGTTTCCGCTGCGGAATCCCAACTCTAGGCGGTACCAGAGCGGATTGCGGTATCGAAGCGGGTTGCGGATTCAGAGAATCTGGTACCGGGGCGAGTACCGGATTTTTTCCAACAATTGGTATCAGAGCTAAAGGTTGGCGATCCTCAGGAGATATCGACATCAGAGTACTGGATTACCGATCATCACAGGAGGCGATCACAATTTGATCTCGTTAGGCGTGTTGGACTCGAAGGTATGTGATTTTTCGGCTTCAGGTGGAGCTAGAGAGTCCAAAAGCGAGATCGGAGATGCAGTCGCTCAAGGTGGAGCGAAGGAGAGCTCGATGTAGCGATTAAAGACTACAAATCAAATCAAGGTGGAGATTGTTAGGATTTGATTAAATTTGTAGTTGAATCCTAGTTGGATTAAGATTAATATTTAAATCTTAAAGAGATAAGTTTATTAAGATTTAAATATTAATTAGAGTAAAAATCTATTTAGACTAGGATTTGGATAGCTTTTGACATAAGCTATAAATATAGCATATGTGCTATTATTTGATGGTGGTGTTAACGGGATGTTAACGTGGTCACACCCATGGAGACGGTAGTGGTAATACCCATGGAGGTGGTGGGGGCTAGAATTTAGCCACACCTATATAGTGGTATCTACACCCACGGTGGTGGTAACACCCAAGGAGGTGGTGGGGGTTAGGATTTAGCCACACCCATAGTCTTCTAGATTTATAGAAGACGAGAGAAGGGAGTCTTCTAGGTTTATAGAAGACGAGAGAAGGGTGAAAGAGATTCAGGAGGAGGGCTCGGGTTGAAGCTACTCTATTGCAGATGAGAAGTCTGTACAATCGGTGTAATTCTTTTCTTGGTTAATGAATCTTATTTCATCCGCATATTTCTGTTTTGGTTTTCGTCTTTTTGTGGTTGTATTGGTTCCAGTTTTGTTGAGAGGACGGGTTTATGGTAAAAATCTGATTTGACGTTTCCGCTGCGGAATCCCAACTCTAGGCGGTACCAGAGCGGATTGCGGTATCGAAGCGGGTTGCGGATTCAGAGAATCTGATACCGGGGCGAGTACCGGATTTTTTCCAACATAAGGCTATATTTGGTTGGGAGATAAAGGAGGGATAACTTTTTTATCCTTCCTTTATCTCCCAAAAAAAAAAAAAAAAAAAAAAAAATAGAGGGATTTGTTATCCCTCTTTAACGGGTTATTCTGTAATAGCCCGTTAAAGAGGGGGAATAACAATTCTACCCATTGGTGGGAACAAGATTGTTTTCATGCAGAAACAATTTTATTTTCATTTTTTTAAAAAAATTAAAATTAAAATTTATAAAATTTTAAATTTAATTTTTTTTATTTTATAAATTTTAAAATTTTTAACTTTAATATTTTATAAATCTAAAAATTTTAAAAAATTTTAAAATTTTAAAATTTAAAATTTATACAAAATTTGTATATATAAATTTTTAAAATTTTTATAGAAATTTTTTAATTTATACAAATTTAAAAATTAAAATTTTTGCATCATCTTTTACACATTTTTTGAGATAATTAAAATTTAAATTTTTAAATTTAGAAAAATTTTAAATTTTATAACTTTTTAAATTTGTAACTATAATTTTTGATAAATTTATAAATTTAATAAATTTTAAAATTTATACAAATTTTAAAATTTTTAACTTTAATTTTTTAAAAAATCAATGGTATTATTTACTAAAATATAAACTTTAATTTATATAAATATTAATTATTATTAAATTAATATTTTATATTAATTAATTAGATAAAATATTATTATTTTTAAATTATAATTACTCTTATTTTTTTATTATTCTCGTTTATTCTAAAAAAATGAACCAAATACAATTTCAGTTATTTCTAAAAATAACATCTTTATAAAGCAAACACTATTTTTCTTTTATCCCTGACTATTTTAGGAATAACAAACTATCCCAGAGATAAAAAAATTTATCACCAAGTCTGATAATCCCCGAGCTAAACGGTATCTAAGAAAATAATAACTTTGGTTCTTTTCAAATTGTATTTAAATATTTTTCAATTTTTCAGATTTTTCAGTATATTTCTTACCGCGCTATAAAATAGAGAATTTATTTTTGAAGCTGCCATATATTCGTATGGAAATGGTGAGGAGAAGAGAGTTGTCAGTTGATGACGACGAGAATTCCAAGAAGAGATTTTTGTAGCCATTTTGTTGGATTCATTGGGGAGCATTTATCTCGGAAAGGGAAAGAAAATAACAAATGGTGCCATGAGTGCTCCTTGACTTACTAAAGAACAAAAAACTGTTTTTTTCCTTTTTCTTTTTTTGGTTTTTGTTTTTTTATGCATGTGATAAAAACGTACGCATTCATTATACAAAGGGATAAAACTTTAGGAAAGAGTTCTTCTTCCATGTCGGATAAAAAAAAGGGTAAATTAAGAGCTTATTTTTAAAATATTTTTTTTTTATTAATTTGGTATTCGTAACAATCGAATTCATTAAATTTGACGGTAATTATATTAAATTTAAATATTTTGAATGCTTTTGAGAATCATATTTAATAATTGACATATATATATATATATATATATATATATATATATATATATATATATATATATATATATATATATATATATATATATATATGAATAATTAATTTTAACAAATTTTCAAGCACATTTAGCAAAATAATTTATATCAAAATAAGAATTGAAAGTTATTATTATATCAAAATAATAGTTGAGACGGTATTCATTAATTTTTTTTTTTTTTTTTTTTAGTATGTATGGTGTGTATTTACGAGAACAATAATATTACTAAAAAAAAAAAAAGCAATTTGATAGAAAGTAGGTTTAGAAATATATTTTCTAATCAATAAAGAATTGATTCGCTTAAACTAAAATATTGAATGTAAAAAATTTTAAAAAAAATTGAGGGAATAAAATTATAATACTGTATCATTCAGAAGATTTTTTTTTTTTTTTTTTTTTTTCAAATGGCATCATTTCCCAATTAACAATGTCAATTATAGAATGGATGATTGGAGGTTAAATCTACACCTAATTCTCATGTGCCATCATTGTGTTTTTGAGATTTTTGTGGTTCCCCTTATTTTATGCCTTAAATTCCTCAACGAAGTGATATGATGGACACCTATCTTTTCTCATAAAACAAGAGAGAGAGAGAGACTCACTGAACCCACATATGACCCTCACACTGTCTCATCCTATCAAATATATATATATATATATATATATATATATATATATATATATATGGGGTAATTTTTTATATACTCCTAAAAATTTTCTTGTTTTTAGATTTACCTTTCTTAGAAGGCTAATATTAAAACTACCCTTCTTACGTTCTAACTTCTTTCTAAAATACTCCTGAAGTTAAACTCTGTTAGTGTACCGTTTGGAGCTGCCGTTATCTGTGTGAAATTACTATTTTGCCCTTTCAAATATACCCTTCTATCATAACCAACTTTTTCTTATGTACCCTTAAAATTTTCAATAGTTTTGGTAGATAGGGACAAAATAGGTATATCTAACAGTTTTCAACTCCGATTATTATTTAACTCTAGTTTAACCCTAGTTAACTTAACAAAGGGAAACGGTATGGGTATTTTTAATAACGGTGGAACGTATGAATGATATATTGGAAAGAAAAAAATAAGAGTGATAAATCAGAAATTTCTTCAGATTTCAGGGGTACACAGGCAATTATCTATATATATATATATATATATATATATATATATATATGGGCGATGCCAGGTGTACACCCCTTTAGGGGTGTACATTCTATACCCCATCTTATTCTGGGTGGATATTATTTTACTCGTCACATCGAGTGACGAGTAAAATTCATCCCACTCCAGAATGAGGTGGGGTGTAAGATATACACTCCTAAAGAAATGTATACTTATATATACCCTATATATATTTTTTTTTTGAAGTGAGAAAAAAAAATAACGTGGTGGAAGTATTACACAGAAAATAATGACTACTCATCATACAATTTATTTTTTATTATAATTATTATAAAGAAGTATATTTTTTAAAAAAAAAATACTAGTGGAAGATTGTGTTTGGACACGCACAAAAAGATCAAATCCTAACTTCTTGAAGGGCATTAATCTAGATAACAATTATTCAGCTTGCCCAGTAAACCGTATAATTCTTTTGAAGCCATGTAAATTTGCGATTTGATGATTTGCTGAAGGTTTTTTCTCTACATATGGTCGAAAATGCCGATGCAGATAACTCATGTAAGAAGTCTAACACCTAAATCAGTCATGTTGATCTTTCGGACAGTTCGGAACCAGAGCAATCCAAAGTCGTAACGTATTCAATTTGATCAGTTTTTCGAGTAATAGATCCAACCGTCTGCTTTGTTTGATCCGGTTTGATCGCATCAATTTATGCTTACACCCTACATTAAAGCCGAAGAGAGTCTAAGTTGAGTAGCTTCCGATATATGCATTAACTTTTAATGAAGTAAAATGGAATTGGGTATGTAGTACAATTCATAAAAAAGATTAGTGTAATTAATTTATATATACAATGCTAATTATAATAACTAAAAGAAAAGTACTAATAGTTTGTAGTATGAATTAGTGTTTTTTTATTTTTGAGTCAATTTAAGTATTTTAAGTATTAGATTATCTTATTTTGAGTCAATTTTAAGTATTTTAAGTATTAGATTACTCTTTAAATAATCTAATATTTTAAGTAATTTAATTATTTTATTAACTAATTATCTAGCTATTAAATAATTAACTAATTAATTTATTAATTTATTAAAAAATTTGTAGTTAATTAAAATATTAATTAACAATACTCATTATTAACTATTTTAGTAATTAATATTTATAATTATCTAGTTAATTAAATAAGTTAAATTATTAATTAATTTATATTTTTATGTTAATTAATTAGATAAAATATTATTATTTTAAAATTATAATTATTGTTATTCTCACTATTTCAATTTAACTATCCAAATACTATTTTTTTATTTAAAAAATAATCTAATTTTCATCCCAATACAAAATTGATCTTGTACCTATTTATTTCAAAAATTATATATAGAGCTAGACTTGTGCACTTTTAAAAGCACGGAGGCCCCGTGTTCCCATGTTGTTTTCGATGTTGGGGCTTCCAAATGGACGATCGGCTCCGTTAGACTTGATCCATAATATTTAAAAAGCCTATAAATGAAATTTCGTGAACTTTCGATATCATTTGCCTAATGATCAAAGTGGCTCAAAATCTTTAATCGTTGTGGTGATCAGTCATGTAAGTTTAACAGTGTAGAAATATATATTCAAATCACGTAAAATTTTAATAGAAAATTCTTTATACTATATAGAACAAGATCAATATTTTTGATTTAAAATTTTAGTATCATATCATTATATTTTGTGAAATTTTTATCTTCAATTATTAATTTTGAGTCATTTCGATTACTAAGTAAATGATATCGAAAAATCGTAAAATTTAGTTTCTGGATACTTTAAATATTCTAGATCAAATCTAATGAAGCCAATCGTTCATTTGGATGTCCCAACATTAAAAATAATTTTAGAACACAAAAAGTTTTATATTTTTAAAAACACACAAATTTTACTCTTATATATATATATATATATATATATATATATATATATATATATAGTTGGGCTGGAATGCTATTGATAGCACCAACCAAGCTTTGTTACCCATTTTGTAGCCATTGGATTGTATTGAGATTCGTGCAAGCTCTTTAATTAAAAAAAAAAGAAAATTATTTTTTATTTTTTCTTTTTACTTTTTCTTTTCTATTTTTTTCATTAAAGAGCCTACACGGATCTCAATGCGATCCAATGGCTACAAAATGGATGGCAAAGTTGGGTTGGTGCTATCAATAGCATTCCAGCCCAACTCTATATATATATATATATATATATATATATATATATATATAATAAGAAAAATGCTATGTGTACACCCGTAAGGGGTGTACATCTCACACCCCCACCCATCTAAGGGTGGGGGTGTGATGATGGGTCACTTGATGTGACCCGTAAAAAATATCGCCATCATTAAAATGATGGAGATGTATGATATATACCCCTTCGGGGTGTACATGTAGCATTGCTCATATAATAAACAGTTTTTACTTATAATTGAGCCAAGCGAAACCTACAAGTAGCTTTTTCTTTTTTCTTTTTTTTTTTTTCATAATTTAATGCCATGAAGATGACAAAAACCACCAACCAACACCATCAAATGGGATTATCAATGCGTTGCAGCTTTGGTTCCCTCAATATAGATGGGACCCTCGGTGTTATCATTCGCCCTGCTGAAACTTCTGAAGCATTGTTCCAATAAAGTTGGTTGAATAAATTAATATTCATAATTTGTAATTAAAATGTTTTTGACTTTTGTTTTTTGTTTTTTGTTTTTTTTTCTTTTTTTAAGCAGTAAAGAAGAAAAGGCAGAGTCATTTGGTACATACTGTTTGTTAAAGGGGAAATGATACTTGTACACTCAAAACGGGGTGTATATCACACATCCCATTCATCCAATGAGTGGGGTGTGATGATGGGTCAATCGATGTGACCCGTAAAAGATATCGCCACCATTAAAATGGTGGAGGTGTATGATGTACACCCCTTCGGGGTGTACATGTAGCATTGCTCTTGTTAAAGTGTGGTGTTTGAGCAATTAATGCTCGCAGAAGAACTATTTATATCTATATATAATTTATCTTATTTTTATCATGTATAATTATTTTTTTATTAAAAATTTTTGTTTCATTCATTTTCGAAATGTACATTCTTCATCTTTTCTTATTAATTTTTTTCTACAACTTACATCCATCATCACCTTTCCTCATGTCACCTTTCCTTATTAATTTCTTTCTAGAACTTACACCTCATTATCTTTCCTGTCTTTTCAAAACGTACGCCCCTTTATTTTTTTTCATCTCCTACTCATTATATATTCCCTCATCTACCATCTTTTGTGTTTTTTCATGAGAGAGAGAGAGTGTTTGTGTGTGGAGAGTTGGAGAGAGTTTTATATGTGATATGATACGATTATAAGAGAGAGAGGGAGAGGGAGAGGCGGAAGGAGAATCGTGACGTGGATGTGGGAAGGATGAGCCACGCACGTGTCACGGACGATGGCGAGGATCCTTCGGCACGTGTAAACCCCCGGCATATAACGATACTCACTTCACTCTGCTCGCACAGTTAAATGTCATCCTTCAATTTTATTGCACGAAATCTTTATTGTAAACACAGGCAATAGTGTTTTTCTTTTTCTCTTTTTGTATTTTTCACGTTGATTACATATCATTTAAATTTAATCCTGTTTTTTTATTCTCAACCAAATTTTTTATATTAAATAGTTTTGATGAGTTTATATATTTAATACTTATTTTTTCTAACTATCATATATGATCTAAAAAAAATTATAAAAAATATTTTAATAAAATCTACTCGCTACATCGCGCGGATAGCTACACTAGTTATATTAAAATTCATTTGATATTTTCTCAATTTTTCTGAATTAGAAAAAAAAAATACAGAAGCAAAAAAGCCAAAAAAGAGAAAAAAGGAAAGGAAAAGAAAAGAAAAGAAAAGGCTTATAGGCTTCAATATTGTGAAACAAAAAGCTCATTAGAATTTTTCTGCTTTAAAAACTTTAAAAAAAATTTAGACTAAAATACAAAAAAAAAATTCTATGCATATCAATTTTTCATATTTATTTTTTAATTTTTAAAAATTTATATTTTGCTCTTTTACAATTTCAGACATGTTTTCAGAAAATTACGACGTAAATGAAAAGAAAATAACCAAAGTACTTTTGCTCTATAAAAGAAATGATTTTTTCTGTTATTTTTAAGAGTATTAATTTTCGGTATAAATTATAAGAAATAAATTGAATAGTGATGAAATTTTAATGGAGGGGACTAAATATATCAACTTTTGAAATTTTGAACGAGTAAAATATAAATTTTTAAAAATTTGGAAGGAAAAGTTAAAAAGTAAATATTTATAATTTTTTTTTTTTTTTTTTTTTTTGTATTTTAACATAAAGAATTACTTGAGAAATTAGAGTAAGTACACTCTGGGGCCCTGCTTGAGCACAGGTTCAATTTTACCAAAGCATAGTATTCCTAGGATTCCTTTTGCTCAGTAACATTAATGTTGCAAAAATTCAAGAGAATCTATATATTTCTATGTGGGGTTTGATGAAGTACAAGATAAGCCTTTTCCTTTAGAAAGTTATCAAGAGTAGATTTGATAGAAAATATAATCAAAATAAAAATTCAAATTTATTTATTATCAGATTAATTTTTCAATAAAAATACAGCATTATATATAAATATTAAATTATATGAAACAACGGTTTATCTCTAAAATTTGTCGTAAACTTAGTAGGTGTTTAATGTTGACATTAGTGAGTGTTTTTAATGTAATCTTAGTGGATGAGTTCTCTATAAATATTGAAATTGACTATGCGCATTTTGTAATTTTTGCTTCTAAGTAATATATATATATAGTTCTTTCTTCCACTTAGTTTTTGAGGGCGCGGAGATTTGGACTTATAAGATCGAAATAGTCTTGCCTATCTTCGAGCATGAAGGCGGGCGCCACACCGACTTCGGCCAGCAAAATTATTAAGTCCGTAATATTAAGCTATTCATTAATGCTTACATATTTTATATTCAACTCTTTTTTTAATATCTGGACTCAAAATTTTTTAATAGATCTGGATTGCAAGACGTAGACTTAATTAAATAAAAAAAAATTAGATAAGATTAGAATTTTAACTGAATTCGAATTCAAAATTTTTTACTCTAATAACATATTAAATTACATAAAACAATAGTTACTACAAGAGAATTAATATTGATATATTTTATATTTAACAATAAATTTTATATTCCTACTCGTATATACATACGGTGAAGATAGAAATGATCTATACGCATACACTATCAAAAGAGATAATAAAAGAAATAATAAAAAATAATAAAAAAACAAAATTTATGCCATATACAAAATGACGGTTGGAGGGGGCTTTAGACCCGCCTTATACAATCTTATCTAAGGGCTCGTTTGGTAACGGAATAAGATAGAACTAGCCATTCCAGGGATAAGTATAAAGTATGAAACTAGTGTAAAAAACGTTTGGGATGGTTTCAGGAATAAAAAATTTTGTGTTTGATATGAGAATGAGAAATAAAGAATTTTAATTTGGATAAATTATTTTTTTGCCCTCAAATTTTATTATGTAATAATGAGATGAGAGATAGTGTCTCGATAGACGTGAGAAGGTATTTAAGAAAAAAGTAAGAGGATGGTTGGAAAAAGTGAGAACAGTACTTCTCACTTATTCTAGTTATACTGAAACAAACTATACCGATTGATTCCTGGTGCGTTTGAAAGAATAAGAGAAATATATATCTCTCTTATTCTCGGTTCTATACCGAATCTAAACAAGCCCTGGTTCTATACCGAATCTAAACAAGCCCCAGAGACTGCTCTTATAAAAAATGACTCACAAATATTAGGAATAGTTACATGAAAAAAATCGAAATTTCTATTTTGCATAATACAAATTAAACACCAAGGAGAATCAAAAAGTAAGATAAAAAAAAAAAAAAATGTAAAGCAAACAAGTAATTTATGTTGTTCCACTATTGATCTAACGCTGAGAGAGAACATGAAACAAAATTTTCATTATAATCGAAAGTAATTAAAATTTAAAAAAAATATCTAATTTAAGAAAATGCGGTATAAATACATAAGTGATCAAAACAAAAAGGACTAGAAAAAGCCGGGATTTGCAGTCACTACAGGCATTCAGAAAAGGGCAATACTATTCGTACGTTTAAAAATAAATATATAATGCATACCCATCCATCTCATGATGGAGACACATTCACTAGTCATTTCAGAATAACTAATAAAATTTACTTCATTCTAAAATAAGTGGGTGTAAGATATAAATTCTATTTCGAAGTGTACAAGTATCATTTTCCTTCAGAAAATTTATAAGCAATGCTATCCGTACACTCGAAACCGGGTGTACGATGTACATTCCATTCATCCTTGGATGGAAGCTTCTTCACTGGTCACTTCGAAATAATTAATAAAATTTATTTCACCCCATAATAGATGGCGTGTAAAATTCACTTTAGAAAATTTATAAGCAATACTATCCGTACATTCCAAAGCGGGTGTACGATGTACATCCCATTCATCCTTAGATGGGAGCTTCTTCACTGATCATTTCGAAATGATTAATAAAATTTATTTCACCCCAGAATAGATGGCGTGTAAAATGTACATTCGATCTTGAATGTACAAAAAGTATTTTCCAAATTTTATTGAGGTAAAAATATATGGAGGGCCCTCAACAATATCCTTTTTTTGAAACGGGCATCTCAAATTTTTTTTTATATTGAGAATTTTTTTTTATCTTTTGATTTTCCAGAATTAAATAACCTAAGTAAAAAAAAAAAAAATTTATTAAATTCATTGATAATTCCACCAAATTTAAGAAAATTATTTTTTTAGCAAATAAATATCAGATCAATTAATGATTAATTATTATTTGACTTATTAAATTTTATAAAAGTTTTAACTTAACTAAGAAACCTCAAATAAAAAAAAAAAAAAAAAAAAAAAAAAAAAAAAAAAAAAAAAGTGGAGGAGAGTCTCGATCAAAAGAAAATTAGCTAAGATGGCTATTTCAAAATAGTCTATAGTTTAGGGGTCCCCAAGTATTTTCACCATTTTTTTGATATTATTTGGGTGCATGAATAATTTGTTCGGTATATTTTTTAAATTTACTCAAAAACTTATAGTATTGTCATTAATAAGTGTGATCAAATAATATCTAGCTAAAAGAGAATATAGTATATTCATCTATCAAGTTATTTTTTAAAAAATAAAATAAATTATTTTATAAATAAAATATACTATCATAATGTAAAAACCACACTTTTGCTTGTAATCATATAAGAAAGTTTTCTTACCGAGTAAATTATTACTATTGGATAGATTATTATTTTGACATGCAAATAAAATTTTAATCAATTTGGCTCCAAAATTTTCATATGACAACATGACTAATAAGGCCTACTTATTATAACACTACCCTAAAAATTTAAAATAATCTTATATATAAAGTATAACATTACTAAATCTCTTAACTCAACTATTGTATCTTAAGTGGTGATGTCTAAGTCAGAATTATACAGCGGGCAAGTACGGCTCCTCGGTTGATAACTGTTGTAGGTGGGCGTGGCTCCCTACAAGGTCGGTTAAAATTAGCGAGATGAGTCTCACATTTCTTGATGTGGTATTTGTGAGTATATCTGAGCCTGACAATGACGTCAGAGCTTAAAGGAGAAAAAAAATATAACAACAGCTCTCAGAATTTAGAATAATTTTATATCTAAGATATAATAGAGCTAAACCTATTAACGTAAAAAATAAATGCTAAAATTAATAATGGCTAAATATATATTTTTAGTTTCGCAGCATGTGTTACCGCATCAGTATTAGAGATGTCAACGGAACGGATTCGGGATGAATTTTCAAAAATCCGAATCCGAACCCGACTACCAAACCCGAATCCGAACCGACGAATTTTAAAAATCCATATCAAAATTCGAACCCGACCAAAAATCCAAAATCCGAATCCGAACCCGAACCCGAAAATCCAAATCCGAAATAATTTTTTTTTATAATATTTCAAAATATATTATATTAAATTTAAAATTTTAAAATATAAATTTAAATATAATATCAAATATTTTTATACACATATATTATATAACGTAAAATTAATTCGGATTCGGATCGGGTATAATCAAAATCCATATCCAAATCCAAATTCGTCGAGTTTTCATTTTTTTATATCCATATCCGAATCCATATCCGTTTAACATCCGATAAATCCATCGAGTTCGGATTCGAGTTCGGATAAAATTTCGGGTATCCGTACCCATTGGCATCCCTAATCAGTATTTAGTCAATTAAATTTGACTGTGACTCTTAATTTGATCATAATAATTATAAAAGTTTTAGTCATAAATGATATCGAATCAAAGTTTGAGGACGAAAGTGTTTGAGAAACAAAATTGCAATTTAGTCCAAAAATATTCGGAACAGTTGGCAAAATGCTTGGGAATGTTCACATGCAACTCAGCCATACACATGAGTCCATTTTAATGTGCACTGGACTAGCTAAGTTTCAGATCTCTTTGTTGGCCTTTATAGAGCTCGAAACAAAAATGTGCGCCTCTTGGGTATTTGGGTGTTTGCAAAGTATCATTTTTATGGTTTCTATTTTATTTAATTTATTTTTCTTTCACTTGAAATAGTAGATTTAATTAACTGGCACAATATTCAATATCTGATTAATTTGTAATCATAGTTGTCAGATCCAAATTAAGGATTCTAAGTAATTAATTTGAAATTTGGTTTTTCATGGATGATATATATAGCTTTAAATTTTTATTTAAGTTAATTAATTGGGGATTAAAGATGGTATTATTGTAATATTGAACTCTATGAACTCGTGTTTTTTAGAACCATTCGTTTGACGTATAAATTAAGCTACAGACTGAGACATTACATATATATATATATATATATATATATATATATATATATATATATATATATATATATAAAATAAACATTAAAAAACAAACCAAAGAAAAAAAAAAGCAGAAACAATATTAACTAAATTAAGAATCAAATGGCTAAAATTTGACATAAGCTAAACTTAAATTATTTGTCATTTTTCTAGTGCATTCTCAAACAAATTGAGCTAATTAAATTTCTACAGCCATGCATGTATGCATGCATTCATGCAGAAAAAAAGATTTTTTTTAAAAAAAGGTAAATAAAAAAGGGAGAAAAAAGCATGCATGAATCAAACCAAGTGCACAAATTGGTGAAAGTTCATAATTATTTGTCAAATTATATTCAAAATGTTTATTTATTATTTTGTAGCCTTGACCAAAAAAAAAAAAAAAAAAAAAACTATTTCTGAAAACTAAGTCAACATCGATCAAACGTTGCTAAACAAAAAATAATTAGATATTTCCATTTTTTGTCCCCTTAATTTCCACCACGACCGTTAGAGATGCAAGAACAATTCATTGAATAAATTATCCTATTCTTAGTACATATATATTTTTTTATAGCCTTCTTTTTTTCTTTTTTTTATATATGTATATATATATAGACCCTAGCTATTATACATATATATATATATATATATATATATATATATATATATATATATAGTCACTTAATTAAAAGCGAGAATAATAAATAAATGATATAATAATTAACATGACGTGACTCATTTCATTTATTATAACCACGTTTGTTGCATTACGTTTGTTTCTTCATTATCTCTTTAATGGTTTCCGAGGCACCCTTTACTAAGGAATATGAAAAATAAATAAATTAAACCCCCCCCCCCCCCCCCCCTCTCAACGTTTCTCTACGCATCTCTAAGCTCTCTCTTTGGCCCCTTCTTTTTTGGCCCCATCCTTTTGTTCTCTAGATGCTCTCCTCTCCTCTTCTTCTCCCTCTTTAATTAGCATGCACCCTAAGCTACCTAGCAATTATAAAATGATCATACTACTTATAAAGTTTTATT
>CM055075.1:26308557-26368557 GCA_029204045.2 Tillandsia leiboldiana | reverse complement strand
TTGCCTCGGCCCGGCCCTGGTCCGGCTCGACCAGCGGCGGCGGCGTAGTGGCTTAAACCGGTGGGCTGTTGAACCGCAGCCCATTCATCTGGACCGGGCCCAGGCCAATGCCCACGCCCGTGCACAATTGTCGGTCTCGCTCTCGCTCTTCTCTATCGACTGCTACGAGCGGCTCGGCCTGGCACGGCAAGGGCCGGCGTCGCTGCTGTTCCTTTGCAAGCCCGTCGACTTAGCATGATCTCGGCCGTAAAAATTTGAGTTGGGCTTTTTCCTGGGCCATCCGTTATATTTGCTAAGATAATAAATATTAGCAGTATGAGAGAATATGATGTATAATAATAATTTTTTACATTTATTTATTTCATAAAAAATATGATTCTTGCTAATAACTTTAATTACTTAGTTATAAGTTTACTTGTTAATTGAGTGTAATTGTTGTTCAATAATAAATTTAGTAAGATCGATAATTTACGAAAAGCGTAAATACTTTGGGTAATAGATTCCCTCAGATAAACTCATCTGGATCTCACTCGATAGTAGTTAGTATACAAAATTTAAGATATATATTCTGTACAATTTATCCTATACTCTTTGTTTGGCAAAAAATATTTATGTGAAAAAAAAAAAAAAAAAATCATCCCAGTCACCTTTTTTTTTTTTCACTCAGAGAGTTGCGGAGTACAACGTGAGAAAGAAAAAAAAAAAAAAAAAAAAAAAAAAAGTTGGGCGACGACAAAGCAGTGGTAGAAAAAGACGGTCACAATCTCGAGAAAGCTCGTGAGTATCGAGAATAAGATAAAATGAGTTGTTTGAAAAAATAAAAATAAAAATATTGTTTTGAATCTATATTACTCTATTATTATTGTTATCTAAACATATATCGTAATTTATGTTCGAATTTGTGTTAAGTAAATAAACTGTTGCAATTTGATTTCCAAATTCGAGAGATAGAGAGAGACACATAGTGTTGACTGGACAGCTTTTCAGATCATGTGCACAATTTAAGGCGCGTGTACGACCACACGAGGCCTTTTTAGTGGCGAGTCCGACCTACGTCGGACGCGTTTCATATTTTTTGTCCCCTCTGAGTTGATGATTCTCAAATCCAATTATGGGTCACAAAAGTTTTTAACTTTCACTTGATTCCAAGAAGGGGATTTGTTTTTCCTACTAAATTTACCACTGGAATTATTTTATTAATGACCCAGTTTTCTTTCTGCTTCCATGAATAGCAACAAGAAGAAACCTATTAATAATTTGCCTGACACAGAAAATTACATGAAAAAGGGGAAAAAAAGAAAAAGCAAAAAAAACTACCTGCAACAGAGAAGATACTCTTCCACCCTCTTTACCTGTAAACAGGAAAAGGCTAAATATAAGAAATTCGCAACGAAATTATTATCAGAAGAGGTTAGATCATGAGGATCTGTGCTACCCTTCCAATAAAGGGTAACCATGCAGATAGATGAAAGAAAATGCATCATTACCTGTAACAAGAAAACATAAGATCAATTGCTCAAAGCAAAAGACTAAGCTTTGAATCGGAGCAACTGCAGCTTAATTCAAAGGAAAATACCCGGATTCCCCCTTCGGATGAGGCTTCTTTTCCGCAACCTATAGAACTTCAGCGGAATCATTCATTTACTCTTCATTTTGCAATGGAAATGTTATGTCGGGAACCTCCTCGATGCTTCCGACAGGCTAAGCAGAAACACAGCAAATCTTATTCAAACACGGTCGTAAGTGCAGCAAGGCTTTCACTTACAATCCTGTTAAAATGGCATAGGAAATGACATCAAATGGAAACAAAGGGCAGTGGGACACAATTACCTGCCAAAGTTCGAGAAAGCGCCATAAAAGAAAATTGACTAACATGACAAGGCAGAAAAGCTTGCCTGCCCAAGCTCCGCATCTAAGATACCTATGAAATGCAGATGGAAAGAGAATGATACATCATTGTGAGTTAAGAGTAGTCAATTACGTCAGACCATTTATTCAGACAACTTTCAAGAGGGTTCCCCGTACGTTTATTCTGCATTAGATAGTTGGAACATGAACAATGAAGGCGCATATGATATGCTTACCTTGGAAGGCGCTCCAGCAGATTCCTGTTCGAGGAGTAAAGCGCACGATCATACACAATCTCCGTTCTTCTGGCCACGTCATGCCAACTATAGAGGCTTTTCATCTAACGCAGATAATAAAAAAAAAAGGTTTCCATTATGGAGATTGTCACAAATATCACTGCAAAAAGGTGCTGTGTAATAGATGAATATTGTACAAGTTCCTTCAAAATGTCAATAGGCCCAACAACTACTGAAAACCAGATCTAAGTACAATATGTAAGGGTTAAAGACTTACACGGAGGTGCATGGCATATGGATCTATATGAGGAAGCATGTCGATTGCCTTTTTAACAGCTCCCACCATATCAATTGGAGCTGGTTCTGCAAGTACTATCATGTCATCTGGTAGAACCTGCCAAAAAGAATTGGTATTACATACAGAATTCACTGCAATATAACTAAGGAAAAATATGGCATATGCCGAATCCACACAAGAGATAGATAAAGGTTGCCAAACTGCGTGCCTCTGGGACCCCTCCAACCCTTGTGCTCACTGTTAACAATCCACAACTAGCAGCTTCCAAAATTGCTATACAAAAGGCTTCTGTAAGCGAGCTGCGATGAAAAGATCATCAAAAGTACATTCTATTGATCGAAATCATAACAGAAGCATTCATAACATTTTATGGCAATAAAAAATAGTACATGAGTAAATTACAGGTTGAAGAGCATAAGTATACAAGTTTTCCTTGAGCTTAAGAATACATGTCAAAGTATCGAGCATAAACAATGCTTCAAACTGGAATGCATGTAACATGTAGGCACTTAAAGGAGGTGAGGATGGGTAAGCACCTAGAAGGCTAGAAAGCTAAAATACCCAGCCGCAACCTCCAAGGTACCTAAGCAAGGTTTTAAGTGCTAGTGACATGGGTGGTGCTTGCTGGCACCTAGCACCTCAAAGTTCGACGCCATGCTGTGCAACACATCGGCCATCGTGTCGCTAGGATGCAGTGGCGGTGCCGGCCATGCCATTCTAGTGATCAGGTTTTTAACACCTCTATAAGCTGCCTTGTTGCTTCAGGGAGAAAAAATGACCTCCTCTTCTAACTTTGCCTGAGCTAGAAGCAACAGGTAAGAAGAAACTCTTCTTTATTGTTTGCAAATATAATGGTGTCTACAAAAGCAGGGGATTGGCAAGCTCTAGACGTCTAAAACCTACTTCAAAAAACTGATCTGAATACGAATCCTAATCAGACCTCTGTTTTGAGGTCTATGTAAAATTGTGCAAGTATAACCACTATACTGTTATACACATCAAGCATAAAGACTACACTAACATTCTTACCAACTACAGACCCAACATCAATTGGAGTATTTTACTACAAAATTATAAAATTGAACTACTAATGTGGATAGACTCATAAGTGTACTTAAACAAAAATTGACAACCAAAAGGAGGTATTTTTTTTTAGAAAAAAAATCTTTTACAAGGTGTATATATTATGAAGCAGAAACTGGATTACTTAGCAACATTAGTCAGAAGTATATCAACAGTACATTTTACTTCAATGGATGATTATTCTCAATAAGAGAACAAGTATGGAAATTAACAGAAGCAATACCTATTCAAAAATATATGACCAGAAATCAGTACAGATCGTACATGAGCATGCGGCACAGCCCCCAACATTTCAACTCTGTCCTGAAGAGAATACTTTTCCCTCATCTCTTCAAGGCGCACACGTTTTGGTCCATCTCCTCCAACAATAAAGCGGACCTTATTTAGGCAGCCAAGAGTAAATAAATTTAGCATAATAGCTCAGATGAAAAACAATATAAAGTTGTGCACAAGCTGAAAGAAAAAAATAAGAAAAAACTCTAAAACAGTTGTTATATAGGCCAAACACTATCAAAGGATAGTAGTCAACTAAAGTGTGCCATTTTCCTACAGATTCGGCGGTATAAGAAAACAATTTCAATTGGTAATTCACTTCCTCATTTGTTTTCTCTCAAAATTTCTCGATAGGAAACCATCAAAATCACTTACATTAGGAAATAGTCGGCATACTTCTGGAATGACTTCAACTAAAAGATCTGCACCCTTGCGATAGACCAATCGACTTATCACGATAATAACAATTTCATCACAGCTAAGGCGACTAGGGGAGGGGGTAAACATAGCAGTATCAACGGCATTAGGTACTACGAAGACTTTCTCTGGTGGTATTCCAGATCTCAGGACAGTGTTCTCCTTGCTCGTGTGCGAGACACATATAGCCTGATCTATATCAGCCAAAGTAAACTGCAGCACCTTATTCATGTGAATGCTTCCAACATCAGCAAAACCATACAGTGAATGGTCTGTAAAAACTGCTTTATATCCCATGGTTCTGGCATGCATTAAGGCCTCATGGCACAGTGTTGAAAAAGCTTGATGCCCATGCACAACAGATATCCTTTCACGAACAAGAATGGTTCTTACAATTGGGAGGGTTAAGTAGAATGTTGGCAATGTATTCTGCATGATTAATGGCCTCCAAGGCACGTAATATACTTTTAGACCACCAGTCATGTACCGTACACCAGAACGTTGTCCATATGCATGTGTCATGACAACAACCTGAGACATCAATTTATAAAGGCATCGATCAAACAACAGAAAGCTAGAACGAACTGATGATTTCTAGAGTAGAAGATAAAGTGGGATTTCAGCTTTCATTCTGTCAGTTTCCTCAAAGTACATGAAGTAAAATATCATACGGTAGGCTCCGAGGAGAAAGAAGCTGGAAATTTCTGGGAGAAATATTCATCATCTTCTTTTCCCAGAGCAATGAGAAGAGAAAAAGGGCAGAAGCTTTCTCGCCTTCTTTTAACATGCTAAGCATTGCCATGTAAGCCAACTCTCATCTTAAGTGAAGAAGAAACTTTCTTCTATCCCTCTTCTGCCCCATAAACACCCCACCCTGTTCTTTTTGCCATGTGTCTAGCTACCTGTAAGTTGTTCTTGCTCCTTTCACATAACAAAATATTCTCCAGTGACAACTCATTTGTTATATAATCTGTTTGGAATATAACTTATAAGGTCTCTGTCAGGAAGCTCTGATCTATCTACTTTTCATTGATTTCCACAATTTTATTCTAAAAACCATCAATAAACACGTTCATTCTCTTTCAACTCCTAACTAACTAAATTTCTATCAAAATAAACTATTAGAGTTTTGTGTCGAAGTGATTCTTATATTTGCAAGCACAAATGATGCTACCAGAGTAAAACAAAATCTAAATGATGCTACATAAGCCTTTGGATACTGAGATAAATAATCAGATTTATTTAACAAGAGTAAAAGTACAATGAATGGACTTTAGTTTTGCTAAGTGATAAAGCATACATGAAGACCTTATGGCCAAGCTTAAGCAGACATTGTGACAAATAGTAGATGTGACTTTCCACACCACCAAAATTTGGGTAGAAAAAATCAGACACCATCAAAATCCTATGTCTTCTTCTTTGTTGCTCATCCATTGCATTCAGAAATCCAAGATCCTGTAAACAAGTCATGATGAAGATTAAATACAATATATTTTCAATAAAAAAAGCCATATTATTCATAAGAAGCACAATAGTAAATAACCTCTGAAGTCTTGGTATTAACGGAATATAATGCAAGATCTTTGCAAGTCCTCCTTTTCCTTCTACATTACCCACATTATCACTGGTTACATTGTCAGTAGTAGTTGTAACCAACGAGAAGCACCGCATACATGGTAGGATTGTTCATTTGACCTATCAACCCAGTACAATATACAATTGTTTGGGCAGGAGTGGATCTTCTCGTAGCCAAGATCTAAATCCTTTATAAATTTCTTAGCATCATACGTAGACTTGGCAAGTGCTGCATCATTGGGAAATGCATCATTAAGCAATTTAAAAAGTATCGTAAATGATTTACGACTGGACCCATTTTGGCATTTTAGATGGAAAAAGATGCACAATAAAAGAAAGCTTTAAAAATTTTGCACATAACGGATATAGTTCTTATTTCGCATCTTCAAGCAACTTGTAAAAGTTTGATGCTCCTACATTAGGTTCATCAGTTGGTTCTAGCCTATCAAGACCTACGTCACAATGCCCATGACTCTCAGCTCCGATATTTTGCAAATGTCTTGTTGTGATGATGAATTATCTAAATTTTGATTATGCATTCTCAAGGCATCTCGCAATAATCTTTCCATATCATCATGTCTACTTGAGTCCATTTGATCATGAGTTGACTCTCGAAGACGTAAGGGTAGATGATATGGTGTGTTGCTATTAGAGGAAGAGGAGGATATGACAAACCCATCAAGTGTACCCTGGAAGAAACTCATTGCTCATTAGGTGTTCTTTAGCTTCCTCACATGTATCCCAACTAATATTGGAACAACATGGGCATAATATTTCCCCACCTTGAGATGCCTATGAAATGCCAAATTAAGAAAATCATTAACCCTATCAAAGTGTCCCAGACTAAATCTTTAATAGCGTATCCAACTTTTAACCATCTAACTTTTCAACATGCAGGAAACAAATGCACAATATGGGGTCAGTACAAAGTACATAAATTACATTTCATAATTCATCTCAAATCCATAATATTTAACTCACTTCTACGCAAACAAAGTAACAGATAGACATAAAATGACAAATACGCAACAAATTGAAACATCACAATAGCACCATACAAAATCCATATAAACATCACATTAAAGTATTTAATTCATCCTCAAGAACTAGTTTTGTACACATAATGACACAAATATCTATGTATGGATTTTCAAAGTCAAACTAGAATTTTAAATTCAAAAGTCAAAATCGTGAGGCGATCCAAACAGTTTCTTGATAGTAATAAAATTGGACATCTTCTCAAATCTTAGCTCAGTATGAAAAAGAAAAAAGACACATCCATCTGCGTATAATTAGATTGTTTCTAAAAACAGACGCGTCTATCTTAACTTCAACAACATAAGGATGGCACGAACCCAATTTATCGATAATATAATCCTTGTATTTTTGAGAAAAATATTAATACATTAATCTTAAGCTTCAAGAGAAGCGTCGATCTTAACTTTACCTTATTAAGCAACTTTAATTTAAAAATAAAAGTTTTTTCGTGTTCTACGAGATCTACAAAGTTCGCTTTCACTACTAAATTTCTCGTTAATTTTAAAAGAAAAGGGCATTATAAAATTGAAACTTGTTAAACTATCAGAGCAAACTATCATAAAATAATCAACACCGAATGAAAATTTTCCTCATGATTTTCAGATGTCTTACAAAGATCGCACACAAAACTTGAAAATTTTAGTCAAACAAATTCTACATTAAACGAATGTAAGATCACACACAGTTTTGTAAGTTAAACACATTTCATTAATCCAACAAGTAATCCGAACTAAAAAGAGAACAACACTGCGCCCTTTTCTCTGTACTGCTTCCACCACCAGTCACAGCATTAATTACAGAAAAAAAAAAGGAACAATGATCAGAAATCAAAATGAAACCCCATCTACTCTTAATCCGAAACATAAACTAAAATAAGAGACCACGCGAAATAAGATCCCCATCGCAGAACGATAAGCCTCGAGATCTATCGCTTCCACCACAAATCACAAAAATACTCACCTAAAATGAAAAAAAAAAAAAAAGGGCATAAACAAGGACGGAAACTTACCGAACGTCACAGAGGCGGTGGTAAAGAGGGATCACGGAGGGCGCCGAACGGATCTCTCCGAATGCAGTGATCACGCGCGAGGTCGAGAGGCGGAGGACGACGATGCGGATGAGGAGTCGGAAACCCTAGAAAGGGAAGGGGGGAGAGGAAACCCTAGAAAGGGAGTGGGAGGGGGGAGAGGAGGAAACCTTAGAGAAAACCCCCTGCACTTTACACTATATCTGAAATAGCCCCTGTATAAAAAAAAAAATTAATCCTCCCTCCCCTTTTGTTTTGTGTCAAATAATTTCAAATATTTTTTTTATTTTTAACGAAGTAGTAACGATAAGGACGTGTTAGCATTTAGTTAATTCGGATTAAATTAGTTGAAAATTTTGGTTTAGAAAACGAGTTCGTGAATTAATCAAATCGAATACATAATTTATAGGAGAATTATGTGTTCACTGATTAAAAATGCAGGATAAAAAATATAGCTATTAAATTAAATTTTTTTCTCTAAATTTATACCACTAGCTAGTATAATAATTATAATTTTTAATAATATAAAAATAGAGAAATATAAAATAAAATAGGTAAAAGCGAGCAAACAAATAGTTGGAGGCATACAAATTTTATCCAAATATTTTATCCGAATTTTTGACCAAATTATTTGCTTCCGTCAAATTATTCGTGAATTATTATAGTTATTCCAAAAAAATTATCCAAATTTTTTAGCCGAATAATTCATGTCCTCCCAATTATTCGCAAATTATTTATTGAAACTATCCAAAAATTCACATTTTATTCTGAATTTTTTAAAAAAATTAGCACGAATAATTTTTAATTCTAATTTTTAAATAATTTATGAATAATTTGTGAATTAACTAACTATAATTAGGATCATTTGATATTAAAAATACTTAAATTTTCGCATGTGAATGCTTTTTAATGATTCCTTTTAAATTTTGATACTTGAAGGCACATCTGAAAAAGTTTAAATAAGTTTAAATAAAATTTAAAATGTGCTATCTCAAAATGTTATTATTAAAATTAACGTAAAATTCTAATAAAAGGATCCATTTGAGACGAAACTAAAGTACAGAATTAAGCCAATTTTTTGTAGTGTATTTTTCCAAATTTGAAAAATTTCAGCACTGAGCTGAACAGGTTTGGGCCAATTTCCTGTCAACCTGGTTCAACCGACCGGTCTGGTCTGGTTCGGTTTTTTAAAACTCGGATCGTATCCAAAATCGGATCCGAACTAGATGGATCGGTCATGGAAGCAGTAATCCAAACTCCGGGGAGTATATAATTTGGTTTTGGTTTGGATTTTTGCATGTACTTGAAAACCAATTTTATTTATATGAAAATAATATTTCTGGGTTACTCCTGTACTATTAGCTTGTGAACTTTATCCAAAATTTTATTTTGCCTCTATTTATTTTTTGAAAATGAACTTAATATTTTCTAAACTTGTAATAATATATGTAATAATAAATTCATCGTCGATATTTTGTGCTTGAAAAACAAAATATTTGGCATCAAAATAAAATATTTTAGGCTTTGTTTGATATCGTTGTTATTTTTTTAATAATATGTAATAATGAATGAAAACTTATTTAAAAAAAAAAATTGAAGAAAAAAACAAAGTTGATTTCAAATTTTACTTTTTTGTTGCCAAATAAATTAAATACCTTCAGTTTTAAGGATTGGGAGCAATCTAGCATCCCCCTCCCACACTATTAATTTGAAGTCAAAATTTAATTTTAAAAATTAAAAATTTAACAACAATACCAAATGAGGAGTTCTTAAGCATTCAATTTGTTTAGTATTTAGTATTTAGAGTTAAAAAATCACTCGTTCAACCGCGATATATATATATATTCTAGCTCCCATTACACATAGAAAATACAAAATAATGATACAAAAAGAAATATACAAAAAAATTACGTACACAAAATATAATCATATAAAACGACTCAACCCACTAGCAATGCTACAACAAATCTACATATAATTTCGATCATTACAGGTGAAGCGAGGTGTCCACGTCCAACTCGTTGCAGTACTCCTCCGTGTTCTCGCGATTCTCGTTGTTGCTATTTGTATCGAGCCCAGGAGGCGACGCGCGAGTTTGCTCGGTGTGGAAGAGCCATACGGCGGGTCGGCGTTGCTCGTCGCGGCGAGAAAGAATGTTAAAGCAGCCACTCCTGCTACTGACAACAAGCTCTCTCTTCTCCCTCATCTCTTTCACCTTCTGCAGCTGCTTAAACCTCTCCTGCAGGAGAGCAATTGAGGAGCAGTACTGCAGGAGAGTGGTGGCCTCATTGTTGTTGTTGTTGTTGTTGTTGTTGTTGTTGTTGTTGTTAGCTAGTTCTTTCTCCATGTTTAATTAACTCCTGTTTTTGAAGGAAGGTGTGGTGTATTTATAGGGGGAGAGGATTGTGTCTTTATGAGAGGATTTTATGTGTTTCTATGCCTTCTTGTTGTTTTCTACTGCATGATATGATATGGATGGAAAGAAAGTTATCTGCCTGCACTTGGTGTACCAGCACATCTTCATCTCATCAGGAACAGAAATAAAAAAATTTAGAAAAAAGAAAAGTGTTTAATATTTGATCATCATGTAGGACTTTGACATGTTGATTAAGTGTTTAATATTATATATTTTATGATAGAGTGTGTGTTAGAATGCGGTGCGCGCAGTGGACTGGGTGCATGCAATAATTTATAATGGAGGAGGGAGGAGAATCATGGAGGGCATTGCTAAATCCAAGGAGGAAAGGGCTTTGGAGCCATTGTAAGAGTTGGATTAGTGGATGAGAGGAGGGAGAAAGCCACTTTTAAAATGAGGATAGAGGTGGGAGAGTAGTACAAGGGAGGGTGTAGTTTAGTGCTTGGATACAGTTTGTAGGAGAATATATTGTTGTGTAATTTGTGATGGGTTTTGTCACCTATTTCTTGGCATTAATTGACATGATGGAGCATTTTGGTGAGAAAATTTTTTTACCTAGACCAAGTGTATCCATGCATCCGTGCACCGCGTATTCATCAATATTCTACTTCCATTTATAAGGACATGTTACTTTGGTATGATCTATATTTGTTTATATCGAACCATGGTAATTTACAATCAAATTTGAGACTCTCTCACTATTTGTTTGTTTTAAAATTATTCTTTATTTTATAAGT
The DNA here is from genome assembly GCA_029204045.2 of Tillandsia leiboldiana. Classification (NCBI taxonomy): domain Eukaryota; kingdom Viridiplantae; phylum Streptophyta; class Magnoliopsida; order Poales; family Bromeliaceae; genus Tillandsia; species Tillandsia leiboldiana. The sequence goes on along the minus strand of CM055075.1, from coordinate 26,357,609 downwards.
TTTTTTAGTCGTAAATAATTATTCAATACATCATAATTAAACTTCACTCGCTTATAATATATATATTTTTTTACTGATTTAAATTATATTTAGACAGAGTTAATTTACGATATTCAATCATGATATATTTTTTCTATTCTTCTGTTGACAACAAACCAAATGAACGAAAATATCATTTATGACTGAATAACCTTACAGTAGTAGTATTTTCTCTGATAAAAAATAATGAATATGTTAGGAGTATTAAACTTCATGAAGAAGAGTTATATAATAGACCAGTGGTGCATGAACGTATAGATGTACTTGGTGCAGGTTATATATTACTTTTGGTGGGCTGTGGAGTAGCTGCTGCTTGGCTTCTCTACTGGAAGATCTAATCAGGACTTTGATAAGGTTGGATGGTGAACAATTCCAACACTGAATGTAATGAAGATTAGGTTAAAAGGTAACTTGTTTTAACTACCATGCACCAGGTACTTGCTTTTGATAGAAAAAAATATACTAAAATTCAAATATGATTAATATTTAACTAATTTTAGTGATAAAAATAAATTTAACTTATAAATATTAATAATTTAAAATATTTAATAGATCCGGAAGCGTGCGTAGTACTGTCCTAAAATATATTCTCGTTCTTGTGTGCGGGATCAATATAATAAAATTAGGTTATAGAGACATAAAGTATATTCTGGTCCTTACGTGCGGGATCACTGCAATAAAATTAGGTTGTAGGGACATATTTTTGTGACACTTTTTTATAAGTATTCTATTTATATTCTATCTATATTCAAAATTAGATTATATGGACACATTTTTAAGACACATTACAATAATGTGTCGTTATACACCCTAACGACTGCACATATAGCGACACTAATAACAAGTGTCGGTATTTTTTTAAGGAGTAATTTTTAAAATTTTTAGGGACACTTAAAAGTGTTTGTTATAGTATAATTTTATTATAGTGGATTAATCGAAAATACTACCCCAGAATACGATCGGAATTCCTTCTCCTGCGAGCAAGATCGTAGGGAAGGTTGACTGAGATTCTTTTAACATTCGGTATAAATAAAAGAGAATTGAGAAAGAAGAAAAAATAAGATTTTAATTTAAAAAATTATATTCTTTTTCATATTCTTATAAGAATAAAAAAAATATAAAGAAAGGGAGATGACGTTCGGAATTCACGTTCTCTTTCCGTTAGGCGCAAGAAGCAAAAGAAAAAAAAAAACACAGTTGGTTTCCTTTGGCACCAAAAAAAAATAATAAATAAATAAATAAAATAAAAATTAATAATAAATAAATAATAATAAATAAAAATTTTGAATTTTACTCCAATAACTTTTTCCATGTTATTCTTTTATCAGGGCTTTTTTGATGTCAAAAATAAAATTTTAGAGTAAGCTCTACACTTACAAATAAAATTTATAATATTTTATAAATTAATTAATATATATTATGGTATTGATTGGCGAAGAAATATATAAATCACGAGAAAGTAATTAAACATGACTTATATTAATTTTAAGGTTGAAATTTATTCATTGAGTTGTATAGTTTGTAAAGTATTATAAAATTTATTTATAAGAAAATCGTTTTTCACAATTTAATTATGTGATTACAATTTAATGAGTTTGCTCTTACTCTATTTCTAATGTCTCAGTAATAATGATTTTATAAAAAAGAAATACGTAGAGAGATTAGAGACCCCCTCAACTATGTGCTATTTTGAGATGTTCGCTTTACTTTATTCATTTATTTTCGTTAATATCCTATTAAGTTGTGAATTTTGTTTTTTGGACTGAGTGATTTTAGTCAAATAAATTAAAAAATTTACTTAGTTTATCAGTATTTTTATATAATTTAATTGTCTTAATTACCGTTGAGTAAATAAAATTAAAACAATTAATGGTTAATTTGTAGCTATTAGAGTCGCTAAACTCAAATTTAAAAAATTATTATTGAAGAGGATCTCAGTACATTTTTATCATTTCACAGTAAAAAATTCTAATACTATATGCATATTTATAATTGGATATAAGTTGTACACCCTATTTATTTCATGGTGAAAATTTATTGACTAATTATTTTCAAGTGACTAGTAAAATTTACCTCATTCTGAAATAAATAGGGTGTAAGATGTACACCTTATTTAGAATGTTCAAAAAATATTTTTCTTCTATTAGAGGTATTTTTTAAAATTTTGTAAATTAGTAATGTAAGGATTTTATAATTTTCCTTTTTGAATTTAAATCATCAGATGGACTCTTATAATTATTGGTTGAATAGTAAAAATCTTAGGGGACCACTATAATTCCAACCGCATATCTTTTCATCCAACGGCTGAAAACTTGATAGCACCAATTGTTGGGTGCTATCGATAGTATTCTAGCCGGACTCTTGGATTTTAGATTAATTTAATTATTAGGGAGCAATGCTATTCATACATTTTAAAGGGGATGCATAATGCATATTCCATCCATTCAAGGGTGGGATTCACTCCACCATCCACCTAGCGTGAGGTGTAAGTTGTATATCTTTTTTGGGATGTATCGTTTTAGAATAAATTCATATATAGTCCTCAAACTATGAGGGAGTGACTCTTTGGTTTCAAACTTAAATTTGTAAAACTTTTCAACAACTTTTAGAGTTATTACTTATCAAGTCCAATAATTTAATTTAATGGGCTAAATATTAAATGTTTCTCTAATGTAGAAGTAATTTATGAATATTATAATTGATAATGCACCAATAATTAAAGTATTATATTATTTTTACATTATTAATGTATTAGTATTTAGACCCTCTTTGGATGCATAGTTAAACAATTTTATAGAGTTTTTATTATGTTGTTTTGGTCCGAATGAAATACGAAATTTTTTAACTATAAAAAATTTCATAAATTTTAATTTTAAACTCTTTGAATACATATGATACAATTTTACTGAATTTCTAACAAATAAAATTTTAAAATTTTAGATTTTAAATTTAAACTTTAAAATTTAAATTCTAAAAATAAATTTTCAAATTTTAAATTTGAGAATTTGAAATTTAAAATTTGTTTTTTGAAATTTGAAAATTTAAATTTAAATTTAAATTTGAAATTCAAAAATTTAAAATTAGAAATAAAAATTTAAAATTAGAAATAAAAATTTAAAATTGAATTTAAAAAATGAAAATGTGAAATTTAATTTGAAATTTAAATTATGAAATTTGAAATTTAAATTTAAAAATTAAATTTTATATTTTAAATTTCAATTTTCAAATTTGAAACTTGAAATTTGAATTTAAAATTTAAAATTGTAAACCTAAAATCCAAAAGTATAAAATTGAAAATTTGAATTTTTAAACTTAAAATTTAAAATTTAAAGTTAAAGTTAAATTTAAAAATTTTGATATTTGAAATTTACAATTTACAATTTAAAATTTAAAATTTAAAAATACAAAAATTTAAAAATTTAAAATAAAAATTTTATATTAAAATTTAAAAATTGACTCGCAAAGAGTAGGGTGGAGCTTCAAAATGCTGAATTTTTTTAGTTAGAGTAAATTATCATTTTACTCTATTTTTTTTTTTTGATTAAACAGGGATATACCCTATTTGACAAGTACAGAAAAAAGCTGAAAAAAAGTACAAGAAGAGGGCCCAGCACCCGAACCAACAATAGGGATCGAATCCCAAACCCACAACTACAAAAGCTAAAAGCAAAAGAGTAGCGCAGACCAAGAAGCCTGATGGGATAAGCCGCACTAGCCATTACTGGTGATAAACTCAGACCCAAATCATAAGCCCCTAACAGTTAACAATTGAAGATAATCAGCGAAGCCCAACTCCAAATCTTCTTATCCCTTGTATCCCAGCTCTTAGAGAAACACCGCTGAAACAAAGACGTACAACTCCAAGTCATTTATATGCCGCACATAATTGACGAAAAATGTCGGCATTGAAATTCCTTGTTCCCAATTATCACTGAACGCCAGATAGCTAATCGGCATGCGTCAAGTCCACTTGTATCGTACCGAAGCAAATCATCAAATCCACTAATACCATACCGAGGCAACTGTTCAACAAATCCGTCGTGATAGATGCCAGATTAAGAGATCAAGTTACACTAGCCCGCTCAATCGATTATACCTAATTAAAATCCAAACCCACTAGGAACCTAAAGAAAACGACACTTCATCTTGGACAATCTTCAAGCTGCAGATGCCCACAGCTCAGTTTCTGCAAGTGCTAAAGAGGAACAAAACTGCCATGTATTTATGTTGGATATTGCCCATTGCCCATCATCATGAAGCCAAAATGGTCTAAAATTATTAACAGACTTGCATGCAATCCTTCCCTTCAACATATACAAACACCCCAGCACAAACCCAAAATCCACACATGCCTAGCTATTTGATCACTGAACACCTTCAGTCTAATGCAAAAAATGAATCTTCAGTAATTGCAATTAAACATCTTCCCAAAACTAGCAAGATCAGGCAGTGCACATTTTATAAAAATCACCGGAGCATTCGGGCGAGGAAGTCGGCACACTAGACCAATTACCAAAGCTTAAGCAGGCACAACCTTTTTTTTTTAGCTTTTTTTTTTTTTTTTTTTTTTTTTTTTTCTTTGAATGACCAAACCAACTCTTTAATTAACAACAGCTAGAAATCCACACAATAGCAATATACGTAGCCAATACCAAGCCTTTTTTTCATTCCCATCTTCCAAAGTGATTGTCCATCAGTGATCTTCATCTAGTTTCAAAGACGAGCCTGATGTGTTTGTTCAGCATCTACAAGTTCCACAAGTTGGCCTTCAAAGACTGCAATGAAATAAATCCGCCATTTGCAATGTCACCAAAATTGTAAAAACACTGACCAGAAACCAGGATCCAAATGCATTGTAGTCCAAACAAGATTACCCAGAGAACTCTTCTAGCTTAACAATCTGAAAAGAACTCAGCCATAACGACACCCCGGGAAACCGGAATATGAAAGCATTCAAGCAAAGCTAATAAGGCAGTCGGAGCAGAATACCAGCGATGAGCCGATGAGAAGAATTCTTCCAAAGAAAGCAGATCCAAAAGACCCTATTGAAAAGCCCCTCATGTTGCAATCGAAAATAACTTTGGGTCGAACACTCACTGTGAGAACCAGATGTCATTGTACACTCACAGATAATCCTCACTGATAGACCTTGTAGCCCATAAATCATTCATACCCATACATATAACAAAATAACAACAACGAACCATGCCCGGAGCTGCCGTAGTTGATGCCAGAAGAGTGACAATTCATAAATAGCCAAATCAAAAGCTGAATGCAGCTCAACCCTCAGCCGTAGGATGCAAACGACAACGCCATAAATACCTGACGAACAGTCTCCAAGGCGTCGTTTCAGACAGGCAAAGACCTCGCGCTTGAACCCCAGACAATGCAGTAAAAGACCAATTGTGTGAACCCGGTAGGAAGCCAGCAGCCGTTGAAGCAAACGCTCATGAGGTCTGCATCCAAAGGCGACATAGCCGAAATGATTAGCGATAACAAAATTGTTTTAAACCAAAATGCAGACCTCCATTAATCTGGAATTGACCTCCAAGAATCTGGAATTGAGGTCATAATAGACCCAGCGCCCTTAATTGGCAACCAAACAGAGATGCGAAGATCCTGTCCTTGTGGTCCACCATTCATGTGCCTCATGAGCGTTTGCTTGAGCTGTAGGGTAGAGAGGGATATGAAGTAAAGGAGAGCCGAACCAAGCAATATCGTCCCCCTCCCGGCTTGGATGCAGACTCAGGTCATTGTCGCAATTCTTGTGCACTGAGCTCCACCAAGGGTGACGAGAAAATTCACGAGGTTCCACTAGGCTTCTGGGCGTCGAAGACCACTGCTACTCTTCTTTACTCTATTTTTTAGGATACAGTATAATTATACTGTAACGCTCATAGAAAAGCTTTTCTACATACATAAAATAATTTAACTTGTAGGGCATCCAAATAGAAATTTAGTGAACTAAATTGGATTGTGAAATTTGATTGCAATAATTTTAAAATTAAAGTAAAAAATTATAATAAATTAATATATAAAGACAAAAATATCACACAGCTCATAGTTTGAAGGCCAAACGTGTAATTTACGCTTGATTTAAAGGTCAAAGAACAACAAAAGAAAAAAAAGAAGACAATAAACAAAAACAATTTAAGAAACCACTTTTTTATATAATGCCTCTCTTAGACAATTGGTATATATTTATTAACACAAAAGTCTAAAACCAAATCCATTACACTTAGAAGTTCATAATCTTCATCCTAAATCTTGACCCTTAAATAGAATTTTCTCTTCTATAAATGTACACTCACTAGTGCAGGTGTTCTTGTATCTTTTTTTGTATGAGGCAGTTGCAGATGTTCAATGATCTGCTAAGCTCTTGATTGCAGAACGGAACTCGGCTTTTCCTCATTCTCTATATGACTGTCGAAAATCTGCATTCTAATGAAAAAGGGCTTTCTGGAAGTTCAATTTGGCTTCTGCATGCAAATAAGAATAAAACAAATACATTAGAAGAGAATTATCAGAAAACTCATTATATTATCATCAAAATGAAAAATTATTGTTTTTTACTGAAGCAAGTTATAGGAGACAAAATTGACGCGTTTGGCTCGTATTATGTAACAGTATATGTTACTTCGACATAATCAGATATCTGAGATTTTTGAATCAGATTATTACTGATCCTGTATTACCTGGTTAAATACTGTAATATAATGTTGGATTACAGTGTATATAGAATTTACTATACTTTGATTCATTTTATAAAATTCAGTAATCCTCACAATATAATATGGTTTATTCCAAAATTATTCGATCAAATTTAATAAACTTATTATAATTTACAATTGAATTTAAAATTTAAATTTTAAATTTTAAATTTTAAATCTTAAAAAAATTCAATAGTTTAATTTAAAATATAAATTTTAAATTTAAAATCTAAATTTGAAAATTTAAAATTTAAAATTTAAAATTTCAATTTATATTTTAAATTTAAAATTTGATAATTTAAAATTTAGTATTAAAATTTTAAAAATAACGTACTGAAAATATTTGGAGAGTCGAAGGGGTAAACTTATAATTTATATAACATGCAAGATAACCGGCATAATAATGCGAGATATTTATCCAATCATATTACAAACTAGATGAACCAAATATAGTAGTAATTCTGACGAGATTGCCAGTAATGGAGAACCCGAACCAAATATATAAACCGAGTTGCACCATCAATGAGCAATTTCCTTTCTTATAAAGTAGTAAATTGTTCAAAAAAATCCAAAATCGATCACCTTTTTGCAGTTTTTTAGCTATGCAGATTAATTCTGTTTACAGCTAGTAAAGTTTGTATTTCAGGAAAAACAGAAACATTTTGAGATCCTGATTACCTCTCCTGATCAGAGCAACTGTTAAATGCTTGTTCAGCATTCTCATCATCATTTCCAGGTCGACAGTTCGAGTCGCCAAATTCGTATCTAATATTATCCTTCCATTGAAATTCATTTACTGGTTTGGTGTTGTAAGATACGAAAGGCAAATGAGTCATTGAATCCAAGCGGAACTCCGAAAGTCGGCTTCCTTCGAGTTCAACCATCAATTGCGATTGCGATAACGGCGAGCAATTAGATTTTATCAGCATGATGTGTATATATGGTGCCATAAGGAGAGAAAAAATAGCATAAAAGCACAAGAATGTAACATCAGTTAAATAGAGCATGACTTACCTACAGAAGGGTGAAGATATTGGTGATAAGCATTGTAATTCCCGGGCTTCGTTTTCTTCATGCATAGTCTGCATTACAGAATAAAATTTCATGTAATCTGCATGGTTTAAAGTTTACAGCATTTCTGAAACCGGTAGCCACTCAACTGCGTGCGGCGACGGTTGATTCAATTTACCTTTCGCCATCTCTCGAGTTTTCCCTGTACGGTTTAACCAAAACGCGGTCGCCACAAATATAATGAGGCTTTCGGTTCCTGAGAATTTCATCCACCGTATTCGCATTACAGAAGCAAACGAAACCGAACATACGCTCGTCTTGGCAAGGAATCCTCACGTTGCGAACAGGACCGAACTGCCTAACACGATCGAGATCAATTGCGCGACAAACTAAAAGGGCGGAAAAGAACAACTACTTTTCGAACATGTGAATGAGTCGGATTTAACTTACTTGAAATAAGCGGCGACATCTTCGTCGGTGAACTTGCTTTTCGCTGAAAAAGTAAGATATATTTGATTAGAACATGTCGTTGTTGTTGTTGTTGCTGCGCTCGTTTCGCTTGATCTCTCACTCTTGCATTTCGCGTACTTTGCAGCATCCTCCGCTAGCACGACCAAATATTGCCCGTGCGGCCTATTTATTACGCAACAAAATATACTAGATTGGCGAAAACGAGAAGGAGAAAACAAACAGTTGATTTTGTAAGACGGAAAGCGGAGTACCTATCTACAACACGAATACTATTTCTCAAGCACGAAAGCAAAGTTGTCAAGCTGTAACCTACATTTCCACGCCGCTGGCTCTCCGTCAAGTACCCATCGGCGTGGAGAGCCTTACCGTACTTGGCGGAGTACAGCGTAGGCAACAAGGCGATAGAAACGGGACGTCCATTTCTCGACCTCAGGAGCTCCACAATCTCAGTTTCTAGCCTTTCAAGTGCCCACCGAGGTGTTGTCGATCGGTGCTCATTAGCTGCGTTGTTTTTCGGATGGTCGAACCTGCACTTCTCTCCAAACTTGCAATAGCCCTTCATGAAATAGTGGCAAATCGTTCTCGGTGACGACGATGATCTCTTTCCGCTATCCGATTCTTGATTGTAGAGGGAATAAGGATGTTCGAAAGGATCGGCACCAGAATTCGTAGAAGAAGACATTCCGAGCGCGACTTTGGCGTCATTTATTCTCGATATTAAATTTGAATTGGTTGTAAAGGCTAAGTTCAATATATCCTTGTCGTCTGACCCGTGCAGAAGAATGTAGCACATTATTTTCACCATATGCTCTGGCTCATTATTATTCGGCTCGAGAAGTCGAATCCTGTTGAACATTCTTGTGATCAACTGAATAACTGCATCACCGTAGCAGTTCCTCTGTATGACTGAGGGCCAAAATTAAATAAATAAATAAAAATGAGATGTAATATTTTAATATCAAATTAATAATATACAAACAATACTATTCAAAATAAAATATATGATACATATTTTACTAGTCATTTTGAAGTTACTAGTAAAATTCGTCTTTGACCAACTCTTCTCCCTCCTCCGCTGCTGTCGCCGCCACTGCCGCTGACCCCCGCCGCGTCCCCGATCGCAACTTGGATTTGCGTGAATTGGTCAGGTTTGGGACTGAGGTAGCCCGGGTGGAGAGAGACAAGGGAGGGAGGTAAGAGGTGAGGTCAAGGAAGGTCGGCAATGGTGATAGGGTCAAAGAAAGAAAGGTGTACGATCGGGTGTTGGTATGCAACCGGCATTACACCGAGCCTCGAATTGCGGAGGTTCCCAGTATTAACTTCTTTCTCTTCAATTTGTACATTATAATTTTTACTTAAATAGTACATTTTCGTTCAAAAATTATAATTTTTATTTTAAATCGTGTAATTTTTATTTTAAAGAGTATAACTTTCGTTTTAAGAAGTATAACGTTCTTTTCAAATAATATAATTTTATTTTAATAGTGCAATTTTATTTTCTTTTTTTTTTCTCTGATTTTTGATATTTTTTGTAATAATGACGACACATAATAATTTTTCCAGAAGAAAAAAATATATTTTTTCGTTATTTTTTTTATTCTTTATTAATTTTTTTTCTTTACACTTTGTATTTTTTTTTCACTATCGCGCATTCTTCCTTACCCTCTGCGCAACCACCATCCTTGCTAAAAGCGTTATCCCGCTCCGTCATCCTAAAATCCTTTGGTCCCTTGTCGTCGTCGCCATTTACGACCATGCGCTCTGCTGCAAGTTTACTTCCGCGATCTATATCAGATTTGAGCCAGCGTCAGCAGAGGTGTGACAGATATAAAAGAGTGGAGCGCAGTTGTTGAAGCCGAAAAAATCGCCACGTGGCAAGAAGAACGGTCAACATGGTCAACCGACTTAGTCGAATCAAAAGATGATGAGTGGTGAAAAAGTCAGTCAGCTGGGTCGACCGACTCTGACAAATCAAAAAGTGATCATACGCCGTGAGTCGAGGGAAAACACCAGAACCTTGAACAAGGTATAGGCGGTAATCGACCGAGACTAAGCACGGTATCGGTCAACTAATTTTGTGAACCGACTGGAAAGAACGATCGAGACTAGGTGAGATGAGAAAGTAACGCATGAGATTAAACTGGTGGAATCATAGGACGTAGAGTCTGCGATCAACGCTATCCTAGCCCAAACACACTTCACTGGACGCGGTCGAAAATTATGCCATTATCCAAAATGGTGAGTGATCTTAGAAGAAGATATGGCCAAGTGATATGCTATTATCTAAAATGGCGAATAATTTCAAGGAGAGTCCACACTAGTATAAATAGGCAAATTTTCTCTAAAACAGATCCTACAACCTTTACTCTCAAAAAAAAAGATCCTACAACCTTATAAGCCATCGACTATTTTTATCTTTCTTTCAATTTCTGCCTAACCTTGCTTCCCTCTACCTTTTTCCTAATGTAATTATTCTACCTTTTCTTAGAGTAATATTTCGTGTAATCGGTTACTCACCACATCGATACAAGATTGGTTCGACTCTTTTCACACGAATATATTTTTAAATTCAACTTGTGTTTGATTGAGAAGAATTCGGTTGAGTCGATCCTTTCTCAACTAGATCGCTTGATTCGAGACATATCAAGAGGGTTAAGTCAAGAGTCGATCATTGACAAACTTTGGTTCTCCTGATAATAGTGGTGTAAATATTAAGGTGGCAGAGGAGAAAGAAAAGAAAGAGGAAGCACAATGAGAAAAAAAAAATATTGATAATGGGAGAAAAAAAAATATATTGATGATGAGAAAGGAGACAAAAGGAAAAAAAGAAAAAAAAAAGAAAAAAATTATTTTGATTAATTTTTTAAAAATTTAAATTGAATCTGTAAAAACTAAAATAGTAGCCTATTTTTACAAAAAAAGCAAAACTTATAAATTTTTTATACAATATGGCCTTTAATTTTCTATAGAAAACTTATTAGTTGATGAAAGAGAAAAATTATAAGTGAAAAGAGAAAAAAAGAAAAAATCAAATAATCCACATCATAAAACAGGGAATTTTTTTAAAGCTTCAATATGTTCAATATATATTCAAAATTTTGTAGAGTACGTAATTTGATGAAAGGTTTAAATTTCACATTTTTAAATTTTAATATGCGATTAAAAGATGATTATCATAAGCAAGTCAAAAGATGTAAAATCCTTAAAAGTTTATTTTTATGTTTCCTTATTTTCTCTAAGATTCTATAATCCATCAAAACAAGCAATGGAGACGATCTAAATAGCGTGAGTTATATTAATGGTAGCTTACATGTTAGAAATAAAACATGCATAGATTTTCTACGTATATATATTGGTTCTTCCACAGAACCAAACATGCATAAATATCTATAGAAAGAATAAAAAAAAATTAAGAAAAAAAAATTAAGCATGATCAAAAGCACTAATTTATTGTGAAAAATTATAATTATTATTTTTTTTTGTAAGTTTTGATATAAAGAGAAATGATTAATTATTATTGCAAAACGTACCTTCTTCGCCCATGGTGTTGCTGTATCATCTATCGCAATGAAAAAGAAAAAGAGTGAAAAAAGAGAGCACCTCAAATTAATCTTTATAAGTAGAAAATTAATATTATTAACAAAAATATATCCACATATTGGTAATCTAATCTTTTTAATCCTCACAAACAATCACACGATTTAGGATTCTGTTTAATCACAAAAAAAAAACCCCTAAGATCCTTCAAATGACAGCGGAGTCCTTTTTTTTTTATTTTTATTTTTATTTTTTTTTATTTATGTTTGGGTTGGTTGCCAATTCTGATGTGGCCTTAATTAGGGCACAGTCACTTGAGCATTGTTTTAGGCTTTTTTTTTTTTTTTTTTTTTTTTTTTTTTTTTTTTTTTTTTTTGCCAAAAGAATAGGTACTTGTTTTTACCTCTTCAATTGCTAATTTATTGGGATTTGTTTACAATGGCTTTATGAGAATTTGTGATGCCATTGTGTCTGACTAGAAATCAAACTAGAGGAGATGTAGATCAGATCAAATTATTGACCAAGTCAAGAATATTTTTTGGATGTGGATTGATTTCTGGATTTACCTTCCGTCACGTTCGAATTAAGCCATTCAATTGATGAGAGATCGACTCAACCGAATTTTATCTCAACTCACAATCGAGAGCTGAAAATTTAGAAAGAAAAAATTCGACTAATTGAAAACGCAGCTAAATTAACTGAATCGATTATATTAAAAAAAAACTCGAGTTTTTGAATTAATAGTTAGCACAAATAATTCGGCAAGTGGTATCAAAGTCAGTGGCACGAGTTCAATTCCCACACGGTGCATTGGAAGGGAGATTGTTGGCTATTTATTTATAGATTTAACTGTGAGTTGAGTCCGGTCGAGACCTGTGGGCGATATATCTATATACTTTAAATGAAAGATTTAACTGTGAGTTGAGTCCGGTCGAGACCTGTGGGCGATATATCTATATACTTTAAATGAAAGATTTAACTGTGAGTTGAGTCCGGTCGAGACCTGTGGGCGATATATCTATATACTTTAAATGAAAATAAATCCGTGGGTGCTGTGTTAAATATATAAATTATAGAAAATTAGTAAAAGTGATTTTTTCTCTGTATGTGAAAAATCTTTATTACAGACTTCAAAAATATTATTTTTACTAGTCGGCTCAGATAATAGAGGTGTGCTACAACCATGGCTTACTGCTTACGAAAATCACTCCCAACGATTTCCAAATGTGAAAAATATTTGTATATGGTCTGATTAGATCGAGTGATTCATGTCGGAGTTGGATATGATTCGAGTATAAGAATCTATATAATGCAGATTCAGTTATTCATCAGGTTTTATCAACCCAGAAATATTTTACTTAGTTTTTTTACTTAATCATAATGTATGATTTCTTATTGGAGTTTGGATCGTAGATTTGTTTCTTCTATGCACACAAAAAAACATATTACATCAAGATTTGCCGGCCAAGTTAAACTTTCTAGATCAAAGAAAACTTACAGCTTCGTTCATAGAGCTTATAAATTATTTTCGATGATAAAATATTCGATTTGATGATCGGCTTCGTTAAGTATGATAGACGCTATAAGAATTATTTAGAAACTAAATTTTATAATTTTTTCAGTATTATTTATCAAGTGATTAAAAAATTTTAAAAATTATTATTTTAACGGCCGATATGATATTTTTATAAGTTCAACGGTGTAAAACAATACAAATTAGATAAAATTTTAATAAACAAATTTACTTAACATAAAGAGAAACATCAATATTTTTAATTTGAAATTTAAATATTTTATCACTATTTTTTACTATATTTTTATTTTCAGCTGTTCATTTTGGAACTACTATTTTACTAGGTAAACGAAGACAAAAAATTATGAATTTGATTTTCAGATGGTTTCAATATTGCAAATTAAGTCTAATGAAACCGATCATCAAATCAAATGTTTTATTATTGAAAATAACTTATAAATATGAAGGCTTCTGTACTTTTGAAAATATAACATCCTAGCTCCAAAAGTTAGATGGTCCAAATATAATTGGAAAATGCTATGTGTACACCTCTTTCGGGGTGTACATCATACACCCCACCCATCTAAGGGTGGGGGTGTGATGATGGGTCACTTGATGTGACCCGTAAAAAATATCGCCACTATTAAAATGGTGGAGGTGTATGATGTACACCCCTTCGGGGTGTACATGTAGCATTGCTCAATATAATTTAGCAAAAGTTTTGGATTTTTTATAAATTTTATCAAATATTAATCCAAAGATTAATAATGGCATACAAATAAGGTCAATACCATCAAAAATACACAAGTAGATATTGTAACAAATTTGACATCAAAATCACTCAGTTAGGAATGTGAGGCAAACGAGACAATAGGTATGGCTAAGGATTGTTGTGTCATTGAACATGATGTTAGGTCCGAGCCCACTACAAAAGCCAAGGATTGTTGTGTCATTGAACATGATGTTAGGTCCGAGCCCACTACAAAAGCCTTCGAGCACGCAACAGATACACCATGTGTGCAAGAATATATTTCACATACGCGAAGCATTCAAAACTAACATACAAAAAAAATTATAATCTACAACTAAACAAATATAATCTAGGGTTAATTGCATACGACTCCCTGTAAATATATGGAATAACAAATATATTTTTACAAAGTTCAACTTTTCATATTTATTTCTTTAAAAATCCTAAGTTATTCATATATATCATTCCGGTTTATTATCGTTAGTTCACTGTTTATTTTTTAACAGATTATATGTAAAATGACAGTTTTGCCCTTTAAAAAATATCCCTTCAAAAAATAATGCAGAAATATCTGGAAGGGTAAAAAGATAAATTTAGCTCACTAACTAATCAAGATTAAGTATTTAATTTATGGTTAATTAGATTTTTCTAACAGAGATAGACGGTAGGGATATATATGAATAACGTTGGATTTTTGAAAGGATAAATATAAAAAGTCGAACTTTGTAGGAATATATCTGCTATTCGATATGTTTACAGGGAACTGTATGCAATTAACCCAATAATCTATTACTGTACAAAAACGTTCACTATACAAAAAATAATAATACAAATAAAGAGTTCTGATCTGGTCAGTTCCAAGTACAGTACAACTAAATAAAACTACAACAGGGTGGTCTATCTCTATCAAAAATAACTAAAAAATGACTGTTATTTACGGTGCAATTCTCTTATCTTGGTTTGGAGCTAGCTCGGAAGGTTTTAAAAAATAAACCACAAGCGGGCATAAGAACTACAAACAGTAGTTCTCAGTAGGTACGGTCAGCAATAATTATGGCTTACTCACTAGGTCTAGCATAGATAAAATAAAGAAACTGTAAAATAAGCCAGTAACATAGCACAATAAAATAAATAAAGACCAACCACCTCCCAGGGCCACATCCGGGTGAACGAAACCGCGCCCGAATTGCTGCAACGCTGCCGGGTTTCCCTCGCGCTAGCTACCCTACGTGCCTGTGCAGCGACGCATCACATGGCGCCGCCGCCGCTTGCCAACGCGCCCGGAGCCAATAGCGCGGCAACAAGTGTCGCGCCTTGCGCCCCGAGCTGCCACACGCCACGCGCCACCTCGCGCCATGCGAATTTCGCAACTAAAAAAGAAATTTTAAACGAAAATGGTTGGAAACGTGAGACTGATTTTCACGACTAATAAGGTCTTGGCTATAGCACTCCCCACTTCGCAAGCCACTGGTAATGCAGATAGACAGAAATACCATAAATGATATTTTCGTACGCTATAATAAAAATCTTACACACATAAAAAAGATCGGTTTTACTAATTATCTACAATTTACACTCTTCCTAGGAATAATTTAACTTGCAACCTCTACTTTATTTACAATTTTCTCTAGAAGTAATTTTAACTTGTAATTCAAATTTTTTCTTAATACAATCGATTCGGCTTATTCAGCCGAGTTTTCAATTAGTCGAGCCTTTTCTTTTTGAGATATTCGACTTTCGTGTATGAGTTAAGATAAAACTCGGTTGAGTCGATTTCTTCTCAATTGAATTACTTGAATTTGAACGTGGCACATTTGAAGATCAATTCAGAAACTGATTCTTTACTGGGTCAATGATTTGATATGATCAATATTTCTTCTAATTTGATTTTTAGAGTCACTAAAAATAAATTAAATATTTTGAAAGGTTTGAAAGACATTAGTTGTTATTAGCGTTTCTATAATCCACTATAGAAATATGGTTTATGTTAGTTCTATTTAGATACACTACACCAAAGTTAATATTTAACGAAAGAAAAAGTCATCGTTACTCCTCAACTTTTCGTCATTAAAAATATATAATGACGGAATAATATCTCGTCTAAAGACGAAAAAATTTTCGCTCGTTAATCACTATTCATTAGTGACCATATAATATAACAATAGCGATCTATTTGTCATCGCTAATAAGCTTAATGATTTAGAAATTTGTAAATTTAACGACCAATATTTTCGTCGCTATTAAACTTAATTATGTAAAAAATTGTAGGGTTTATCACCAATATATTCGTCGCTAATGATTAGATTATTACGAACTAATATAGCAATAACGATTAAAATTGTCGTCGCTAAAAGTTAATGTTTTGAAAAAGGGCATAATAATAATAAAAGTATAATAATACAACATATATATTACCATTAAACCATATATCAACAAATACAATATAAAAGACATTACATTCAATTTAAAAAGCATTCACATACACACCAATTTGTCAAAATAATTATAAAAAGTATTTTCATCAAACATGCAACCATCGTTAATTTCAAGTCTACATATAAAGTTGCCAAAAAGTTTACTAAATTAAAAGTAAACAATCCAAAATAAACTAAAATGACGACTAAACAAGAATATTAAAAGTTGTCATATATGTTTCATTGTGCTTCGAAACAAAAACAAAAAAAAATTAATTGGAAATCTAGTCGGTTGGCTTTAAGACGATCCTCTTTGCTCAAATACATCTTCAGTTGCCTACAAAAGACCAAAGTAAATATTATTACAACTTACTAGAATAATATAAAAAATATGTGAAACTTCTTGAAATAAAGAATAATATAATATATAATATTTTAGAAAATTTAAATGAAGATATGATTTTGGAAAATTATTATTAACAATATTAAGTTTGTGTTTCTTACTCTTCAGATCAAGTCGGTGGTGGAGGAGCATTGAATTGTTGTGGTAGCATTTCCTTAATTGCTCGAAGTTCAACCTCCATTCCGTCTATGCGACTTTTAAGAGACTCATTTTTCTTTTGAATTTCACAAAGTTTAGTATAAAATTTCGCTCTCGAAGAATAAGAATGTCTCAAATCATTGGGTTCCTCTTCATGCACTTCATGACTTGAGACACTAATGCTTTCGTGGTTCATACCGAGATCACTAAAATCTGGATATAAATCTCTTATAATATTCTCCACCTCGTTATCACTCTCATCTTCTTCTGTTTCCTCACTATCTTCATTGTCAGATTCAGATTGAGGCTCACCTGATCTTTCCCCATGATGATACCAAAAAGTATAACTACGAACGATTCCATAAACTTTTAAATGTGTATCAACCATCTCACGAGTTTCTGAATAAGTGTTATTACACTTAACACAAGAACATCTGATTTCATTATTTTCTCCAGTTCTTTTAAATGCAAAATTAAGAAAACTTTGAACACCCTTATCATATGCCTCATTAAGTCGATCATCAACCAAATCCATCCAATCCTTATTAGGTGCCATTCTTTTTTGAATCAGTAAAGATTAAAGTTCAAAATTACCTAAATAAGATAGAGTCGATAAGCAACTTCACATAAAATTAATATAATATAAAGGAAAAGCAACATTACATACAATCTTATATAAATCTAATTACAATAATTAATGAGTGTGAATGGAAGACTCTTATTTATAATAAAATTTTGGGTTTCACATATTAAACTTAAAAATTCTCAAAGCAAAATAATAGTTCATAGAAAATTTTAGTATTTTCAACAATATTAATAAAAATTTACGGTTTTTAGACTTTCATCATTTTTTATTTTCTATAATAAAAATGATCCCTCTCAGAGTTAATTTATATTAACATGTATAATATATACTATTCCGTTCATGACAATTAATAAATAAAACTTACAAATCTCATCTTAATATTTATAATATAAAAAACTTATATACTTGCTATTACTTTTTTGTAATAAAATTAAGGAAAATATATACTAAATATACACCCTAAAATTTTCTAAAATTAATTGACGGAGGATGAGGGTGATAATAAAAAACTTACAAATATGGGTGAGGGCAGAGGCAGCGCCCTTGTGAGTGAGGGCAAAGGCAACGCCGTCTGTGAGCGCTTAAGCGAGTCAGGGTTGAGGGTAAGAGACGGCGACCACGTTGATGTACGGAGATAAATTTTGAGCGCTTAAGCGAGTGGGGTTGAGGGTAAGGGGCGACGACCACGTTGATGTACGGAGATGAATTTTAGGCGCTTAAGCGAGTTGGGGTCGAGGGTGAGGGGCGGTACTTAGGGTTTTTTTATTATTTTAAGCGGTTAAAAAAAAAATTACTTAGAGTTTTTTTTTATTGTTTTGAGCAGTTAAAAAAAAATATTTATTAATTTTTTTTAAAAAAAAACCTGTATTAAAAAAAATGTATTAATTAGGGTTTTTTAAAAATTTTAAATTTACAATTTAGAATTTAGAATTTAGAATTTAGAATTTCAAATTTTAAATTTAAAATTTTAAATTTTAAATTTTAAATTTTAAATTTTAAACTTTAAACTTTTAATTCATGTTATGAAATTTTTAATTTTAAAATTTTAAAATATAAAATTAATAATTTTCTTTTTATTTTTAAAATTTTAAATAGAGATAAATTTTGTAGAATGTTGCATTATGCATCCAAACACTATAAAATTTAAAACCATAAAATTTTTTAATTACATGATTTCCTATTTTATTTAAAGCAAAACCACGTATTATTAACTCCATAAATTTTTTTTACTTAATTTGGTTGTTTTTAGTGACGACTTATTGTGCTCGTTGTTAATTTAGTAGCTTTTAGCAACGGCTTATTATGCTCATCGTTAATTTGGTTGTTTAACTAGTTGCTTGTAACGACAATTTATTGTGTCCGTCGTTAATTTGGTTGCTTTTAGCGACAACTTATTACGCCCTTCGTTAATTTAGTTATTTTTAGCGACAACTTATTGCACCTGTCGGTAATTTGATTTCTTTTAGTGATGACTTATTGTGCTCGTCGTTAAATTAAATGCTTGTAGCGACTGCGTATTGCACCCGTCGTTAATTTGGTTACTTTTAGCGACCATTTATTGCGCTCGTGATTACTTTTAATGATCATTTATTGTGCCTTAAAAATTAGTTGCTATAGCTCTAATTTCTTGTAGTGATAGAACAGTATGGTTTTGGTTTAGTAAGCTCTCAAGTCAATTTTAGTATCGATTCTTTTAATTTTTGAAATAATTTGGTGCGAGGTCTGAATCGACTCTAACAATACTGAATGTTCCAAAAGTGGTACTAGACATAATGTATAAGATCAATGCGGCTGTAGATAGACATTGAGAATGATAAAATTAAGGTTGATGCAAATGCACACATATGAACAAAATATTAGAGACCAAATTTGGAAAAAAAAAAAAAAAGAAAAAAAAAGGTAAAAGTTAGGAACCAATGGCGCAATTAAACCTCAAGATTAAAGATTTGATTGGCAAAAAAAAAAAAAAAGAACATTGGCAAAAAAAAAAAACAGGGATCAAAAAAAAAAAAAAAAAAAAAGTAAATGACCCTTAAGAACCAATGGTGCAATTAACTAAAAAAAAAACAGAAATTAAAAATATATTTATAGAAAGCTAGAGTAATCTATCTATACCTATATATGATTTTTCATGGCTAAATCCGACGTGGTTGTACCTCCTTATTTTGAGGATGGTAGGCCCCTCTCTCTCCTTCCCCCCCACACAACCCTTCATCTCTTTATACTCTTTCTCTCTACTTTCCCATCGTACGACCCTTCATCTCCCCCCACTCTCTCTCCTTCCCTAACCCCTACCGCATAACCCTTCATCTCCCCCCACTCTCTCTCCTTCCCTAATCCCTACCGCATAACCCTTCATCTCCCTCCTCCCCACTCTCTCTCTTCTCTACCTACATGTTCTCTTAGTGCTCCTCTCCTCTCCCTTCTCCTCCCTCCCCATTCCCTTTCCGACATGGTTTTCAGCTTTTAAGTGCTGGTGTTACAGTGATGTAATGTAAGTATATATATATATATATATATATATATATATATATATATATATATATATATATATATATATATATATATATATATATATATATATATATTGGAATTTTTGCAGGTCTTTCATGATTTCTGTTTTTGAACTACTTTTGAGAGTCTGGGCAAGTTCACGTGGTCTGAAGGTATAGGGTGGACTACTATTTATTTTCCTAGGTTTGGTTCTTTTGTGTATAAGTTGTTGCTTAGGTATGCATATGTTATTTTTATCCAGTCATCAAATGTAAACTAATTTATAACAAGTAGAAATATTGATAATTCCAATTATTTTGCATGCCAATGTATGTTTGATATCACTACTTTGTTTTCAAATTATTTATTTATTGCTATCAAAATATCCACTTGGAACTTTTGCAGCTGGATATCTTTAAAAATGGAGTTCTTTTATTCATGTCATGCTATACGTTAGTTCTTCAGCCCGTGTATATTGTATCATATTTTAATATTGGTCTTTTGTGCAAATTCTTTTGATCAGGTACGACTATCTTCTGTTGAGGCCTTATGTTTTCTACTGTTGCTACAAAGTTTTTTAAATTTTATTTTTTTACTTTTAAAATTTATAGTCATTTTTTTCTATTTTTTTTTATATTTTTATTTATTTAATTAATTTATAAATTTTTACTATAATTTATATCCGCCGCATCGCGCGGGTTCCTACACTAGTTCATATTTATTGAAAAGTTCTTGATATTTGCCGAGATATATTTCAAGTTTAGATAGATATTGCTATATATATATATAGAGTTCGGCTAGAATACTATCGATAGCACCAAACAATTAGTGCTATCAAGTTTTCAGCCGTTGGATGAAAAGATATGCAATTGAGATTATAGTGGTCTCCTAAGATTTTTACTATTCAACCAACCACCTAGTAAACCCTAGGGGCCCACTATAATCCCAACCGCATGTTTTTTCATCCAACGACTAAAAACTTGATAGCACCAATGACTTGGTATTATCGATAGTATTCTAACCTAATTATATATATATATATATATAAGAGAGAGTTTGGTTACTATACTATCAATAGTACTAAACACTTGGTATTATTGACTTTTTAGTCTTTGGATGAAGAGATGTGTGATTAGAAATTATAGTGGTCTTCTAGGATTTCTACTATTTTACCAATAACCCACTAAACCATAGAGGACCACTATCATCCTAACCGCACACTCCTTTATTTAAAAGTAGGAAACTCAATAGTACTAAGTATTTAGTACTATTGATAGTATAATAGCCTCCTTCTATATAGAGTTATGTTACTATACTATCAATAGTACTAAACACTTTGTATTATTGACTTTTCAGCTCTTGGGTGAAGGGATGTACGGTGAGAAATTATAGTGGTCACCTAGAGTTTATACTATTAATTTCACCAACAACCTAATAAACCCTAGGGGACCACTATCATCCTAATAACACAACCCTTAATTCAAAGTTAGGAAACTCAATAGTACTAAGTGCTTGGTACTATCGATAGTATAATAGCCTCGTTCTATATAGAGTTTGGTTACTAAACTATTTATAGTACCAAGAACTTAGTACTATTTGACTTTTTAGCCCTTGGATGAAGAGATGTGCGATTAGGAATTATAGTGGTCCTATAGAATTTATACTATTTTACCAATAAACTACTAAACCCTAGGGTCTACTATCTTTCTAATCGTGCATCCCTTCATTTAAGGACAAAAAACTCAATAGTACCAAGTACTTGGTACTATCTGTTAGGAATTTGCGCAAAAATAAACGCATCGGAAAAGAAATCAAATATACAAATATGAAAAACTTGAGATCTAATCTCAAAAACCACGCAAAACAGGGTCCCTCATGTATCTAAGATTAAAAGGAAAAGGAAGATCTAATCTTCACCTTTGCGCGGGAAAATCTACACCGCAATTTGATGATCGTGGAATTTGGTTCTCATGAAGCCGCGCACGCGTCCGGCCTCTATGGGTATCCACACGATGGGTATCCACACGAGGTTGTCGACTTGATCGAAATTCTCACCGGGGTGCTAGCTCCCTTGCAGAGAACGTCTTTCTTTTAATGTAGATATTTAGAAAAGAGGAAGACGAGGAAAGATAACGGCTAGGGATTTTTTTCTTTTTTTTTTCTTAATAAAAACTCATACGTATATAAAAAGGATATAATCCCTTTTTATAATTATTAAGATAAACATTAAGATAAACATTAAGATAAACATTAAAATTAGATTTAAGTTTATCTTATCCCTAATCTGTTCAATCGATTAAATCCTAATTTAATTCGACTTGAACAATTCTAATTTGATCAAATCAAATTATTAATGCAACATTTGCACTTAAGTCCTCTCACAACTTACTAACTATTAGTAAGCCCTCTCTTGCAACATTTGCACTTTAATATCCTTAATTTGTAACAATTACAAATTAGTCCAATTATCAACATATTGATAATTAAGTCTGCAGGCGATTCAATAATCGCGATCCAACTATCCGATCAGTCACAACCTCTTATGTGTGTGACCCCATAGGTTCTATTCTATCTGGTAGTGAGATATATTGTGATTACCATCAACAATATCACTGAAACTCTTTTCAGTGGGTTAGAACTATTCAAACTCAGCCCAATAAGAATTATCGATCATCATCCAGATAATTCTCGTGAGTCCCACAATCCACCAGTGACGCCTAGCAGCATGTAGTGGCATTCCAGTAGAATGGAATACTGAACCTCTAGGTGCAGTTAACGTGTGATACAATCCTTCTATCCAGAGTCCCAACTAGACGAAGATCATGGAATTGCTCGTCAAACCCTACCGTCTGTCATATGTCAAATTTATTCGACTCGAGTTTCTAATATCGGAAACCCTTTCCGTTATTTACTACGCCTTGGCCAAGGTCTTCTAAACTCGGTCTTATAAATCACATAGGACTAACTCCCTTCTCTACTAAGGGCGATAGATTCCATATAGGTGTACACCCTATTGCTACAACGAACCTACTGTAGCCAACATGCACCCACTGCAAGGACCCAAATGGCTAGGGACCAAGTGTATGTACAGTCAAACTACAGTAACCCCATTGTGAATAGCCGCGACACCGCAGGTCAAAGGACCAGTCACACTACCGCAACATCGAGTAAGTCACTGACGAGTGAGTAGACATCCAAGTGACTTCTCGTGATGATCACGCTTGGTACCCTTGTTCTCCAACAACCACCTGCACATTCGCTCCAATGTCCCCACACTGTTGACTTGAGACTCGTCTACCCTAAAAGGGAAGCGACTGTGCACCAATCTCACCGGATCAATCACTGTCCCCGTGATGATCCATCGATCGGGAGCATTTAGGAATTAATCACTAATGATACATGTCTCAAATTCTGAACTCTTGAGAGCACGTATCATTATCTTATTAATTCCTTGGACAATTCATGGACACATACACAACACGAATGAAAATAAAAACCCAATAACATTCATAATGTAAAATGTCAAATACAAATTTATATCCTAGAATGAATATATGTGTCGGCCAAGCTGGCTTCTAGGGCAAACATCTAACAATCGATAGTATACCAGCCTCGTTTTCTATAGAATCCGGTTACTAAACTATCAATAGTACGTACCAAGCACTTGCTACTATTAATTTTTCATTCCTTGGATGAGGGATGTGCGTTTAGGAATTATAGTGGTCCCGTAGAGTTTATACTATTTCACCAACAACCCACCAAACCCTAGGGACTACTATCATCCAAACTGCGCATCCATTCATTCAAGGGCAAGAGCAGTATAGTTGCCTCGTTATATATATATATATATATATATATATATATATATATATATATATATATATATATATATATATAGAGAGAGAGAGAGAGAGAGAGAGAGAGAGAGAAAGAGAGAGAGAGAGAGTCCGGCTACTATACTATTAATAGTACCAAGTTATTGGTGCTATCTAGTTTTCTACTCTTAGATCAACCCCTTTGATCATTTTCACCCGTTAGATTTTACTATTTCTCCAACCACTTATTAAACCCAAGGGGCCCACTATCATCTCAACCACACATCTTTTAATACAAGGGTTAAAAACTTAATAGCACCAATGACTTGGTACTATTAATAGTATTCCAGCCTAGCTATATATATATATATATATATATATATATATATATATATATATATATATATATATATATATATATATATATATATATATATATATATATATATATATATATATATCGAGAGAGAGAGAGAGAGAGAGAGAGAGAGACCTACGCTACTATACTATCGGTAGCTACCAAGTTGTTTTTAGTGATGCGCCTTTCGAATCGACGATCGATTCCGTTAGATTTGATCTATACTATTGAAAATATTTAAAAATCAAATTTTATGATTTTTCAATATCATTTATATATCAAATAAGTAGTCTAAAAATAAACGGCTGAAAATAAAAATTTTAGAAAAAATAGTTATAAAATATTTAAATTTTAAATCGAAAATTTTGATCTTACTCTTTATGTTAAGTAGAATTTTCTATTAAAGTTTCATGTTATTTGAATTGTTCTACACCGTTGAACTTACAAACGTACCACATCGGTCATTAAAACTATCACTTTTGAAACCCATTGATCACTTAAGTCTCTCTCTCTCTCTCTCTCTATATATATATATATATATATATATATATATATATGGAATTAGGCTGTTGTATTATTTATAGTGCAAAGTAATTAGTGCTTTTAGGTTTTTGACTCTTGAATGAAGGGATGTGCGATTAGAATAATAGTGGGTTCCTACGATTTAGTGGGTGGTTGGAAAATTAGTATAATCTAAAGGTAAAAATGATCAAAGGGGCAGATCTAACAGCGAAAAATTTAGTAATACCAAGTGTTTCGTGCTATCGATAGTATAGCAGCTGGACTATATATATAGAGTCCAACTACTGTACTATCAATAGCACCAAGCACTTGATACTATTGACTTTTCATCCCTTGAATGAAGAGATGTGCAGTTAAGATTATAGTGGTCTCATAGGGTTTATATTATTTCACCCACAATCCACTAAATCCTAAGGAACCACTATCATTCTAACCGCGCATTCCTTCATCTAAGGATCGAAAACTAAATTTTACTAAGTGTTTGGTATTATTGATAGTATAGTAGCTTCGTTATATATATATATATATATATATATATATATATATATATATATATATATATATATATATATATATATATATATATAAGGAGAGAGAGAGAGAGAGAGAGAGAGTCCGGCTACTATACTATCGATAGTACCAAATATTTGGTGCTATCAAGTTTTCTACCCTTTGATCAACCCCTTTGATTATTTTCATCCATTATATTTTACTATTTTCCCAACCACCTATTAAACCCAAGAGGCCCATTATCATCTCAACCACCCATATTTTAATTCAATGGTTAAAAACTTAATAGCACCAATGAGTTAGTACTATTAATAGTATTCCAGCTTAGCGCTCTCTCTCTCTCTCTCTCCCTATATATATATATATATATATATATATATATATATATATATATATATACATATAATTGAGCTCATACGTTTTTAAAAGTATAAAGTTATTGGTGCTTGTAGGTTTCTAGCCCTTGTATGAAAAGATGTGTGGTTAGGATAATAATAAGTTTTTTGGGTTAAGTGAGTGGTTGGTAGAATAAAATAATCTAAGGAATAAAATTAAACAAAGGGGTAGATCTAACGGTAGAAAACTTACAAGTACCAATTGCTTGGTACTTGTACAAGTATAGTAACCGAACTCATATATATATATATATATATATATATATATATATATATATATATATATATATATATATATATATATATATATATATATATATATATATATATATATATAGAGAGAGAGAGAGAGAGAGAGAGAGAGAGAGAGAGTTAGTTGAAGTGGGCTACTATTAGTAGTAAAACCCTATTATTACTGCCTTTTTTTTTCAGTGATGGAGCCCCCGAATCGATGATCAGCACGTTGAACATAATCTAGACCATTGAAACTATTTAGAAATTAAATTTCATGCTTTTTCGATATTCTTTTCTTGTCCATCAAGTAGATACAAAAATGAATGGTTGAAAATGAATATCCTTCAAAAAGTGATATATGATAGGAATCTTGTAATCAAGATCGAGAGTATAAATTTTATTTTAAATAGTTTAAAAAAAAATTCTAACCAAAATTTAATCAATTTAGATTTCTTTACACCGTTAAACGGGTAAATGTCTTAAATCTACTATTAAAATTATAATTTTGCAACTCTTTGATCATTAGGTCAATAATGCCGAAAAAATTTGAAATTTTATTTCTAGATAATTCTATAGTGGTCTAGATCATGTTCACCGGTTTCGATCATCGATTCAGAGTCTCCATCATCAAAAAAAAAATCGGTAGTAATAATAGAATTTTACTACTAATAGTAGTCCGGCCAAACACTCTCTCTCTCTCTCTCTCTCTCTCTCTCTCTCTCTCTCTCTATATATATATATATATATATATATATATATATATATATAGTGCGGTTGGGGTGCTTTTATAAGCACGGAGGCATCCGTGCTTATAAGTTGTTTTTTATGTTGAAACTTCCGAATCGACAATCGGCTCCGTTAGATTTGATCTAGAATATTTCAAAATATCTAGAAATTAAATTTTGTAATTTTCAATATCATTTGCTAGTGATCGCAAGCGTCCAAAATCAACGGCTGAAAATAAAAATCTCACAAAATGTGATGATATAACACTAAAATTTTAGATCAAAAATGTTGATCTTATTTTATATAGATAAAAAAAATTATCAAAATTTCATATGATTTGGACATTTCTACACCGTTAAACTTGTAAACGGCTCACCACGATCATTAAAATTTTTGATTTTGAGCCGGTTTGATAATTAGGTAAATGATATAAAAAAAATACAAAATTTATTTTCTAGATACTTCAAATACTCTAGATCAAGTCTAACGAAACCAATCGTTGATTCGGAAGTTCCAACATTGAAAACGACTTATAACCACAGAGAGCTTCATACTTCCATACGCATACGAGCATATATATATATATATATATATATATATATATATATATATATATATATATATATATATATATATATATATATATATATATATATATATATATATCCGGCTGGAATACTATCGATAGCACCAAGCAAATTGTGCTACCAAATTTCTAGCCCTTGGATGAAAAGATGTGCGTTTGGGATTATAGTGGTCCCCTAAGAATTTTACTATTTAACCAACCACCCACTAAACCGTAGAGGGCTACTATCATCCTAACCGTACATCTCTTAATCCAATGCCTAAAAAATTAATAGCACTAATGACTCTGTGCTATCGATAGTATTCCAGTATATATATATATATATATATATATATATATATATATATATATATATATATATATATATATATATATATATATATATATATATATATATATATATATATATATATATATATATATATGGCTACTATAGTATCGATAGTATCAAGCATTTGGTACTATCAAGTTTTTTACCCTTAGATCAATTTCTTTAATTATTTTTACCCGTTAGATTTTACTATTTTCCCAACCACCCATTAAACCCAGGGAGTCCACTATCATCTCAACCACAAATCTTTTAATTCAACGGTTAAAAACTTAATAGCACCCATAACTTGGTACTATTAATAGTATTCCAGCCTAGCTATATATATATATATATATAGAGAGAGAGAGAGAGAGAGAGAGAGAGAGCTAGTTTCATTATGGTGATTTTAAAACTATCAATGGCTGAATTACTTGGTGTTTATAAATTTTTCATCGTCAAATTTATTTTTTTATTCAATTTTACTTTTTAGATTATACTATTTCATCAACCATCTATTAAATTTTAAAAAATTACTATCAATCTAACCGTATATATTTTTTTTTATCTAAAAACTAAAATTTTACAAATACTAATAACTCAATAATTTTTTTTTATCTAAAAGCTAAAATTTTATAAATACTAATGACTTGATAATTTAAAAAACTTTGTCAATCAATATATACAATTATTCGTAATAAACATAAAAAAAAAAATTGAATTTTTTATGTTGTTGTTTTCATTTGCATATATGCAGAAAAAGCAAAAACAGAGTAGCGCTCAAGGTTTCCATAAAATACTGCCTTTATACATACACTTTCCTATACGACCGGTTCATTCATAAAATCTAATATCTCATCAAACAAATTTATTAACATATTAATAATTTATTAAAATTCTTTTGTCACGGATGCGATAATTGGTGACACGCAACTAGCTAGGACCATTTCTCGGAACTGCTTTAGATTTCCAGCTACTGGGGACAATAAAAATATCTATCAACTTTTTAGAATGCTTTAGAAGACAATAAAAATATCTACCAACTATTCTAAACTAATAATAACTTTAGGTATTTTTATATTTATGTGTTTCGCTATGTTTGGTTGGGAATAAAGGGGATAACATTTTTATCCTCATTTTATCTCCCAAACAATAAAAAAAAAAATAGAGGAATTTATTATCTCCCGTTAACGGGCTATTCTGGAATAGCCCGTTAAGGAGGGAGGATAATAATTTCTCTCATTGGTGGGAATCCGGAAACAATCTTGTTTTCATCTTTTTTTTTTATTTGATTTTTTAAAATTTAAATTAAAATTTATAAAATATTAAATTTAAATTTTTTTATTTTATAAATTTTAAAATTTTTAATTTTAATTTTTTATAAATCTAAAATTTTAAAAAAAATTTAAAATTTTAAAATTTATACAACTTTTGTATATATATAA
Organism: Tillandsia leiboldiana; assembly: GCA_029204045.2. Lineage (NCBI taxonomy): Eukaryota > Viridiplantae > Streptophyta > Magnoliopsida > Poales > Bromeliaceae > Tillandsia > Tillandsia leiboldiana. The sequence continues at coordinate 26,328,645 of CM055075.1, read as the reverse complement.
ATTTTTAAATTTTTTATATTAATTTTTTAATTTATAAAAATTTTAAAATTAAAATTTTTACATTATCTTTTACACATTTTTCGATATAACTAAAATTTAAATTTTTAAATTTAGAAAAATTTTAAATTTTATAACTTTTAAAATTTGTAACTTTAATTTTTAATAAATTTATAAATTTAATAAATTTTAAAATTTATACAAATTTTAAAATTTTTAACTTTAATTTTAAAAAAATTAAACGGTATTATTTACTAAAATATAAGCTTTAATTTATACAAATATTAATTATTATTTAATTAATATTTTATATTAATTAATTAGATAAAATATTTATATTTTAAAATTATAATTACTTTTATTTTTTTCACTATTCTCGCTTATTCCAAGAAATGAACCCAACACAATTTCAGTTATTCCTAAGAATAACAGTTTTACAAACCAAATACTATTTTTCTTTTATCCCTGACTATCCCGAAATAACAAGCTATTTCAGAAATAAAAAAATTTATCCCCAAACTTATAATCCCCGAACCAAACGATACCGTAGTACAAGAATAAAAACCATAATTAAGATTAAATTTTAAAATAATAAAAATTTCAAAATAAATTTTTAAGGATGTGCTTGGTTTAAATTATTCTGCCAGAATTATAGACGATCGTGTTAGAATTGTTGTATTTGTTTTATTCCGTCTGTAAGTAAGTCAGTAGTATAGTATTACAAATAGTGTAGAATTGCTTCGAAAATATGACCGAGTAAGATTATTTTGTATATTATAGAAAATTACAAGTTTATTTCTTCAACCCCAAACTCTTTCGATAAATTATTTTTAAAATTTTAATTTATAATTTTAAATTATCAAATTTTAAATTTTAAATTTATACTTAAATTTTAATTTTTAAATTTTTATATTAAAGTTATAGTTTAAAAAATAATAATATTAAGTTTGACTATAAAGATAATTTTGAAATATACTATATTTTATTATCAGAATTATTAAATTTTATAAAATAAATCAAATATAGTAATGCTATATATACTGTAAATCAATATTATATTACTGTATTAAATCAAACACAATAATATAAAATTGGTAGTAAGCTGATTTAAAAATTTTATATATCTAATTATATTAAAATAATTTGTAATATTATGTAACGCGAACCAAACATGCCTTAAAAATAAAACTATATCAAACACAATAAAATTAAAGGGTATATTTGTAATTTACTATGTTTAGCTTATGCAACTTATGGTGTGCTAAATATGTTGCATAAAATAGTGGAGATTGCTTAGCACAACATGCCAAAACATTACTGTTAGAAAAGAAGAGAAGCAGCTTGCATCTTGTGACAAAACAGTAATGAGATTCGAAATCCCAAAAAAAAAAAAAAAAAAAAAAAAAAAAAAAAAAAAGACCTTTTAAGCCCACAGATTTGGTGTTCTAGAAAGTAGAAGTAACAACTAAGAGCTCTCCTCTTTATTTATGAATTGCGAACATTCCAGAATCTGATAGAATCATACAAAACAGTGTTCTGGAATTATGCCAGGAAATTATACAGTGTACTAATTAATTAACATTAAAAGTTCCTCACATCCAATCTCTTTTACACATGAGTAAATGCATTTTAATTTCATTCATCAATTTATCATCCATCTATTCCCCTCCAAGCAGGGAACTAAGTGATCCTCCTACACATCGATAAGCTCCTTTTCTTTTCCTCCGAATTATTGGAAATAGTAATTCAAAATTAATCTAAAAATTAGGTAGAGATAAAATTTATTCAAATTATACTTAGAAGTTTATTTATAATTATCTAGATTTGTGATTTATTATGATTTGATAGCTATATATATCTAGACATGGTAATTAGATGAAAAAACTACAGTACATATGGCCGCATAGGGTGAAGAATATCGTTGAGGATGTAATTGAATATTTTTTATTGATAAAAATTAGTTCTTCTTCCAGTTCTCTTCTCCGTATTCTTGTATTATCTAGTTCTTCTTCCAATTTTCTTTTCCTCCGAATTATTGGAAATAGTAATTCAAAATTAATCTAAAAATTAGGTAGAGATAAAATTTATTCAAATTATACTTAGAAGTTTATTTATAATTATCTAGATTTGTGATTTATTATGATTTGATAGCTATATGTATCTAGACATGATAATTAGATGAAAAAACTACAGTATATATGGCCGCATAGGGTGAAAGATATCGTTGAGGATGTAATTAATTGAATATTTCTTATTAATAAAGAATTAGTTCTTCTTACATGTCTCTTCTCCATATTCTTGTATTTTACAACTTTAGATACTGAGTTACATAATTAGTATTCAGGTATTAGAGATTTTTTTATTAAAAATTTTTTACGCTTCCAACACGAATTCCCTTATTTTATTCTTGTTATAATAAAAATAAAAAATATCTACTTCGTTGGATGCAAAAATATTAATATTATAAAAAAAATTTTAAAAAAATAAAATATATAAATATTCACATGGTTCGGTCTTTGGCCTACTATATTCAAAGATGCAGTTGAGATTTTTATTATAATTAATATGGTATATAAAATATGTTTTTTTCGTAAAATTCTAACTTTAAATATATATCTCTATAATTCTTCTCAGCTGCCACACTAAATAAATAAAATAAAAAGTATATTTATAATAATTACTAAATTCTAATATAATTAAAAATATAAATATATTAAGATTAAAAATAATTTTAATAAAATTAGGCATAATATAAATTCTGTTTAATAAAATAAAATTAAAATATATTATAATTTTAAAATTCGAAACGTATCTAACAATTCCAAGTACTTGTATAGTCATACATAGATGTAGACACATACATGAAACCAACTCAAAAGGTACAAGTACTTGTATAGTCATACATAGATGTAGACACATACATGAAACCAACTCAAAAGGTACAATGCATGTTGCATTGTCAAAGTATTTTAATTTGGGGGTGCAATAAATGATTGCACCAAATAAAGGGTGAACAATGTGTGAGTTGCATGTTCCCTTTTCATGAGGCTAAACTTATTTCTACCAACCACTCTGATATGCAAAAGGTGATTTAAAAACCACTTTTGATAAAAAAATAATAATAATAATAAATTACATTTTTGATCTGGATGTTACTTTAATTTTCAAAGTTTAATTTATCATATTTTTGGGTTTGAATTATAAAATGTGTGACACTTTATTCCTCCAACGTTAGTTAGTTGTAATTTCTAACTTGATTTGGAGGTGATATTTTAGTTCTTAATTTTTTTTAAAATTATAGTAATATTATAATTGATGATGTAATAATAATTAATATACTATATCATTTCAATATTAGTAATTTATCAATAGTGATTCAAATAAAAATTTAATTATAAAATTTGATTCTATAATTTTAAAAAATTAAAAATTAAAATATTATATGACTGTTGGAATAAAAAATTACAAAGAATAAAAGATTAAGGACAAAAATGTCACCTAACTCATAAGGCCCAAAAGTGTAATTTATTCTTGGAACAAAATCATACATTTTTATTAAAAAAATATTTTTTAAAAAAATAACGAGTATAAAAGAAAATACTAAGTGTACATCTATTTTTGAGTGTACATCGTACATCCCGCCCATCCTAGGATAGAGTAAATTTTATCCATCACTTCAAAGTGATGGGTGGAGAAGCCCCCACCCTTGAATGTGTGGGGTATAGGATCTATACCCAAAAATGAATGTAGAGATAGCATTGCTCGAGTATAAAAGCACTTTTGCGTGATTCAATTTTTCTCTTTAGGGTCTTTTCTGTTAGTTGCATTTGGAGTTGCATTACAAGTGCAATTATATATAAATTCCAATGTAATTTATATAAATTCAAAAAAAATTATTTGATTGCTGTAATTGTGTCAATATGTTGCAATTGGACCTATAGTTGGAGGCTTTTGTCAGATCCCAAGTAGGTAAGTAGAGGAACTCAAACTAGCCAACAAATTCGTTGCATACGCAAAAAATTTCGTGGACACGAAGCGAAAAGAACTTGCAGATTAAAGATGAAGGCTAACAACTAATAGATATCAGAAACAAAATAAACTATTAAATATAAAAATATAGTTTACCGTAGATACAACATCCCAACATATACATCCACCACCTCATAGAATTATAAATAAAATACAATAAGCTGCCCCCGCTAGTCGAGATATGTACAATGTACTATGTCCAAAACCAGCCACCATAGGACTGCTCCTTTAACACCAACTCAACACAGGCAGGAGAGGATCTTGCTTGCTATTCCCTTTTTTCGATAAGACACATCAATAGATATATAGGGCACTACAAAAAAAGTCAATCAGTGGATACTGTCGACGACGACGACGATCTGCCCACTAAATCTTCTAGTGGTATAAGTAAGAAAATTTACTATATAACAAGAAAATAAAAACTGGAGTAAAACTCTATAGTTACTATATCTCTAAATTATCAATACTCAAGGTAAAATTGCTAGAATGTGAAGTATAGATCTATAGGGTGCTCAAAACCAACCCATGATCCTAACAATTGATGTGAAGGTCCAGTCAAACATGCGCCTATCTACTACCACGCACCACCCTTGAGGTGATCGATCACAACACCACCCTCCAGGTGTTGGTCACAATGTAGGTCGTCCAAAAAGGACGGTTGCGATATCAACATACTCCGAATTCATTTTCGAGATAAGTTTGGGCCAAATGCACTCAAATTTGTCCGAAACTTTACCTAGACCTTAGGAATAGTTACCTAAACTATGTTTCATTGGAACTGTGCTATTTCGTAAAAGTTTGGATCAAATGCACTCCAATTTGCCTGAAACTTCACCTGGACCTTAGAAATGATTACCTAAACTATATATGTTTCACTGAAACTTTAATATTTCGTAGAAGTTCTGTTCATTGCATATCATTAATTAAATGTGATGAAACTATTCAATTTACTTTTTTTTTTTTTATTTGTTACTATTTTGTCACAACAAATATTTCTTCAAATATCTATGCTAATAATTTCGTTTTTTTTCTGTTTGAGTTATATTCTCATTTTAAAAGAAATTAATATATTTTTTTATATTATTGACCAATCAAACGTAATTATTTTCTATTTTTTATATTTTTATTTGTTTATTTAATTCACAAATTTTTACAATAATGTTTTTTACTTGCTACGCTAATCATTTGATTATGTATCTATATAGGTCAATTTGCATAAAAAATTCATCACTTTTGAGTTTTTGCAAAAATATATTATTATTTTAAATTTTGCAGATTTGGTCTCAATTTTTAAAAAGGGTTCCTTTGGTTCACTGTAAAATGTAGCGAAAATTTATTTTTCATTTTGAAAAAATTATTTTTCATGTGTTTATTTAGCCATCATTTTTTTTTTTCGACACTATTTTTACATATTTGAAAAAAGCAAAAATTCAAGTCGCCTAAAATTTTTTTTATTCATTTTTTTTAATCAAACCAATCAAATATAATTTTTTTTCCTTTCAATCAAACAAAATTGAGTTTTTTTTTTAGAAAAGTATCCTTTGAAAATTTGTATTTTCGAAAATAACCTTACAAATTTTGTATTTGCAAAAATGGTCCTATGGATGCCAACTGTGAACCCCGTGTGTCCCGCCACATGAGCGGGGAAGCCGGACGTGTCACAAGTTTAACACGGGAATTCAATTCCCGTGTTTAAATATGGGAAATAATTTTTCGTGTAATTGAAATCAAAATCATTTTTTTGAAACTGATTTTAGATTTCAAATTTGAATTTAAAATTTGATTTTGGATTCAAATTTTATTTTGAACTCAAATTTATATTTTGCACTAGTTTTAAATTCAAATTAAGATCTTAAATTTAATTTGAATTTCAACTTTAGTTTTAAACTATAAATTCAAAATATTGAAATTGAATCTAAATTTTAAATATTAATTTAGGTTCGAAATTAAATTTTAAATTTATATTTAAATTTTGAATTTAAATGTAAAAGTCAATTCAGATTTTAAATTTGGCTGCGAATTCAAATTTTAATTTTAAATTCAAATTTTGAGTTCAAATATCAATCCAAAGGCTTTTTTGATATTTGAAATTAGATTGATATTTGAACTCAAAATTTGAATTTAAAATTTTGATATTTGAAATTGAATTGATATTTGAATTCAAATTTTCAAATATCAAAATTTTAAATTCAAATTTTGAATTCAAATATCAATTCAATTTCAAATATAAGGGTATCCGTGTCTACCAGAGACTGCGGAGGAACCAAAGCGATGGCACCACTACGGAGCGGAACAAGCAGAGGAGCCGAAACACATGCAGGTTGCCAAAGTTTCTATATTCATAGATTTCTCTTCTTTTTATGTCTTTCTATTTTTGAGATTTTTATTCTATCCGCCAAACGAATAACATTTTTTCTATCCGTCCAAAACGTCACAACCAGTATAATTCAATAAATTTTAATCAGGAACAAAATTTATATACGAATTGTGAAAAAAAAAATACCAAAAATATAAAATAATTAACTATTACAAACATTCGTCTAAATCTCTAGATAGAGCTTTGGATGTGACGCCCCACTTCCCAGGGAATCACCTATCCTAGAACTAGTACGCTTAACTCTCATAACCTCTTGGATCTTGCTACCATCCAAAAGGTTAAGAGATTTAGTCCCTATAATATTATTTATATATATGACTAATCCAAATTTCGGGGGTGTCACATTCTTCCCCCTTTAAGTCCTGACGCCCACGTCAGGCTCAAGCACACTCACAAGCATCAGGCGATGTGAGACTCGCCTCGCTAGCCTTAGCCGACCTTGTGAGGAGCTACACTCCACTCACAACGGTCATTAGCCGGGGAGCCTCGCTCTACCCGCTATACCTACTCACAAATATCAGGCGATGTGAGACTCGTCTCGCTAGCCTTAGCCGACCTTGTGAGGAGCTACACTCCATTCACAACGGTCATTAGCCGGGGAGCCTCGCTTTACCCGCTATACCCGCTATATAACCCTGGATCCTAAAATTACTCTAGTTCTAGTACGCTTAACTCTCATAACCTCTTGGATCTTGCTACTATCCAAAATGCTATAGCCGAATTAAGAGATTTAGTCCTATTATATTATTTATATATAGGACTAGTCCAAATTCCGGGGATGTCACATTGAAACCTCCGAATTCGTATCCGAGATAAGTTTGAGCTAAATGTACTCAAATTTGCTCGAAACTTCATCTGGACCTTAGAAATAGTTACCTAAATTATGTTCCACCGGAACTTTACTATTTTGTAAAAGTTCAGTTCATTACATATGATTAATTAAATATAATGAGCCTATTTGTTACTTTTCTTTATAAGATTTTAAATATTTTTTCAGAATATCTATGTAATAATTTTTATTTTTTTTTATAGTTTCTTTCTTCCGTTTTCTTTCTTTGTTCTTTACTCGGTTATATTCGCATTCTAAAAAAAAATAATATATTTTTTATATTATTGAACGTAATTATTTTTTATATTTTTATTTATTTAATTAATTCATAAATTTTTACAATAATTTTTACTGCCGGATTGCGCTAAGTTGCTACACTAATATTATTTGATTCTATATCTAAATAGGTCAATTTGTATAAAAGATACCACCACTTTTGAGTTTTTGCAAAAAAAATAAAATAAATTATTATTTTGAATTTTACAGATTTATTCTCAATTTTCAAAAAAAATGTGTTTGGTTCTCCGTAAAATGTACCAAAAAATAATTTTTTAATTTGAAAAATTAATTTTCATCGTAAAAAAATTTTCGATACTAAAAAAGCAAAAACCCAAGCGGCCTGCAATTTTTTTTTTTTCATTCTTTTTTTTCAATCAAATTAATTAAATATAATTTTTTTTTCTTTCAATTAAACAAAATTTGATGAATAATTATTTTTTTTTTCTACAAATCAAATATAACAAAATATATATAAAAAAAAAAAAAAATCACCAAAATTTTTTTTAGCAACAATAGAAAAATATCACGGAGTCTATGTATGGCGTGGTGATCTCTGTTCACGCAGCAATTATTAAGACTCACCCGCTGTCCATGCAAATCGCCTGATCTTCCAACACGTGTGCACTTTTATGCCAGGTCATATCCCACCCGTTCACTGGTAAGTTATATACAACTTCGCTATTTTTATGCGTTATGCGATCCGAATAACTCTCCCACTCCAATTCCACCTCGAATAAGTTCACCACGGGTAGAACCCTAGACACTCCCCCACTCCAACTACCTATATATATTCTCCTCCCCCCTTCTACGCTTTCATTTCCTATGCAAACGTGAACGTGAACTCTCTCTCTCTCTCTCCCTCTCTCTACGATCTTCGCTTCTCGCGTCCTCGGAAACTGCTCGTGAAGATCTCGCGATCCTTTTTTTTTTTCTCTGGTAATCTCTCCGCGATCCGATCCTGATCGATTTCTAGGGGGTTTTCTCGGATTTTCTGGTGTTTTCTACGGTTGTCGCTAGGGTTTTAGTCTCGATCTTCTTCTTCTTCCTCCTCCTATTCTTCTTGTTTCCCGGTTTTCGGATCAATCGCTAGGGTTTTGGTGATTTTTTTTTTTTTTCTTTCTTTCTTTCTTTACCGTTTATTTTGATTGGGACGGTTAATTCTTGCGGGCTCAGATGCGATGGGGTCATTGCAGCTGTACCTGAGGAAGGCTCGGACGTCGTACTTCCTCGTGATCTGCGCCGCCTCCGTCTTCATCTGATCGGGGTCGGCCGTTTCTCGAAACCCTAACTAGCTACGGTTTTTCTCCTTCCCCCCGCCCCCCGCCCCCCGCGCGCTCCCGATCGAGGTACGATTCTCGACGATTTTCATCCGTGACGGGGGTTTTGCGATCTTTCTCTTGGTCTTTAACGGCAATCGTGGGGTTTGATTAGGGTTTCCGAATCGGATTCAGGGGATTCGGAAGGGGGAGATCGGGATCTCGATCATGCCGTCCGTAGGGCCCGATCCGACGGACAGGGACGCGGAGCCGTTCGTGGAGGTAGATCCCACGGGGAGGTTCGGGCGATACAACGACCTACTGGGCGCGGGCGCCGTGAAGAAGGTGTACAGGGGATTCGACCAGGAGGAGGGGATCGAGGTGGCGTGGAACCAGGTGCGGCTCCGGTGCTTCAGCGAGAACTCGACGATGCTCGATCGCCTCTTCGCCGAGGTGCGGCTGCTCCGGTCGCTGCACCACGACAACATCATCGGGTTCTACAAGATGTGGACCGACGCCGACAACAGCACTCTCAACTTCATCACTGAGGTTTGCACGTCGGGGACTCTCCGCGACTACCGCCACCGCCACCGCCACGTCTCGCTCAAGGCGCTGAAGAAGTGGGCGCGCCAAATACTCGTCGGCCTCGACTACCTCCACACCCACGACCCCTGCATCATCCACCGCGACCTCAACTGCAGCAACATCTTCATCAACGGCAACGTCGGTCAGGTAGGACCTTCTGCAATGCTAATAATCCCTGTTCCCTGTTCCCTGTGATATTGTAAATTAAATTTGTGTGCCTGTCCTTATGTTTATTCTTAGATTGCTGTTAATTGGTCTTTCAATTTTTAAAATACATAAAACTCTAGTGTAAATATTTGTTTCTTATTATTTTTTTTTTCTCTTTGATTTTTAAAAATATGTATTTTTATTTTTTTAAAATTTTATGCTGATGTATTTAGCTTTCCTTGTATATTACTATTTTGTCCATATTTTTTAATTTATATTAAAAATATATTTAATTTTTTTTATACAATAATTAAGAATAATTTGGTTATTTTATTTTTTTCATTAATGTTATAGTTTTTTGAAGATATTTTTTAAACGGTAAAGAATAAAATGTAGATTTTTGAAAGGTCAAAAAAAATATATTTAAAAATGAGATATTTTTAGAAAAAAAAATTATATTTTAATATTATTTTATGGTAAGAAAAATATTTCAAAACATGTAATTTTGTAAGGTTTTTTTTTGTTTTTCCCCCCTGTAGAGAAGAAGTTAGTTAAAAATGGATGGAAATAATTATATTTTCAAAATTTGTAATTTAAGAAAGTATTTTTTTTGACGAAGAAAAGTGCAATTACAATCCATCTCTTTTCGTGTGAAAAGTGTGCCTTTGTGTGCATGAGTTCGCTTTCAATTCGGTTAGCTGTGGCGTTCTCTGCTTTTACTTGCTGTTGTAATATTTGACGCGGTGTTTGTATGGTTGTTGGGGGTGTGGGGGGGGGGGGGTATTTAGGTCAAGATAGGAGACCTGGGCCTTGCGGCGATCGTGGGAAAGAACCGCGTTGCGAGGTCGATTCTGGGGACCCCGGAGTACATGGCGCCGGAGCTCTACGAGGAGGGGGGCTACACGGAGCAGGTCGACATCTACTCCTTCGGCATGTGCGTGCTCGAGATGGTCACCCTGGAGATCCCCTACAGCGAGTTGGACTGCGTCGCCAAGATCTACAGCAATGTGGTGCGGCGCATCCCTCCCGCCGCCATGGCCAAGGTTCGAGACCCCGCCGTCCGCGCCTTTATTGAGCGGTGCCTCGGAGCACCTCGCGCCCGCCCCTCCGCCATGGATCTCCTCAGGGATCCTTTCTTTTACGGCCTCGATGATGATGATGACAACAAGACCACCACCACCACCACCGGCAGCAGCAGCAACAGCGGCCCCATCCTCGCTCCCCCTCTGCAGCAGCTCTGCAGCAGGCCTTCCGAGTCCACAAGCTCGAACGGCCTGCTGCGCTCCGCACCATTAGTCGACGAGCTCAAGGGGTTTAGGCTCGATTGAAAGTCGACGTTGTTTTAGTCGGCTAATAATTCTGCTGCCCGGTTCTTCTGCGTTAATCGATCCGGGGGGGTTTTAATTCCTGGATAGGAATAAAAGTGTGCGTAGCAGCTCGTTAGGAAGATAATTCTATGTTTCTAATAAGATAGATGACAAGAAAGAACAAGCTCTTTTTCGTCCTCGTACCGTAGTGTAGCTTCTTTCTCTTTGGTTTTGGTTTTGGCGTTTGCTGTTTTTTTTTTTTTTAGGCTTTTTTCTTTTTTTTTCATTTTGCAATGGTTTGGTGTGTGTATATATCTAAATGGATAAATTGAAGTTTGGAGATGATGGCACTAATAAAAGTTAGGTTTGTAAAATGTGTGCGTCCCGTTTTGCCTCATATTTTTGACTTCTTTTAAAAAAAATTTATATATGGTCAAATATTTTTGTCAAAAAATTGCTTGGTCAAATGATTTTGTTTTGTCTGACTCAAATCTCAGGATTCAGGATTTGATGAGTAATAACAACATTTATAATTACGGAGAATTGTTTATTATAAATACGGTTAGTAATTTATTATTTTTTTTTTAAGAGATCGAGTGGATGATTCAACTTGTTAACGAACAATTCATGGTTAATTTTATATTTTTTCTTCATCTTAGCTCTTAATTAGTTGGATAAAATAAAATTCATTAACTAAATAATCTTTTATATATTTTGAATTTAAATTTTTAAAAATGTCAACAAAATTTTGCATATTTTTGTAAGCTATCACCCGAGTGCCACGTTGCGCGGCGTTCCGGTCATTTTTTAAATTAAAGCAAAAATTTTAAAAATATATATTAAAGAAAGTACAGTTACAAGAAGTTTATTTTTATAATAATATATAGGTAAAAATATATAAAATTTACATGAATTATGGACCACTCTAAATTAATTATTTAAATTCTTAAAATTTTAATTTTACTATCTAATATATTAATTTATTTAATTTTAGTTAGTGAGACACTTTGAGTGCAAAATTTGAATTTGTTGTTCATCTTTAAAGATTTAGTTAATATACTTCATAAAATTTTCGTAATAATAAATTTATTAAAATAAATAATTAGTTTAAATTTTAAAATTATAGTATTGTTGATGAACTCAAATCAAATAAATTATAAAATTAAAATTTTAAAAAATTAAATAATTAATTTAAAATAATTTATAATTCATATAAGCTCTGTACTCTCTTACTCTCTTACCATATATATATATATATATATATATATATATATATATATATATATATATATATATATATATATATATAATAAAAAAATATATATTTGATTATTTAGTTAATTAATTAAAGAATAATATTTTAAAAAATCACTGATAATATATGACTTGGGTGAGGGCACATTTCAAACGAGTCGGTATAAATTTTTTAATCGTCAATTTATATAAAAAAATTTATTAGGTTAGAAATTTTGTAAAAGTAAATTACTTTTTTTTATTTTTACATATTTGATTCAAATTTTTAGTATGAGCAATGCTACCTGTACACCCCGAAGGGGTGTACATCATACACCTCCACTATTTTAATGGTGGCGATATTTTTTACGGGTCACATCAAGTGACCCATCATCACACCCCCACCTTTAGATGGGTGGGGTGTATGATGTACACTCCGAAAGAGGTGTACACATAGCATTTTCCTTTTAGTATACTGGCTAAAGTAGTTTTTTTTTTTTTTTTTTTTTTTTTTCTTGTTCAATTTTTCTCTTTCTCTACCTTGGCGTTCGCTTCCGTTGGCGCAGGTACCGATGCCAGCGCCTGAAGAGGTGGATTTGGAGCCGACGCGGGTGAGTGTGGAACTGACGGAGACGATAAGATTTTGGTTGTGGCAATGTTTGCCGTCGCCTGCCTATAAAGATGAGGACGAAGATTAAATAGTAAAAAAAAAAAAAAAATTATAAAAAAATTTAAAATTAGAAAAAAAATAAAATTATATTATTAAAATAAAATTATACCATTTTTAAAAAATATTATATTATTTAAAATAAAAATTATATTATTTGAGATAAAAATTATACTCAGTAAATAAAAATTACACTACGGAGTTGTGTATTGTCATCCTAAAATCCAATAATTTACAGGCGTTATGCAATAATAATGGCGTTTGAGAACACACTAGGAGGCCGCCGCTGCCGTTGACCCCGCCGCCAAGAACTGTCGCTGTATCAGCGGCGTACTCATCAGCCGCGGTGAGGAATGTAAGCACTGCCGCAAGGACGGCGATGCGAGAGATTGCCATTGCTCGAGTGAGAGAAAGAGAGAGCCAAAAGAGTGACAGATTTAGAGGCAAAATTATTTTAAATTGTGCAATTTTTTTTTCAAGCTGTACATTATATGTTCAAACAATATAAAGTAGTATAATTTCGTCTTCCTTTCTATTCTTTATTTTAAATAATATAATTTACTTCCAAAGAATATAATTTAGTTTTAAAATAGTATAATTTTTATTTTATATAGTATAATTCAGTCACAAATAGTTATAAATTATGTAATTTATTATTTTCAAGTAGTACAACTTATATCTCAAACAGGATAATTTTGTTTTTTTCTTCTTTCTTTTTTATTTTTAACGGCCACAACAAATAATATTATTTTTATAAAAAAATAATAATAAATTTTTTTTTTACTTTCTGTGATTATTTTTTTTACGACACCTCCTCGCCTTTTGTTGCAGCCGCCTTCGCTCCGGCGCGCTCTCCCTCTTCGACCTCAAAAGTTGGAGACTTCGCCGTTGTCGCCATTACAATCGCTCTCCCTCTTCGACCTCAAAAGTTGGAGACTTCGCCGTTGTCGCCGTTACAATCCACGGCCACGTATTCCGCCGTATCACAATCTGTGCCATATTCAAACCGACATCAGTAGAGGTGCATGCAAAATAAAAACAGAGCGCGAGTTGAAGGCGGGGTGGTTGGTCGAGGAGAAAGAGAAGGAAGTGAAAGCGGGAGGAGAAAAAGAAATAAAAACAGCAAAAGAAGAAAGACGAACGGCACGAAAAAAAATAAATGAGAACAAGGAGAGAGAGAGAGAGAGTAATTAGAATATTTCGATAAGCTTACTGAAATTTCTAATCAAATCTGTAAAAATAAAAAAAATGGCTTGCTTTTGCAATATAACTCAAAACCGGTGAATTTTTTATCCAAATTATTATGTAGTGTTTTTTAATAGTTACGAAGGAAAATTTATTACTCACCAACAAATCTTTGCTATTTTTTATATACCATTTGGTGGTCAATTTAGAATCTGTTTGGTATTGAGATTCATCTATAATAAAATATATATATATATATATATATATATATATATATATATATATATAGGAAAATACTACTTGTACATCCCATTTGGGGGTGTACATCGCACACCCCACCCATCCAATGGGTGGGGTGTGGTGAGGGGTCACTTCACAATTTGTGAAGTGACCCCCCCACCCTTAGATGGGTGGGTGTAAGATGTACACCCCCTTTGGAGGTGTACATGTAGCGTTGCTCATATATATATATATATATATATATATATATAATATTTTTTAATAAAATTACAGAAAATATATAAATATTACACGTAATACAAATTTTCTGTAATTTTAAATAGAATCTTAGAAAATTTATGAATATTATTTGCACTGATGTTCTAGCGACGAACTAGCCTACCTGTGCCTTCCATGGGCTAGAAACTGTTCATCTCATCAATGACTAGTTTAAGCCCACTCTTTTAAGTAAATTGGGCTTTGTGGTTTAATTTTTTATTTTGTTTTTAGATATATATCGTATATTATTCGTTTAGTTCATTATTAAAAAATAAATTTAATTAAAAATATAAAGTAATTTGATTTCAAATTTAAAAACTTAGATATCGATAATTAAATTTTTTAGCCAACTACGTTTTCAAATATGATTGCTATATATATTTACGTTTAATTTTTGTGAGGTATACATGTACACTTAATCTCTCTTCATGCTATCACGCCCATATGATAATCAAAATGTTGCCAAAATATATTAATTTTTAAAAATTATTAATAAAAAAATTATATATAAATAATTTTTTATTCATTGGCTTTTGAGTTTTTAATATTATTTTTTATTTAAAAAAAAGAGTATAATTATTTTTACCATTAAAATAAAAATGATCAAAAGATCTATAAAAAATTATGTTAAAAAAATTAAGTATTAAGAACTAGTATAATTTACAAATTAAGTATTATGATATATTAAAAA
Organism: Tillandsia leiboldiana; assembly: GCA_029204045.2. Lineage (NCBI taxonomy): Eukaryota > Viridiplantae > Streptophyta > Magnoliopsida > Poales > Bromeliaceae > Tillandsia > Tillandsia leiboldiana. The sequence goes on along the minus strand of CM055075.1, from coordinate 26,313,565 downwards.
AATCAAGTATTAAAATCTAATATAATTTGTAAATTAAGTATTACGATATATTGGAGTCAATTAAATTTGCATTTAGTGACCCACAAGGAAAAATTATTTTTTTTAAAAAAAATTATTTTAGTTCCTAAAATTTACACTATTTTAATTTTTTTTAATAACTTAATAATAAATTTTTATGTAATTTTAAAAATATTGGAGGGTCATGACGACTTTAGGCTTCCACATTAGGGATATCAATAAGTACGGATATCAAGAATTTTATCCGAATCCGAATCCGAACCGAATGGATTTATTCAATGTTAAACGGATATGGATTCGAATACGGATATAAAAAATGAAAATTCGACGGATTTGAATATAAATTTTGACTATACCCGATCCGAATCCGAATCCAAAACCGACCCGAACTTTAATTGATTTTACGTTATATAATATATGTCTATATAAATATTTGATATTATATTTAAATTTATATTTTAAAAATTTAGATTTATATAATATCTTTGGAAATATTGTAAAGAGAAAAAAATAATAATTATTTCGGATTTGAATTTTTGAATTTGAATTTTAAATTTTTAATCGGATTCGAATTTGGATATGAATTTTTAAAATCCGTCGAATTCGTGTTCAGATTCAAATTCTTTTAATGCTGGAGCAAATTTTGGAGGCATTTATTTTTTTTGTTTTGCAATTAATTATGGCAAAAATCTCCAAGATCATAGAAACATATATAATTAATAATAAAAAAAAACACCCACTAGGTTAATTTGATAATTGTTATCCAAAATACTGATTGAGAATGAAAAAACTATGAATAAGCTCAAAATAAAAATAGGCAAAAAAAATTTAAAAAAATTACTATTTTTTTAAAGTGCGTTTGGTAACGGAATACGGCTATTCTATTTATACCAGGAATAAGTATAAAGTACGGAATTAGTGTAAAAAAAGCGTTTAGAATGATTTCAGGGATAAGAGATTTTGTGTTTGGTATGAGAATGAGAAATAAGAAGAATAAAGAGGTTTTGTTAGGTTAAATGACATTTTTGCTCTCAAATTTTATTATGTAATAAAAGTTATTAAATTCTAATTTCTTTATTTTAATTAATAGATTAAAGCTTGATAAAAAATAAGATAAAATCAAAATCAAAATCAAATTATATTTTATTAAAATAATATTTAATTTTATATTTTATTTGCTCTAATTTTGTATTTGTTAAATTCTAATTTTTTTATTTTAATTAATAGATTAAAGTTTTACAAAAAATAAGATAAAATTCAAATGGAAATCAAAATCAAAATCAAATTATATTTTATTAAAATAATATTTAATTTTATATTTTATTTGCTCTAATTTTGTGGGTACCCAATAATGAATATGAATAATATGGTGTTCCTCGAGTAGTGTGCTAGGGATAGAATAGAAAAATAAAATATAGTGAATAATTGATGTTGGAACAGTAATTCTTGTTATATCAGAAATAGTAAAATAAGATACTTTTATTATTCCTGATACGTTTGGGGAATATCCCCATTATCCTCCATTCTAAACCCAAAACAAACACAGCCTATAAGGCAGATCCTTGGAAAGAAATAAAATCTACACTTCAAACTACAAGATAAAAAATTGCAGGTGCAGTAATACCTAGGGATGTCGATGGTACGCATATTTAAAATTTTATTCGAAGAACAGAATAAATTTGTTCGATACTAAATAGATATAGTTTCGAATATGAATATAAAAGATAAAAATTAGATGGATTTGTATTCGGATATAAATTTTGTTTGCATCCGATCCAAGCCGTACATGATTTTACACTATATAATATTATATATATTTAAAAGTTTGATGTTATATTTGAATTTGTATTTTAAAAATTTATATTAATATAATATATTTTAAAATATAGTAAAGAGAAAAAATTATTTCAGTTTTGAATTTTCGAATTCAGGTTCAAGTTCAGATTTTAAATTTTTGATCGAATTTGAATTTGAATATAAATTTTTAAAATTTATTGAATTCGGATTCGTAACTCAGATTTGGGTTTTGATTTTTTAAAACTCGCCCGCACTTCTCTCTCTACCTTTCTTTCTCTCTCTCTCTCTCTCTCTCTCTCTCTCTCTCTCTCTCTCTCTCTCTCTCTCTCTCTCTCTCTATATATATATATATATATATATATATATATATATATATTTAATTATAATGTGTGTGTATGTGAACCTTCTAAACTTTGTCCCCACTATATTTTGGTAGGCATAATTTAAAGATTTCAAATGAACTGCATAAAGTTTCTATGAGCCACCTAACACCAAATTTTATTATTAGTTCTACTTATTAATTAATTTGATCATTTTATAAGAATTACACTAAATTCGTTAAGCATTTGCCATAAAAATGGTTAACAACAAAATTTTAGAAATCAAACAACTTACATAGATATAATTCTGTAGAAAGTTGAGACTAAGTGGTTAATTCAAACTACCTTTTTTTCAATACTTTTTAAACCTTGAATCACTAATTGTAATTGATTCAAAGTTGAGATAGATTTGACATATATATATATATATATATATATATATATATATATATATATATATATATATATATATATATATATATATATATATAAAGGTTCGGTCTATTATACTTTTATAAATAAATTCTTTTTGTACTCATAAGTTTTCATCTTTTGGATGAAAAAATATGCGGTTAGGATTATAGTAATTCCTAACAACAACCTAGTAAACCCTACGGGGGCCATTATCATCATAACCGCACATTCTTTCATCCAAGGGTGAAAAAGTTATGAGTACAAAGGGGTTTATACTCATAAGTAGCACTACGCTATATATATATATATATATATATATATATATATATATATATATATATATATATATATATATATATATATAGTCCGGCTGGAATACTATCGATAGTATCAAGTAATTGGTACTATCAAATATTTAGCTCTTTGATGAAAGTATGTGCGGTTGGAATTATAGTGGTATCCTAAGATTTACCAACCATCCACTAAACCCTAGGGGACTAGTATCATCCTAACCGCACATCTCTTAATCCAAAAATTAAAAACTTAATAGCACCAATTACTTGATACTATCGATAGTATTCCAGCCTAATTGTATATATATATATATATATATATATGGAAAATGCTATGTGTACACCCCTTTCGGGGTGTACATCATACACCCCACCCATCTAAGAGTGGGGGTGTGATGATGGGTCACTTGATGTGACCCGTAAAAAATATCGCCACCATTAAAATGGTGGAGGTGTATGATGTACACCCCTTCGGGGTGTACATGTAGCATTGCTCTATATATATATATATATATATATATATATATATATATATATATATATATATATATATATAGCAACGCAACATATACACCCCAAAGGAGTGTACATCTCACATCCCCACCATCTAAGGGTGGGGGTATGGTGAGGGGTCACTTGAAGTGACCCCTAAAAGACACTCCTACTCTTAGATTGGTGAGGGTGTAGAATGTACACCCCTTTGAAGTGTACATCTAGCATTTTTCATATATATATATATATATATATATATATAAAGAGAAAGAGAGAGTTGAACTACTATACTCTTTATGAGTATAGACTCATTCGTACTTATAACTTGTTTTCGATAATAGATGTTCCGAATCGACGATCCATACCGTTAAATATAATTTAGAGTATTTTAAAATTTTAGAAATTAAATTTTATATATTTTTTAAAATTATAATAAAATTCATCCAATAAGCATAAAATGGACGGTGAAAATCGAATAACCTCCTAAAAATAGAGAATCTGATTCTTCAATATAAAATCGGAGTTATAGATATCTATCTATGTAGCAAATAAAAATTTCTATTAAAAATTCAATCTATTTTGATTCTTTTATATCGTTAAACTAGCAAATATCCTATAGGAGTAATTAAAAATTATCAATTTTGAAATACTTTGATCATAAGATAAATGATGTCAAAAAATTATAAAAATTTATTTCTACAACTTTCAAATATTCTAATTATAATTAACGGTATGTATCGTTGATTCGAAGGTTTTATCATCGAAAATAATTTATGAGTACAAAAAAAATCGTACTCAAAGGAGTATATAGTAGCCGTACTCACTATATATATATATATATATATATATATATATATATATATATATATATATAGGGAGAGTGAGTAGGACTTATATATTTTCAAAAGTACAAATTCAAATATGCTTGTAAATTTTTTACTATTGAATTTGTATTGATATTTGTGATATTGTACTGTTGAATTTGTATTGATATTTGTGATATTGTACTGTCTCTTTCTCTCTCTTTAGTTAACTTTATAATATATAGTACAAATCTCAATACAAATCTAACGATAAAAAAATTCACAAATATAGTTGGGCTTGTACTTTTGAAAGTATATAAGCTCTACTCTCTCTTTCTATAGAGATAAAGAGAGTAGAGCTTATATACTTTCAAAAACACAATCTTATTCATATTTGTAAATTTTTTATCATAAAATTTGTATAATTATACTTTTTTTCTCTCTCCTTAAATATCTTTACAATAATACAGATCCCAATACAAATTTTATGGTAAAAAATTTAGAAGAATAGATGAGTTTGTACTTTTGAAAGTATATAACCTCTATACTCTCTCTCTCTCTCTCTCTCTCTCTCTATATATATATATATATATATATATATATATATATATATATATATATATAGAGAGAGAGAGAGAGAGAGAGAGAGTCCGGTTAGTATACTATCGATAGTACCAAACATTTGGTGCTATCAAGTTTTTTACCGTTAGATCAAACCCTTTAATTATTTTCATCCATTAGATTTTAGTATTTTCCCAACCACCCATTAAACCCAAGGGGCCTACTATTCTCTCAACCACATATCTCTTAATTCAAATGTTAAAAACTTAATAGTTCCAATGACTTGGTACTATTAATAGTATTCCAACCT
>CM055075.1:26170885-26308547 GCA_029204045.2 Tillandsia leiboldiana | reverse complement strand
CACTCAGTGATTGTTAGGCAATAGTATTCAGTGAAAACTTCTTTGATTCTTTGAAGAGCCAAATATCATGTAGTATAAAGAACAAGATAAGTGCATAAATAGCAACTTTGTATCAGTGAGTATGAACATAAGCTACTAGGAGTAGCAGAATCTGATGCTCTATCCAGATTTTCCTTTCTTGGTAAAAAGAAGGAAAAAAGAAAAAACAACACAACATGCCAAAACCACATGCACCTGCCTGCTTGCATTGCACAAAGAATACGAATGGATTACCATTGTACGCCATCAACTTATCACAAGTCTTTGCTATCAATCAACTTTACGAAGAACACATGCAAGTCAATGACAATGGATTGCCAGTTTTCTGTACTGCGTGATTTGCTTTTTGCTCTAACTTCCATACCTTTTGATTAAGCTATTAAATTTGAACTATTTGCTGATGTGATGCACAATAGAGAAACTTTCTGAGCATGATCATGCTCACTTATTTTTACAAGTGATCCCGATGATATTAAAACAAATATATTTACCGTAGTCATGACCTTCAGAGTTTTCCAGCACACGAAAACCTGGCGCAATGAGCCAGCCATAAATTGCAGGCAGTGTGAAACGGAATGAACACTCTTCAGGTCAATTATCTTCCAACCACTTAAAATTAAGATGTTCCTTAGCATTTTACAACAATTTGGGCAAAGTCGGGAAATTAATTCCAGCATTGCAACTCCCCAGTCCCCATATTTAAACAATGGATCTCTCTGAAATAACAGAAATATAATCAAAATCAAGAACGATTTCAACTGAAAAATATACATGGGATAGTGCTAATTAGAATTGACTACCCATATCCTACTTTAGAGTATGAAGTGCAGCGGACCTCTCGAGATCCAAGACAATCCTTGCGGCCTCGACAACGATCTGACCATTCACATAGTGTTGTCTGCATACGGGCATGTAGACGTCGGCCCCGCCAATGAGTTCAGTTTGTGTTTCCTTTGTCTTCCTCAAAGTAAAGAAAGCACGCCGACCACAAAGTTCACAGCGAGCTGTCAATTTAGTGACAGAATCAGCAATCGGAATGATATCAAGAACTGAGCCAAATCTCCTCCTGCCAAATATAATATGCCAAAAAAAAAAACGAAATAATTATGAATGTCGTGCTGCACTATAAGAATCCAACTTGTAAGTCTCCTGAACTTGGATGAAAGCAATAAAGCATCTTTTTTCCAACGCTCTTGGAAGATGCCCTAATTACATGCATTGTTGAACAAAAATCGGAAAATTAGTACTCCCTACACTGGAAGGCAATATATCAATAACAAGAAGCTCAAGGTGTTTATGTCATAGTTCGAAGTTTCATTGGAAACTACAAAACTGAAAGTAACAGATACAAATGATACAAATCTGAAACTAACTTATTCCAAACCAATCCAAAACAAAAACATTTTAATTTCAGTTAGAAAGTCTCTATTAAAGAAGTATTAGCTTTTGAATATCAGCCGCCCAAATTAGCCCTACTAGCTCATAATGCCAACTTCAATTCATTTACCAATTACTTATGATTTTAAATTATTATTTTTTCATAATCTTAGCTTAATCTCCTCGATGGCCAAAAAATGAATAATTATGATCATTCTAGCTCCCTACATTTTTATCAAGAATTTAAGTATCGTGGCACGGGGACGTGCCGAAAATGTACTGGCACGGTACGGCACGGTGCATTCCGCGCCGTACCGATACGTGCCAGTCACAAAAAATATATATGTGCGGACATATAATAACATGAAATATATATTTTCTTTAGCAAGAAAATATTCTAATTGCTTATTATATATTTACATCAAATCTTTTGAATTTTATTTAGAAAATTACTTAAGAATTTAAAGAAAAAAGAGTATTGAGTTATGCCATCGACAGGGGATCTATATCGTGCCGATATCTTGTTGGTACGATCCGGCACGGTAGATATAGTCCGTGCCGATGGGGCATTTAAATCCTTAATTTTTACTAATATTTAGAAATTTTGGAAGACCTTTTGATGCAGAATAGGATGTGGATAAGATTGATTCGTTTAGATTTTATTTTTTTTTTTCTAATTTTTGGAATTATTCGGTTTGTTAATTTCTTTTGATTGTTTTTTTTTATGATTTTTAAGATTTATGTGGAATAAATCTCTAAAAATTAGGGATGTGGTTTAGATTTTTTTTAGATATATTTGGATTAGAAAAATTTCTAAAATCATGGGATTTGTTTTAAATTAGGATTACAAATTGACGGTTATAAATATAGCTAAAGTTTTGTAATCTAAGAGATAGAGTTACGAGGAATTAGTTTGGTATTTATGTTTTAACTGTGGTCGTGGTATTTTCTTCTTCCCTTTTCTTGTCGCGTGCGCCGGATATTTTCTTCTTCCCTTTCCTTGTCGCGTGCGCCGGGTATTTTCTTCTTCCCTTTCCTTGTCGTGTGCGCCGGCAATGAAGGTTCTAAGGTTCTATCTTCCCTTTCTTTCCTCTTTCCTCTTTCCTCATCTTATTTGTTCTATCTTCTCTATTCTCTCTCAAACTTACTTATGATTTTCTTTTAAATCTTTTTTTTTAATTTCGAAAGTTGATTTAAATTTCTTTAATTTTTTTTAAAAAAAAATAAAATAAAAAATCTGAAAATTAATCTACAATTTCTAGAAAAATCTAATTTTAATTTTAAACATATTTTGGGCTCATCACTAGCAAGATAGATTAGGGTTTTTCTAATTTGTCACGCATCACCTTTTAACCAAAACTAGTAACTAAAGCTTAGAATCATCAAAACTGCAGAAAGTACAAAAAAGAAAACTGGGATCTCAGGTTATAGTGAAACCAAAACCAATATTTCAAACTGGTGTACAATAATGTTTATGCGAATACCTCAAGTAGTCGCCATCAAGGCCTGCGACAATAACAGTCTTCCCATCATTGTCAGCTGCTTTACAGCAGAAGTCATAAAGATCTTCAAAGAATTGTGCCTCATCAACTCCTATAACGTCCAACTGCCAGGTAGTATCATTAGCGAATTAATTTACAGATATGCTAGTTGGTATCAATCTACTGCGAATAAAGCATGTGAAACCAGAGGAGAAAATGCATTTTTTTAGATAGCCAAGATGCTACAATTTCGTGAACAGAAAATTCCAGAGGAAAATGAGAAACTGAAATCGTTATGACTTACGAATAAGAAAATGAAGCAAAATTGATATAAACCGAAAACTTAACCAATACATTTTACGAGCTAGAAAGAGATTATACTTTTTTAAGCATATCCTTTTCCCTGCCTAGCATCGATTCTAGTTATCATGTAGCAAATATGGGCATAGTTAAGAAGCATTAAATAAACTTGAGAAACTGAACCAGCATTATACTGACTTGAGCTACAAGGCAAATAGGTAGTATGAAATATTAGTCCTCGAAAGCTTTATTGAATGAATGGCCAAGAGAACTCTACTGACAGCTCCTCAAAATAAGATGTCGAAGAGGGGATTGATTAAACGAGACGTTTTAGAAAACTCAGATGCCTGATGGCTTGACAAAGACCATCAGACCAACAAAGACTGAGAATAGATGAGTACATTTCAAATTTCCTTCCTGCATGCCAGAGCTTAGTGAAGCATAAGAGAAAATCTCCTTCAGTCTCCGAACTTCACATTCAATCCGACTAGATCAGTATACAATTGCCGTGCAACTTTTACCCAAAGTTAAATAAAGGTAAAAAGGCAAGGAGACACCCTCAACGATATGTTGTTCCAAAATAGCCCCCAAATTTTTATTACTTACCATTCTTTTTTCAAAGTTTATTATCTAGTCCTCTTATTCAGCTTAAACAAGTGAGCGGTATGATAGACACATGCATCAAGTGTAAACGGTTTCAAAAGACTATATACATGAGGACCAAAAAAAAAAGAAAACATAAATCAGGTAATGTGGATGCCATAAGCCAAATTTAAAAGTTTTAAAACATATAAAAGAGCACTAGAAATAATTTTTAAAGCAAAAACAAGTAAAGCTATTATGAACAACATTTTACAAGAACTAGTCAACTTGCAATCACCTTATCATATTCTTCATCTCCCAATTTATCTCGAAATGTTGAAAGCTCCGAGAGAGACCAGCATGGCATCTTCACCCCATCATGTGTCACTATAGAGTCCAATCCATACCTCGTGTCCTTGTTGGATTTTATGAGTGCCACACTTCTGCTCACAGAAAGAAAACAAGATGAATTGTGCACCAACTTGACTAAACTAACTGCAGTTTCGGCACCATTTCTGCTTTTACGCTCTTTTCTTTCAATCTCAAATTTACTACATTTCACTGCTAGCTTGTCTTAAGTTGTCTTCATGTGCTCGAGTTTTATTTTCTAAACAATATGATAGTAAAAAACACATTTTGTAAAGAAATGATAATTTGTTTCACAGTAAAAAAAAAAAAAAGTTGCAAAGCAAATATGTATACAACTGCAGCTCAACATGTTTCCAGTTTCAGCTTCTGTTTTTGGGTCAACCCAAGCAGATAAACAACAAATAGCTATAATGCCACCCTATTCCTGACCTGCTCAATTTTGTTTCTATAAGCAACTTTTGTTTTGTTACAATAGTTCAAAATGAGTAACAAATACTCATATTGAACTTATTTCACTTGCACAACATTTCCTTCCCATCCAACTGCTATTTACCACAGTACCACATTTGGCAAAGATATTTCAAGTTCAAAAAAAAGCATACAGCAAATAAAATGGCAACTCCTAAAGCAAAGCCAGAAGGTCAGCACGATGAAACCAATGCCAAATGAGCCATAAGCTTATTCAACAAAGAAGCACATTTTACCAAAGTTCCATAACAATTACATACCATACTTTATAAACCTCTCGGCAGTTACAAGCTAACATAATGATATCCGTAGGATCATTGCACCCAAATAATCACAAGAATGGTTGTACCATTGGATAAAAAGCCGATCAATGTAAGCTAAAACCATATAGCAACATGAAAAAACGGGGCATCTGCATAGCCTCGGATGTTTGGGAACTGAATAATATATTCCTTTAATCTCTGAAAATTGCAAATTTGTGCCTCCCTATCAGTTGGAGTTTAAAATTAACTTTTCTAGTTAAACAAATATCTCTTAGAATATGTTTACCATCAATTTCATTTCTAACTACTCTATTTTGTCACTCACTCCATTTCATTTGTGAACTTTACAATGCTAAACCCATGCGAAAATTCGGAAAAGATATATCTTTTCAAGGATGAAACTGCGGTAACAGAAGCTTTTCAGTGTATATCTATATCAATAAACTATATCAAAAAAATTCACATTCACTGCTTTGCAAGCAATTCCCCGCAAAGATGTAAAATGAGAATTGCAACGTTTTGACTAAGAACATGTAGAAATAAATAAATCAGGCTCTTAGCTCAAACCTTCCATTGTTGGCCTCCGATCGAACTCGGTGGAGAAGCGCCGTGGTTTTCCCAGCGAACATGGGCCCAACAATCACATGAATCTCGCCGTACGGAGCTCGGACGTCCAGCGGACGATCGGGACCGTCCATGGGGGCCGCACAGAAGGATCGGAGGGTTGAGGAAGAGGGCTTCGGGAGGTGAGAAACGGGCGATTTCAGGAGAAATTTGGGACAGGGAGATGACGAGGTGGGGGTACGGAGAAGATGCGGGGGAGGAGGGGAGGGTTTGCGGAGGAGGAGGTGGTGGTGGTGGGAGTGGGGGAGGAGAGATCGCATGGCGATAATGGTGCGCATAGCGACGGGGGGGAAGGGTTAGGGCTTTGAAAATTTATTAGGGTTTTGGAGGGAAGAGAAGGGAAAAGGCAGAGCAAGGAACGAGTGGGAAAGAAGGGAGAGTTTTCTGTTTTTTTTTTTTAAAAAAAAAAAAAAAATTAAATGAGGAAGAGCTCACACAGTCAAAGTTAAAAATTGTGAAAAGATTTATGATTAAAAATATATTTTATTTATTTTTAATACGTTGAATTAAAATATATTTTTCATAATTTTATCAAAAATTTTAAAAAAAAAATTTAAAAAAATCTTAATTCAAAAATAAAATTATACTTTAATAATATCTTTTAATATCAGCTATTTTATTACATTCACGGCAAACTTACTAATCAAAAACGAGTCAATATTAAAAATTAGACTTATACCATTCACAAGAATCACAACAACAGCATTTATAACTTTTTAAAGATTTTGAGAATGCCCAATATTGATAGAATCATTTTCAATTATGATATGAATTAAGATAGATTATCTTGCTTCAAACAATGTCATTCTAATTGTTTATAATTCAGACAGCAATAAATTTATTAAAAGACTAAATATAGTTCCAGCAAATATAAAATTATCATCAAAATTTTTTGTCATAAAATTTGTTGACACTTCAATTTTTCAAAACTTAACTCTAATAATTAATCTTTCGAATATAACTTTCATTCAAAATATTATAACCGGATTAAAAAATTTAGTTCTATTATATTATATATACATATATTTTGGGGTGGGGACAGAAAAATCATTAAAAATCATATATCAATGATCGCATATTCAAAAACATAATATTATTCAAAAACAAAACTCAACACTTATTAGAGATTAGTTTGGGAGCTGCCTCCTTACTTTATTTTATTTTATTTTGATTTTATATTTTATTTTATAACTTATTGAGCAATATTATGTATATGGTTAATTATAACAAATCTTATATTGTACTCATCTCTAATATTATCAATTTTTTTAATAATAAAAGCTCAAAAAGGGTTTATAAACTCTTAGCCCCGATTTGGTTCGATGATAAATTTTAAGGCAGCGTTTGGAAACAGAATAAATACAGAATAAAGCATTTTATTCTTTATAATCCTCCAAACAAGATTAAAATTAAGCAGAATTACTTTATTCCGGTCAAAACGGGTAATTCTCTCTTATTTTCGAATTACCCGTTAACAACTATTCCTCTAAACCGTAGGAATTGAGTTTTGGTTGCCATTTATTCCAAGGGCAAGAGAAAATAAAGGCCTCGTTACAGGCGCCGACCTACCCCATCTTCATCAGCTCTTCTCAAAGCTTCCTCTCTCTCACTCCCTCCACTCGCTCCTCTTTACTTCCATTTCTTACCTAACCCTATCTTCAAAGCTTCCTCTCTCTCACTCCCTCCACTCGCTCCTCTTTACTCCGAGCACTCTTCAAACCCTACTACCTCTGTAGGCAGGAAGGTGGTGGTTTCTCTCGCTTCTTTACTCGGTCGCTCTTCAAACCCTACTACCTCTGTAGGCAGGAAGGTGGTGGTTTCTCTCGCTTCTTTACTCGGTCGCTCTTCAAACCCTACTACCTCTGTAGGCAGGGAGGTGTGCTACTTGGAGATTTTTGGTGAGTCTCCATTACCTCCGTATCTTATCTACTTTGGTTGCCTCGTCGCCCTGGTAATCAAAACCTCCATTAATTGAGGTGTGCTATTTGGTGATTTTATTGCGTTTCTATCTCAAGTACATTTGCCAAAGAGCAGATCCTGCTGTAGATCTGTCGTTACTCGAGGTGAGATCTCTTGGCTGGAGAGCGGCATTACTAATTTTTTTTTTCCCCCATCTTGTTCAATCTCCTATCGCCTCTAATGTGTAGTCGCATCCATTAACTCCGATTATCTACTCCAATCGGGTGAAGTAATTTCATTGTTTTCTTCTATTTATATACGGCACAGTAAGGGCCAATGCTGTCACGCCCCGGGGTCGAAACTGCGACCCGGCTCGCCAACAGATCCGCCACCTATGCCAAACCCGCATAGGCGAAGCGTCCTACCTGCAAGAGAAGTACTACAGCTAAACAGATATCAGAGCTAAAAATAAAAAGTCTGCTGTATAACTAAATCAATCACTGTACAACTGGAAATAATACAACAATGTCCGTCTCCCAAAAAGATAATCATACAATATCCTCATATACAAACTCAGAACTCAACCGGGAGGTATCTCCAATAAATACATCAGTGTACAGGCTCTCAATACAACAATCCTCACTACAACAGTCTCTCAAAGAAGGAAAATAAAATAACTAATCTACTGAAGCTCTCCTCTGAAGGGGTACCGCTACACTCCAACGACGGGTAGGGAACTAGCTCGCGACTCCCTCGCTCGGTCAGAAGGATCAGCAACAGGAACAACAGGAACCAGAGTAGAAGTTCCTGTGGGAAAAGACACCACGACGGGTGTGAGAACTACGTCCCAAGTAGTTCTCAGTGGGTGCCGCCAACAAGCCCGACGGTCTGCCCACTAAGTCCACTAGAGGCATAAAGTAACAAAAGCAGTGCTGTAAGGAAAGCTGGAAAAGTAAACTCTACAGCTACTATGCCTCTACCTAGATGCTCAAGGAGTGGAACAGAAAGAACATGATGCCACAACTAACTCTCATCTCTGACCACCCAATCTGAACTGACTGCCTCATCAGGTCCAGTCAAGCCTGCGCCAACCTACTGCCGTTACGTCCCGGAGGAGCGGACTTACGTAGGACGTCCATGACTGCCAACACCAGCACAGCCAGAGGGACAAATGCAACGACAAGTCGCGATGGAAAAGCTCAATCTCACGCCGGTACACAACCCGGTCTCGCCTACTCCGGAGTGGCACTCGAGGGGAGCGACCCGCTCGAGTAAAAAGTAACCTATCTCAAGTATCTCTGTAAAGTATCTCTGTCAAGCTCAAATGTGGCTCATGCAGGCAATGATCCACGATCAAAAAGATCGGTAACTCCAAGCTCAAGCACAACTCAGTCGGAAAAAGGACCTCGACTCGAACAGGAATAGCCCAAAACACTCTCACAGCTATGTCGGAGAACCCTCAACGACTCAATCTGATAAATGCACGACCATGGCTGAGTCGGGAAACCTCCACGACTCGATCTGCCAGAACCCCAAGATCCTCAGGGCTAAGTGGGAGAACCACCTCCACCACTAAATCAGGAAAACAACCTCTAGATCACACTCTACCAACTCATAGCACAAAGTCGCATCCACTGCGAGAAACTGCCTCAACAGGCCAACATTGCAACCACTGACACGAGGAAGGGTCCGGAAACCCCGAAAGACTAGAACCTACAATCCAAATCAAACAAGAACATGCTTTAGGCATAGCCTCTCGTTGATCTCGTCCCAAGAAGAAGGCAGACCTTAGAACCCAGACCACTCGAATCATCTCGGGTGGTTAATTATAGGAAAAAGGTGACATTTCTTACTGAAGCCATCTGATCTGTAAGAAATCCATATTTAATGATTTTTAGTTCTTTTAGGAAAACAGTTGAAACCAAGTTTTACATCTAAGCCTCGAAGAGCTAATGCCTTCGTCCAATCAAACAGGAACAGACTCAGGCGACCCTACGATGCTTGGAAGAAAATATTTGGTTGACAAAAATCATATGTGTGTCCAAAAAGGTTCTGGGTTTAAGGTCCTGCTAACACTGATCTACCGCTGCCACTAACACAGCGGCGACAGATAAAACAAGAAAAATAAAACATCTCGGGACCGCCGTCTACCCAAACAGCTCCCGCTACAGATGAACAACCAACTACATCTACCAGACTCCACTCTGCTCCCAAGCACGAGTGTAACATGCATCCCGCACTAAAAGATAACTCCTGACCACTCGTGTGAGGACCCGAATCCCCACACTGTGGTTTACTGTTGGTTTGGAGGTTTCTGGGAGTGCGTGTGTGCGTGCCGGGCCCCAGAATTGAGTTTCTGGTAAAATTGGAGCTTGTTTATTTTTCTGGTAGTCCATTTTGGGTGTGTGAGGTGTTTGCGCGCTTATCGGAGCCAAGAATGTGACCCGGAACGGAAATTGGATCAAGTCTACTCTTCCGGGAAATTTTGGAAAATTTTAGAAGTGGAATTTGGCCGAACGGATCTCGGATTTGGATTCAGCGCGCGAAAACGAGCGAAATGGACTATTTACTTGAATTTTTCGGAGCCCGGACGCGAAAACACGGAAATCGAGGCTTGGGTCACTGTTCCGGCGGCCGGAGAAGCGCCGGCGGCGGCGGAGCGCGGCGGAGCGCGGCGGCGGAGGGCGGCACAGGCGCGCGGTCCACCGCGGGGCGCGTACACCGGGCGCGGGCCACGTGGAGGGCTGCGGTTGGCCGGCGCAGCGGGCGCGGTCCACGGGCCTTGGCGGGGGCACGGTGGACTGAGGGCATGCCACGTGGCATCTCGTGGTTGGTGCGGCGTTGTGCACGCGGTCCACGAATTTTTGGCACTGGTGCACGGTAGACCGGTGGACACGTGGCGTTGTCTGGTTGGCGGGTTCTGGTGCACTCGGTCCACTCGGCAGTGGCGGCTGAGGCGGTGCCTCGGGGCGCGTGCCCGACCCGGATCCGACGGCGACGCGGCCGCGCACGTCGCGCGACGTGCGCGTTGACCGGGGCGGTTTGGGGGCGCCACGTGGCGCCCCGTGGTTGGTCCGGCGCAGGGGTGCACGACGCCTGGTCGGGACACGTGGCATCACGGGATTCGTCGCGGAGCGTGCGCCGGGTGTGGGGAGCAGGCTTGGGACACGTGGCGGCTTGTGGTGGTTTCGGGCGCGCACAGTAACGGGCCGGCCCGTTACTGTAGCAGCCCGAAAACTTTCGGGCGCCCGGAGGTTGGGCCCGAAAGTCTTGAGCTTGCCTTTTTGGGCCGTTTTCTCTTGTGGGCCTATAAATAGGCCATTTGGGATGCGATTTTCTGCCCTTTCCCGTGGGATTTAGCCTCTACTCCCTTCACAAGATTTCTTCCTCTCCCTCTTGCCAATCTTCCGGCCGAGCTTCAGATTTTCTGGAAGCCGCGACGACTGTGTTTTCTACCTCGTAGTGCGGAGCGACGTTCTACTGTTAAAGGCCCGTCATCGTCACTTTTCGGTCCGGAAATTGCACAGAGCTACCCCAACAGTCTTTTTCAGCGATTTTTGCGGCGTTGGATTCACGAGAGGTAAATCTTCGACTTTCGTGTTGAGTGTTTTGCCCAGATTTGGGTTTTTGGCACGGTTTTCGAGGCATTACTGAGCCACTGTTTTGCTGTGAGATTCCTGGACAGCACTCACTTCGCTGATTTTTATCTCCTCATCCGGACATCGGAATTCGATGATTCAAGAGCCTATCGACATCTACACTTCGCGTGGATCGCCGTGGTATTTTTATCAGAATTTCTGGAAGATGATTTTCAGGTGAAAATTTCGTGATAAGATGGACTGTTCATGCAGGATTTTGAACTTGGGATTTTTGTGGATTTTAAGTGTAGAATTGGTTTGTGATTGTATCCAGGATGTTGTAAGCACTACTACAGTGTTGTCAGCTTGGAGGATTGTGTGCTTTGGCTGTTTCTGGACTCCCTTATCTGTGTAACCCCGGACAGTTAGCGTGTTCAGGTGGGTGATCCTGCTTTCAAAATCTATGGGCTGCACTCTAATTCTATGAATGTAGTAGCATGCATGCTAATTTATGACCCCAATATTATGTGTGAACTGTATGTTAGTACCCACAGTTGACAGTTGTTAAATCTGATGACCTCATTGAACCACTTGCAATGTTTGAACTCTTACAACATGGAAACTCAACTTAGCTTAGTATACCTGTTAAGTATTATACATCATGCTCCACCAGACTGTAGTAAACTTAAACCCGAATTGGATTTATTCATTGCTTTAGTTTCCCACATTGGTTATTACTCCTGTCATTCTGGACATAGTGACTTTTCCCCGAGTCGTGGGCTGGGAGGCTTATTAGCTGTGGATGCATTTGCACTCGCGTCTGGGGACCGAGTGGAGTCTGTAGCAGTCTGTAGACCAGTTCACTTTGTGATAGTGATAGTGATAGTGATAGTGGATCTGGGATCTTTGGGACATGGTCATAGTGACAGTGTGGATTCTTAGCCAGTAAGTGGGACAGTGATTGGATCTTGGCGTGTTGTGGGGTGTATCCTGTTAGTGAGTCCGCAGGGTGAGTTGATGGTGAGGTGAGTGTCTCGGGTTTCGTGTGGGCTGATCAGCTGAGTCGTCGAGAGTGTTCCGACTGTTGT
This sequence comes from Tillandsia leiboldiana, assembly GCA_029204045.2. Classification (NCBI taxonomy): domain Eukaryota; kingdom Viridiplantae; phylum Streptophyta; class Magnoliopsida; order Poales; family Bromeliaceae; genus Tillandsia; species Tillandsia leiboldiana. The sequence continues at coordinate 26,296,479 of CM055075.1, read as the reverse complement.
GAGAGATTTCACAGGACTGAGTTCTTCCGAGCAGAGCGTGAGCGTGGATTTTGACCATAGCCTGCAATGCCACCTGCGCGACAGGGTGCGCGGATACTTTTCCTCGGTGGGGTCGCACCCCTCGAGAGCCACACCCGGGGTGGATATGGTACTCTTGTACCGCGACTTGTCGATGCTTTCCCTCTGACTGAGCCAGTTTTGGCAGTTACGGATGCATTCCCTCTGACTGAGCCAGTTTTGGCAGTTACGGACGCAGACCCTCTGACTGAGCCAGTTTTGGCAGTCACAGACACCGTCCCTCTGGCTGAGCCAGTTTTGGCAGCTACGGACGTTCTACGTAAGTCCGGTCCTCCAGGATATATCGGCAGTAGATTGGCGCAGGCTTGACTGGACCCGAGGAGGCAGTCAGTTCAGATTGAGTGATCTTACTGTTATGTTAGCAGATGCATCATATTTTCATCTGTCCCGCTTTTTGACCATTTTTAGATAGAGGCATAGTAGCAGTAAATGTCTTACTTTCCAGCCTTTCCATACTGCATTTCTTTTGTTACTTTATGCCTCTAGTAGACTTAGTGGGCAGACCGTCGGGCTTGTTGGCGGCACCCACTGAGAACTACTGTGGGAGGTAGTTCTCACACCCGTCGTGGTGTCTTTTCCCCAGGGACTCCAGCTCCAGTTCCTGCGGTACCTGTTGCTGATCCTGCTCCTTCAGACCGAGGTAAGGGAGTCGCGAGATAGATCCCTTCCCCCTTCAGCTTCAGTGTGGCATAGAGGTACCCTTATATTTTGGTTGTGTCATGTTGAGAGATCTGGTAGTGAGGGATTGAGTTGTACTCTTTTGGTTTCTTTGGAGAGACTTCTGTATTCTGGTGAGGAATTTATGTATATTTTATGAGAGACTGTTTTACTTTCTGTTCATAGTTACATTTCTTTTACAGCTCTGATATCTGTTAGTGTAGATGTTCTATTTTTGCAGGTTAAACACTACGTCTCTATGGGGCTTCCCGTAGGGGCGGCGGATCTGTTGGCGAGTCCGGGGTACAGTTCCGACCCCGGGGCGTGACAGATTAGAGTGGTATCAGAGCCTAGGTTTTAGGTCATTGAGGACTTAGGAACCCTAGGCTTGTGGTCGGACCCTAGGATGACTCACGTGAGAGCCGTGATTTCGCGGGAGTCCTGATTGGGTTTCTAACTCTTCCGAGCGGATCGGGATGAGTGATTGACATGTCTTCCTTCTGTGGCAACTATGTTGGCTGCAGACAACATAGTACTTCAAGAAGGGGGACATGCCGTTAGACTTCCGCCTGATTGGGTCGAGTGTTGTTTGGTGTTGTCTTGATGTTTGCTTGTGGATTGCAGGTGGGCACGATGCCTCCTCGACGCAGGATGCAGACACGTTCTCAGTCTTCCTCCTCCCATGAGCCTGAGCAGGAGGAGTCACCTCAGGGTCAGCAGAGTGAGGGGCAGGAGCTTCGGGCTCAGATGGCCCATTTGTCTGAGACTCTCCGACGCCAGGTGGAGATTTTACGGCGCCAGGAGGAGATCATGGATCGGATGACGCGCATGATGGAACAAAGAGTACAGCCGGTGGTAGCACCTCTAGAGAGTTTCCCTGTACCTTTCTCGCCAGCGGTGGCACCCCCAGTTGTGCCAGCAGCACAGGCAGCCCCTATTGCACCGATTACCAGTGGTCAGGCGTCCGGGACGGTAGGACAGTTGACCCCGGCAGAGCAGCGAGAGGTGTTTGATTTGTTGACGAGATTTCGTCAGACTGATCCACATCGTTTTTCGGGGCAGAGTTCGGAGCACAGAGAGGCGGTGTTGGCCGAGGTGGCTCCAGCTTCCGCAGGGATTGTGAGGGCAAAGCGCCCGGCACAGGATGTTGAGGGACAGACGAGTCGGCAGGGACCTCCGAGACCCCCACGATCTCATCCTCTGGGTCGTGGGTTTCGGAGGCGCTCGAGGTCAGGTGGTCCCCGGCAGCAGCCACGGTATCAGCAGCACCAGCCTAGACAGCAGCTCCGGCAGCAGCGACGTGAGTGCGTCATCTGTGGCGGCCCTCATCCACCGTCGCAGTGTGACCAGAGGCGGGGACGGTGTTTCCGATGTGGAGAGTTGGGACATTTCCAATCAGTTTGTGTCCGAGCCGTTCCGTCAGTGCAACCCCTTGCTACAGCACCTCCCTTGCCAGTTCAGGAAGCAGAAGCCACTCCTCCAGGACACTATCAGACAGAGTGGGGTACGACGTCGGGACAGACGGGACGACGGTCTCCAGCGCCTAGTGGACGAGATTATGCAGTCATGGTAGAGAGCACCCCAGCAGCAGATCCTATCGCCGCAGGTATGGCTTTATTTTCAGTAGAGTTAAGTGGGTTTTTGGACACCGCTGCATCTTTCCGCACATGTTAGTAGAGCATTTGCATCGCGGCATGATTACGGGATAGGAATTTTGTTGCTTGCATGAGTGTTTGGATTCTTCCCAGTGTCCTACGAGCAGAGGTGTATTTTGGGGCATGATCGAGACAGATGAGACCTGAAGAAGTGCGCCAGCAGGTGTGACGATCTTGTTACAGCTCCAAGAATTGGTTTGAGTACATGGGGTGGACCCGCTGGTGCGGTATCCTGCAACATTTGATTGCGAATAGAGAACTGTGGCCTTTCTGCGAGTTGGACGACGGGAGATCATTTCCACTGGATACCAAGGCATCTTTCCTGCAGCAGTGGTTTCAATGGCTTCGGGTTAGGTGCGACTGGTCGAGCGTAGGTGACGCCTAGGACTAGAGGGTTTGTATCTAGGGATAGAGTGGTGTTCTTTTTAGGGGCACGGACAGACCGTAGCTTCCGTTTTGTTGCCACAGCAGGAACGGCATCAACACTCCTCTCCCCCTTTTTCTCGATATTGTGCTGAAATTTGCGAACAGGAGGAAAGATTCGAAAGACTACTCCAGAAATGGGGACGGTGCCCGAACCTGTTCTTGTTTGACTGGGGCGAGGGCACTGGTCTCTCGAAACTTTCGAACTTTTCGCTAATTTCAGTTGTTTTTCTATATTGGAGAGTTGGGGGTTGATGACCTTCCGACTGGTGGGGCCCTTTCTTTTTCTGTTAAGTTTTGCGACGTAATTCGTGTAGTTTGGACGCGTAGAGTTGGCTACTCTTTCTCGTTCCCCAGTTTTTGGAATTCTTGAGGTCTATCCGGCTGTTGTTCTTGCTTGGTGGTGAGTGTGTTGTAACTGGGGGTTGGAGTTTGTGTTGGTAGATGCTTACCTTTGGGCTTGGAGACTCCCTTTTGAGCCGTGTTTGTTTCGGGGACGAAACTTTCTTTTAGTGGGGGAGGATGTGAGGACCCGAATCCCCACACTGTGGTTTACTGTTGGTTTGGAGGTTTCTGGGAGTGCGTGTGTGCGTGCCGGGCCCCAGAATTGAGTTTCTGGTAAAATTGGAGCTTGTTTATTTTTCTGGTAGTCCATTTTGGGTGTGTGAGGTGTTTGCGCGCTTATCGGAGCTAAGAATGTGACCCGGAACGGAAATTGGATCAAGTCTACTCTTCCGGGAAATTTTGGAAAATTTTAGAAGTGGAATTTGGCCGAACGGATCTCGGATTTGGATTCAGCGCGCGAAAACGAGCGAAATGGACTATTTACTTGAATTTTTCGGAGCCCGGACGCGAAAACACGGAAATCGAGGCTTGGGTCACTGTTCCGGCGGCCGGAGAAGCGCCGGCGGCGGCGGAGCGCGGCGGAGCGCGGCGGCGGAGGGCGGCACAGGCGCGCGGTCCACCGCGGGGCGCGTACACCGGGCGCGGGCCACGTGGAGGGCTGCGGTTGGCCGGCGCAGCGGGCGCGGTCCACGGGCCTTGGCGGGGGCACGGTGGACTGAGGGCATGCCACGTGGCATCTCGTGGTTGGTGCGGCGTTGTGCACGCGGTCCACGAATTTTTGGCACTGGTGCACGGTAGACCGGTGGACACGTGGCGTTGTCTGGTTGGCGGGTTCTGGTGCACTCGGTCCACTCGGCAGTGGCGGCTGAGGCGGTGCCTCGGGGCGCGTGCCCGACCCGGATCCGACGGCGACGCGGCCGCGCACGTCGCGCGACGTGCGCGTTGACCGGGGCGGTTTGGGGGCGCCACGTGGCGCCCCGTGGTTGGTCCGGCGCAGGGGTGCACGACGCCTGGTCGGGACACGTGGCATCACGGGATTCGTCGCGGAGCGTGCGCCGGGTGTGGGGAGCAGGCTTGGGACACGTGGCGGCTTGTGGTGGTTTCGGGCGCGCACAGTAACGGGCCGGCCCGTTACTGTAGCAGCCCGAAAACTTTCGGGCGCCCGGAGGTTGGGCCCGAAAGTCTTGAGCTTGCCTTTTTGGGCCGTTTTCTCTTGTGGGCCTATAAATAGGCCATTTGGGATGCGATTTTCTGCCCTTTCCCGTGGGATTTAGCCTCTACTCCCTTCACAAGATTTCTTCCTCTCCCTCTTGCCAATCTTCCGGCCGAGCTTCAGATTTTCTGGAAGCCGCGACGACTGTGTTTTCAACCTCGTAGTGCGGAGCGACGTTCTACTGTTAAAGGCCCGTCATCGTCACTTTTCGGTCCGGAAATTGCACAGAGCTACCCCAACAGTCTTTTTCAGCGATTTTTGCGGCGTTGGATTCACGAGAGGTAAATCTTCGACTTTCGTGTTGAGTGTTTTGCCCAGATTTGGGTTTTTGGCACGGTTTTCGAGGCATTACTGAGCCACTGTTTTGCTGTGAGATTCCTGGACAGCACTCACTTCGCTGATTTTTATCTCCTCATCCGGACATCGGAATTCGATGATTCAAGAGCCTATCGACATCTACACTTCGCGTGGATCGCCGTGGTATTTTTATCAGAATTTCTGGAAGATGATTTTCAGGTGAAAATTTCGTGATAAGATGGACTGTTCATGCAGGATTTTGAACTTGGGATTTTTGTGGATTTTAAGTGTAGAATTGGTTTGTGATTGTATCCAGGATGTTGTAAGCACTACTACAGTGTTGTCAGCTTGGAGGATTGTGTGCTTTGGCTGTTTCTGGACTCCCTTATCTGTGTAACCCCGGACAGTTAGCGTGTTCAGGTGGGTGATCCTGCTTTCAAAATCTATGGACTGCACTCTAATTCTATGAATGTAGTAGCATGCATGCTAATTTATGACCCCAATATTATGTGTGAACTGTATGTTAGTACCCACAGTTGACAGTTGTTAAATCTGATGACCTCATTGAACCACTTGCAATGTTTGAACTCTTACAACATGGAAACTCAACTTAGCTTAGTATACCTGTTAAGTATTATACATCATGCTCCACCAGACTGTAGTAAACTTAAACCCGAATTGGATTTATTCATTGCTTTAGTTTCCCACATTGGTTATTACTCCTGTCATTCTGGACATAGTGACTTTTCCCCGAGTCGTGGGCTGGGAGGCTTATTAGCTGTGGATGCATTTGCACTCGCGTCTGGGGACCGAGTGGAGTCTGTAGCAGTCTGTAGACCAGTTCACTTTGTGATAGTGATAGTGATAGTGATAGTGGATCTGGGATCTTTGGGACATGGTCATAGTGACAGTGTGGATTCTTAGCCAGTAAGTGGGACAGTGATTGGATCTTGGCGTGTTGTGGGGTGTATCCTGTTAGTGAGTCCGCAGGGTGAGTTGATGGTGAGGTGAGTGTCTCGGGTTTCGTGTGGGCTGATCAGCTGAGTCGTCGAGAGTGTTCCGACTGTTGTGAGAGATTTCACAGGACTGAGTTCTTCCGAGCAGAGCGTGAGCGTGGATTTTGACCATAGCCTGCAATGCCACCTGCGCGACAGGGTGCGCGGATACTTTTCCTCGGTGGGGTCGCACCCCTCGAGAGCCACACCCGGGGTGGATATGGTACTCTTGTACCGCGACTTGTCGATGCTTTCCCTCTGACTGAGCCAGTTTTGGCAGTTACGGATGCATTCCCTCTGACTGAGCCAGTTTTGGCAGTTACGGACGCAGACCCTCTGACTGAGCCAGTTTTGGCAGTCACAGACACCGTCCCTCTGGCTGAGCCAGTTTTGGCAGCTACGGACGTTCTACGTAAGTCCGGTCCTCCAGGATATATCGGCAGTAGATTGGCGCAGGCTTGACTGGACCCGAGGAGGCAGTCAGTTCAGATTGAGTGATCTTACTGTTATGTTAGCAGATGCATCATATTTTCATCTGTCCCGCTTTTTGACCATTTTTAGATAGAGGCATAGTAGCAGTAAATGTCTTACTTTCCAGCCTTTCCATACTGCATTTCTTTTGTTACTTTATGCCTCTAGTAGACTTAGTGGGCAGACCGTCGGGCTTGTTGGCGGCACCCACTGAGAACTACTGTGGGAGGTAGTTCTCACACCCGTCGTGGTGTCTTTTCCCCAGGGACTCCAGCTCCAGTTCCTGCGGTACCTGTTGCTGATCCTGCTCCTTCAGACCGAGGTAAGGGAGTCGCGAGATAGATCCCTTCCCCCTTCAGCTTCAGTGTGGCATAGAGGTACCCTTATATTTTGGTTGTGTCATGTTGAGAGATCTGGTAGTGAGGGATTGAGTTGTACTCTTTTGGTTTCTTTGGAGAGACTTCTGTATTCTGGTGAGGAATTTATGTATATTTTATGAGAGACTGTTTTACTTTCTGTTCATAGTTACATTTCTTTTACAGCTCTGATATCTGTTAGTGTAGATGTTCTATTTTTGCAGGTTAAACGCTACGTCTCTATGGGGCTTCCCGTAGGGGCGGCGGATCTGTTGGCGAGTCCGGGGTACAGTTCCGACCCCGGGGCGTGACAACTCGGCCCACTACCCGGGCGAGGAAGAACACTATGTCCAGGAAAGTAGAAGTGTGGATGTCTAAAGCAGAAATAACCCTAGCCCAAGTGAGGGTTTTCTACTAGTCTGGTTACACATGCAACATATGACGGGGTGCTAGGTCAAGTTCCAATAACTATAATTTACAGATGGTAGAAAGCAAGGAGATGACAATACCATCAGATAATACAAGGAATAGCAATTCCTACATTCTAACATGCTGCACAAGCATTTCACTATCATGCATAGTCCTACTATAGCAGATTTAAAGCACAGTCCGTCAATCTTGGAGACAAGGCCACCCACCTGAAAATGCTAACTGTCCGGAGTCGCACAGCTGAGACAGTCCAGAAACAGATATCTCTACACACCCACCAATCCAACGATACAGGAACAGTGATCAATACCTCCTGGGTACAAAAACACAACCCAAAGTTACACTTAATTCCATAAAATCCAAGCATCACAAATCTGCTGGGAACAGTCCCCTTAATGCGAAATTTTCACCTGTAAAACGAACTCCAAAAATTCCAATAAAAATATCACAGCGAGCGTCTCGTCGAGACCTTCAAAACGGGTACCTGCACGCCCAAATCCGAGCCCCGTAGGCCGAGTTACAAATTCCACAGTACAGGTGCGCAAACACTCACAACCACACAACTGTAAACTCAAACACAGATAAAAGGGGAATAGTATACCTTCGGCCAAGCCTCAGAAAAATCCCGGAAAAATACAATGATAATCCTTGCGACGAGTAGATCCAAAAAGTGTATAGGCTCGTCTCGATCCGACACTCGGGTGCGGAGATAAAATTCCGGCAAGGGGCCGCTGTCCAAAAACTCCACCAAAAACAGCGGCTTAGAAATGCCTCGAAAACCGTGTCATAAACTCTGAATCCAGCAAGATGATCAACACGAAAATCGAAGACGTACCTCTCATGATTCCAACACCGTAGAAATCGTCCAAAAATACTGACGGAGTAGCTCTGTAGATCTCTCAGATCAAACTGCGACGATAACGGGCCTCCGATGAAAAAACGCCACACTGCGCTCCGATGCCGAAGTCGTCGATGCCGCGGCTTCCAAAAAATCCGGGCCTCCGCCAGATGATGCGCAGCACAAAGATCTCCATCTTTGCTTAAGGGTGCAAGGGGAAGGGAGCTCGGGAAAGGGGGCAAAAAGCCCCAGCCAACCGCCTATTTATAGGCCCAGCCCAAAAAATCCGACTTTGGACTTTTGGGCCAAAGTTCCGGGCGCCTGGAACATTCGGGCCGCTACAGTGTTGGGCCCGGCCCAACACTGTGCGCGCCCGAAAGCCCGAGGGCCCGCAACGCGTCCCGCCGACGCCGCCTGCGCCCGGCGCACGCGCGCCCGCCAACTGCGCAGCGCCACGTGTCCAGACACGCGGGCGTGCGCAGCTGCACCCGACCAACCGCGGGGCGCCACGTGGCGCCCCCACGTCGCCCCCTACCGCGCCCACGCCGCACCCACGTGCGCGACCGCGCCTCCCGCTGCCGCACGTTGGGCACGCGCCCCGAGGCACCTGCCTCCCGTCGCGTGGACCGCGCGCACCAGAACCCGCCAACCAAAATCAGCCACGTGTCCGCACCCGGTCCACCGTGCACCCGCGACGATCCCGTGGACCGCGCCTGCTGCGCCCGCCAACTGGGAGCCGCCACGTGGCCAGCCCCCCGGGTGCACGCCTCCGCGGTGGACCGCGCGCCTCAGCCGCCGCCAGCCGCCGCGCTCCGCCGCCCGCCGCCGCCGCCGGCGCCCCTCCGGCGGCCGGAACAGTACCAATCACCTCGAAATCCGTGCCGGGTCATCCGGGCTCCGAAAAATACAAGTAAATAGTCCATCTTGACCGTTTTCGCGCACTGAATCCAAATCCGAAGTCCGATTTGCCAAATTCATCTTCTAAAATTTGCCGAAAATTCCCGGAGAAGTGTTCTTTACTCAAATTTCGCGCTGAGTCCAATTTTAATAACCATTTCACGCGAAACCACATCAAAACATCCGACGGGGTCCTCCGATCACTCACGTGATCCATTATACACCCGAAGTCCATCACTTGAGTCCAAATTGGTGCAGAAACACCGCCGACATGCCACATAGGCCTCCAGAAGCTGCTAATCGCACTGTAGAAGCCCTGCGGAGATCTGGGTCACCACATCCTCCCCCACTAAAAGAAAGTTTCGTCCTCGAAACTAGCTCAACCCAAAAGGTGCCACAAAAACAAGGGTAGGTACATAACACTGCCGTCTCCAGCTCTCAAGTCACCTGTCACTCCCCGTGATTACTCCACAACAACAACAACAACCGGTACGGCATGGCCCAAATTGCATAATTCTCTCATCTCACGAGCCAGAATTTGCAACGGCATCCCTCGTACCACAAGTACTCGCAGATCTCAAAGGAAACGAGTACATCACGGGCGAGGAATCCACATGCCTAACACTCCTGAGCTGAGACGTGGAAGGAAAAGGCTGGGGGAAAAGAGAGAACAACCAATGTAGCACGCACCAAAACCGCTCCCTAGTGCCAGCTCAACCAGGCGATCCGAAACATACCCCATACGGTCATCCAGAGAAAAGAAGCCCTAATCGGCTAGGGTCCTCGCTCAAACTCTCTCGGATCCTGACCAATCGCATGGACTGCTTCACCGCAGTCTACCGTCAAAAGGGACCCTCAGGGACACAACCTCGAGCCCTGTTCCGCAACGGTCCCACCCAGCGCCAGCAACGGAATCATCAAACTCAACCCCCAATAGCTCTCCGGTTCCAGGTATCCGCCACCACAGTGGCCCTATCGGGGTGATACAAAATGCTCAAGAATAACCCAATGGTAACTCCACAGCCACTATGGGAGGCATCACCAACACAAAGATCCATCCCCCATCTCTGGCAAAGCTGCAATCGGCGCTAGTACCAGTCTCATCATCCATTCGCCATGCTCTCCTGGCACTGCCAAATCTAAAAAAAAAACTCCTCACCTCAACAATAAATGTTGATCTCAGCCAATCTCAAATAGCATCCACATTGGCCGGAATTCCACCGCCGCTCCTACGGCTAACACAATGTGACCCAAGAAGGTAAGCTTCTAAAGCTAAAACTTGTATCTCAATAGCCTGGCATACAGCTTCATCCACACAGCATGGTAACACATCCACCAGTGCTCCTCATGCTCCAAGCTGCTCTGGGAGTAGATCATAATATCCCTGGAGGATCTAGTTACCAAAGCAATCAAGTACAGCTGGAGCACAATTCCTCAAACCAAAAGAGTGGCAGGGCGCTAATCAATCCAATTGGCCTTACTAAAACATAATGCCCCTACCGTGTCCTGAACACCATCTTGGCGAAATACTCAGCCGTATGATTCCAAAATCTGTACCTGCATCAATCGTACAACTGTCGGAGTATAATTCCATCAAAAGGTCCAGAATAATACTTGGACCTGTCTACACTCGACCCATAAAAGGGCCCTCACAGTCGTGTATCAACGATGTGGCATCACCACCGTATATCAACGGTGTGGCACTAGGTCAAACAGACCCCTCGATCCATCAGATCCTGCAACTGCGCCATCAGCTCTCACAGCTCTACTGGCAATATCCAATGAGGTGCTGTCGAGGGTGGCGCGGTTCCCCGAACCACGCCAAACTCAATCTCTATCTCCCTAACCGGCGGCATTATCAACAGCTCAGGTGAAATCACACCCGGAATCTCGTGGCAACAGAGATATCTTTGGGTCCCGGTGCCGCCGTAAGCACCTCTCACACTGTCGCTATAACCAGTGTGCTCTAATGACCTCAACAACCAAATCTCCTCTCGTCTGCCTCGCAGAAGGTCAAAGTCCTCACCTCCCGCAGTCTAACATCCTGTGGCACTGTGCCAACCAAAACCCAAGCACTAGGTCGAAACGCCGAACTGCCATAATTACCAATAAGTCCACCCGTATAACTCGCGGCCTCAACTGCATAGGACATAAACCACAAGGGAGCACAACCTCTGTCTCTGCTCACATTGAGGCGACGAATAAAGTCATCCGCAGATAACAAATCCACGCTACCGTTGCGCTACTCTGATATAGATGCTGATGCTGCCATCGCGGTCCACCCGATCTCTGGCATCTCGAAAATTCGCCATCCAGGTACGGAGATGAGAAATGCCTCTGCCGGTCAGTCTGTCCTCCATCACCCGACGCCAAGCGCCGATATCCAGAACTCGCCTCTGGCGGCCGATCCCTATCCAAAGAAACTGCAGCGTCATGCTCCACACACAATGCCTACCCATCGAAGCGTCAATAATTCAAAACGGAGGGACCAACTAAACTGAAAGGTATCCTGGCGCAAACCATTCCCCGTCAAACATATCCTATGCGCCTCGTCCCTCGAAACCTGGAGCGTGCAGTTCGACAACTGTATAAACTCCCTAGCACATGAAGGCTCACAGATAGTCTCTCTATCACCACCAACCCCAATTTTGCCTACAAGGGCTCCAACTCAAACCTGTGAATCGGGATGGTTCAGACTGCCGGGACTGGCTCCATCGACCAATGACGTCCCGAAGCTCAGCTACTATCCACTATCCACCCTGCCTCGGTGCCTCGGCACTACTCGTCGGCACGGAGGGGCTGCTCGCTCAGTCGGTGCCACAAGTGCAACTGAAGGTACCACTGCATAGGAAGAAAGTACTGGAGGACACTCAAGCGATACTGCAATTAACTGCGCTCTCAGCTCCAACAAGCGCATCAAACGTTCCATGGCCTCCTCCTGGCATCGGACAGCCTCCGATGTCTGTGCCATCTGGATCCATAACTCTTGGGTCTCGCTCTGCTCTGATAGCTCTGCCTCCCGCTGCTCGGGTTACTAATCAGATGCGGAAAGCGCATTCCTCACTGCACGACGTCTCACAAGCATCGTAGACCACTGCACAATAACAAACATCAGGACACAACAACCATACGACCCAATCCTGTGAAAGTCTAAGACATGTTATCAATTCCACAGCATTATGTTGTCTGCAGCCAACATAATCGCTTAGGAGCATAAACATGCCAATCACTCATCCCGTCTCATGGGAGAGGTACAAAACTCGATCAGGACTCTCGCTAAAAGTCACGACTCTCACGTAGTCATCCTAATGTCCAACCACAAGCCTAGGGTGTCTAAGTCCTCAATGACCTACAACCTAGGCTCTGATACCACTCTAATCTGTCACGCCCCGGGGTCGAAACTGCGACCCGGCTCGCCAACAGATCCGCCACCTATGCCAAACCCGCATAGGCGAAGCGTCCTACCTGCAAGAGAAGTACTACAGCTAAACAGATATCAGAGCTAAAAATAAAAAGTCTGCTGTATAACTAAATCAATCACTGTACAACTGGAAATAATACAACAATGTCCGTCTCCCAAAAAGATAATCATACAATATCCTCATATACAAACTCAGAACTCAACCGGGAGGTATCTCCAATAAATACATCAGTGTACAGGCTCTCAATACAACAATCCTCACTACAACAGTCTCTCAAAGAAGGAAAATAAAATAACTAATCTACTGAAGCTCTCCTCTGAAGGGGTACCGCTACACTCCAACGACGGGTAGGGAACTAGCTCGCGACTCCCTCGCTCGGTCAGAAGGATCAGCAACAGGAACAACAGGAACCAGAGTAGAAGTTCCTGTGGGAAAAGACACCACGACGGGTGTGAGAACTACGTCCCAAGTAGTTCTCAGTGGGTGCCGCCAACAAGCCCGACGGTCTGCCCACTAAGTCCACTAGAGGCATAAAGTAACAAAAGCAGTGCTGTAAGGAAAGCTGGAAAAGTAAACTCTACAGCTACTATGCCTCTACCTAGATGCTCAAGGAGTGGAACAGAAAGAACATGATGCCACAACTAACTCTCATCTCTGACCACCCAATCTGAACTGACTGCCTCATCAGGTCCAGTCAAGCCTGCGCCAACCTACTGCCGTTACGTCCCGGAGGAGCGGACTTACGTAGGACGTCCATGACTGCCAACACCAGCACAGCCAGAGGGACAAATGCAACGACAAGTCGCGATGGAAAAGCTCAATCTCACGCCGGTACACAACCCGATCTCGCCTACTCCGGAGTGGCACTCGAGGGGAGCGACCCGCTCGAGTAAAAAGTAACCCATCTCAAGTATCTCTGTAAAGTATCTCTGTCAAGCTCAAATGTGGCTCATGCAGGCAATGATCCACGATCAAAAAGATCGGTAACTCCAAGCTCAAGCACAACTCAGTCGGAAAAAGGACCTCGACTCGAACAGGAATAGCCCAAAACACTCTCACAGCTATGTCGGAGAACCCTCAACGACTCAATCTGATAAATGCACGACCATGGCTGAGTCGGGAAACCTCCACGACTCGATCTGCCAGAACCCCAAGATCCTCAGGGCTAAGTGGGAGAACCACCTCCACCACTAAATCAGGAAAACAACCTCTAGATCACACTCTACCAACTCATAGCACAAAGTCGCATCCACTGCGAGAAACTGCCTCAACAGGCCAACATTGCAACCACTGACACGAGGAAGGGTCCGGAAACCCCGAAAGACTAGAACCTACAATCCAAATCAAACAAGAACAGGCTTTAGGCATAGCCTCTCGTTGATCTCGTCCCAAGAAGAAGGCAGACCTTAGAACCCAGACCACTCGAATCATCTCGGGTGGTTAATTATAGGAAAAAGGTGACATTTCTTACTGAAGCCATCTGATCTGTAAGAAATCCATATTTAATGATTTTTAGTTCTTTTAGGAAAACAGTTGAAACCAAGTTTTACATCTAAGCCTCGAAGAGCTAATGCCTTCGTCCAATCAAACAGGAACAGACTCAGGCGACCCTACGATGCTTGGAAGAAAATATTTGGTTGACAAAAATCATATGTGTGTCCAAAAAGGTTCTGGGTTTAAGGTCCTGCTAACACTGATCTACCGCTGCCACTAACACAGCGGCGACAGATAAAACAAGAAAAATAAAACATCTCGGGACCGCCGTCTACCCAAACAGCTCCCGCTACAGATGAACAACCAACTACATCTACCAGACTCCACTCTGCTCCCAAGCACGAGTGTAACATGCATCCCGCACTAAAAGATAACTCCTGACCACTCGGCCCACTACCCGGGCGAGGAAGAACACTATGTCCAGGAAAGTAGAAGTGTGGATGTCTAAAGCAGAAATAACCCTAGCCCAAGTGAGGGTTTTCTACTAGTCTGGTTACACATGCAACATATGACGGGGTGCTAGGTCAAGTTCCAATAACTATAATTTACAGATGGTAGAAAGCAAGGAGATGACAATACCATCAGATAATACAAGGAATAGCAATTCCTACATTCTAACATGCTGCACAAGCATTTCACTATCATGCATAGTCCTACTATAGCAGATTTAAAGCACAGTCCGTCAATCTTGGAGACAAGGCCACCCACCTGAAAATGCTAACTGTCCGGAGTCGCACAGCTGAGACAGTCCAGAAACAGATATCTCTACACACCCACCAATCCAACGATACAGGAACAGTGATCAATACCTCCTGGGTACAAAAACACAACCCAAAGTTACACTTAATTCCATAAAATCCAAGCATCACAAATCTGCTGGGAACAGTCCCCTTAATGCGAAATTTTCACCTGTAAAACGAACTCCAAAAATTCCAATAAAAATATCACAGCGAGCGTCTCGTCGAGACCTTCGAAACGGGTACCTGCACGCCCAAATCCGAGCCCCGTAGGCCGAGTTACAAATTCCACAGTACAGGTGCGCAAACACTCACAACCACACAACTGTAAACTCAAACACAGATAAAAGGGGAATAGTATACCTTCGGGCAAGCCTCAGAAAAATCCCGGAAAAATACAATGATAATCCTTGCGACGAGTAGATCCAAAAAGTGTATAGGCTCGTCTCGATCCGACACTCGGGTGCGGAGATAAAATTCCGGCAAGGGGCCGCTGTCCAAAAACTCCACCAAAAACAGCGGCTTAGAAATGCCTCGAAAACCGTGTCATAAACTCTGAATCCAGCAAGATGATCAACACGAAAATCGAAGACGTACCTCTCATGATTCCAACGCCGCAGAAATCGTCCAAAAATACTGACGGAGTAGCTCTGTAGACCTCTCAGATCAAGCTGCGACGATAACGGGCCTCCGATGAAAAAACGCCACACTGCGCTCCGATGCCGAAGTCGTCGATGCCGCGGCTTCCAAAAAATCCGGGCCTCCGCCAGATGATGCGCAGCACAAAGATCTCCATCTTTTCTTAAGGGTGCAAGGGGAAGGGAGCTCGGGAAAGGGGGCAAAAAGCCCCAGCCAACCGCCTATTTATAGGCCCAGCCCAAAAAATCCGACTTTGGACTTTTGGGCCAAAGTTCCGGGCGCCCGGAACATTCGGGCCGCTACAGTGTTGGGCCCGGCCCAACACTGTGCGCGCCCGAAAGCCCGAGGGCCCGCCACGCGTCCCGCCGACGCCGCCTGCGCCCGGCGCACGCGCGCCCGCCAACTGCGCAGCGCCACGTGTCCCGACACGCGGGCGTGCGCAGCTGCACCCGACCAACCGCGGGGCGCCACGTGGCGCCCCCACGTTGCCCCCGACCGCGCCCACGCCGCGCCCACGTGCGCGACCGCGCCTCCCGCTGCCGCACGTCGGGCACGCGCCCCGAGGCACCTGCCTCCCGTCGCGTGGACCGCGCGCACCAGAACCCGCCAACCAAAATCAGCCACGTGTCCGCACCCGGTCCACCGTGCACCCGCGACGATCCCGTGGACCGCGCCTGCTGCGCCCGCCAACTGGGAGCCGCCACGTGGCCAGCCCCCCGGGTGCACGCCTCCGCGGTGGACCGCGCGCCTCCGCCGCCGCCAGCCGCCGCGCTCCGCCGCCCGCCGCCGCCGCCGGCGCCCCTCCGGCGGCCGGAACAGTACCAATCACCTCGAAATCCGTGTCGGGTCATCCGGGCTCCGAAAAATACAAGTAAATAGTCCATCTTGACCGTTTTCGCGCGCTGAATCCAAATCCGAAGTCCGATTTGCCAAATTCCTCTTCTAAAATTTGCCGAAAATTCCCGGAGAAGTGTTCTTTACTCAAATTTCGCGCTGAGTCCAATTTTAATAACCATTTCGCGCGAAACCACATCAAAACATCCGACGGGGTCCTCCGATCACTCACGTGATCCATTATACACCCGAAGTCCATCACTTGAGTCCAAATTGGTGCAGAAACACCGCCGACATGCCACATAGACCTCCAGAAGCTGCTAATCGCACTGTAGAAGCCCTACAGAGATCTGGGTCACCACAAATGCAATCCCTTCACCAAAAGAGGGGATTCGAGGGACATTTGCGGTTGTGTACTCAGACTAAGAACAATTTCAGTACATCTCCTTTTTATCTTTCAGAGGTGAGGTTTCCTTATGTAAGATGTACTCTACATTGCTGGTATTTCGAGGATTTGGTTTTTTTTAGCTGTGATGCATGTTGCAAGTCAGATGTATTAATGGCTTGGAGGCATGGAAGCAGTTCTATGCAGCTGCCATAGAGATACACATGACGACACCATCATGCTGAGCCAAGCGCCTTCTTTATGATAATCCATTGTAGTTTTGTTATGTTTCCCTTTTTTCTCTTTCTATCTGTGCTAAACTTTTTTCCTCTACGACAGAGTCCAAATTTAAAATTGATTTTTGACAATTTAATGCTGATTCCTTTGTACATAATCCAGTTTTATGCTTTAAAAATGATTTCTTATATTCTTGTGCCATGGCTCTTTTTTTCTGTTTCTATCTGTGGTAAACTTCTTTTTTGCCGTGGAATTGTTTGAGATGTAAAAGTGTTGATTGTCTTTTTAAAATATGGATCTAATTTCTTGATGAAGCACAAGACTGAAGTTTGATTTATATGGTTGGGTGGTAAGTTTAAATACATGCAGCCACCATAGAATCATCTTGTACTTCTTTGGAATAGATATAACAAATGCAAGAATAATGTATACTTCATCCTAACATATAAAGTGGTTTCCATCTTGATTTTCATATTTAATTAGTTTCGATGGCCCCTCCAAACAAGAGCGCACAACGTGTAGTAAAAAAAAATCCTAACACCATCGATTTGGTCTCAACTGACATCGCCAGTATAGAAAGTTCGGGCCAGGAATCCTCAAAAAGCAGAGTTCGCTCTGGTAATTGGACGGAGGTCATGGATTCGGCAATGTTGAACTTGATGACCGAGGAACATGTTCTTGGTAATTTCGTTAATGGAAGTTTTACTACACTGGCTTGGACTAGAATTGTCCATGATTTTAATGCCCGAACAAAACTGAACTTCGTGAAATACCACTTACAAAATCGACTCAAAGTTTTGAAGCGCCAATTTGTCATGTACCAAACATTAGCGAATAAGAGCGGGTGGGGGTGGGACTATGATCGCAACATTCCTACCGCGGGCGATCCAAGTGATTGGGACACTATAATATATGTAAGTCACTATTATTTAATTCTTTCAATTTTGACATAATATAATAACCATTTGTTAACTTGTTCCTAAATCTATATTGTGTAGGAAAATCCATCTTATGCAAGATGCAGGGATAAACCCTTTCCTGCATATCACGACATAGAGTTCTTATCTGGGAATACTACTGCCAAGGGTAGGCATGGTTTTACAACGGGGATGCATATTGACGAAGTTCAAAGCAGCTCCTCGTCTTCCCCGGTCAGAACTGCACTATTAGAAGATATACGAAAATCAATGATGGGTGTTTGTGCAGGTGGCCAAACTTCTAATGCTCAATCACAACCTATGCCACCGGCAGCACAACATGTAGATGTCAATGACACTACTTCATGCTCCCCTACTCCTACTCCTGTCAAGAGGGGAAATCCATATAATAGCAGTGCCTCAGGTCATACATCTTCTGGCAAGAGGCGTCGCTCCTCCCCTCCCTCACGCAAGGCAACACCAACATCAAGCCGCAAGGGAAAACTTGATGTCACCTCTGATAGTATCCAGGAGCTTGTTGAACTCGGCAAGAAGAGATTGAACATAGCCGAGTGTATGCTGCAACGTGAGCTTGATGCTCGTCCAAAGGTTCATTCTATCGAGGATTGTATGGCAAGATTAAATGATTTTCCTGGACTATCTCTTGAAGCCATTCTCTCTACATGTGAAGCACTCAAAGATGAGCGCAACAGATCCATATTCATGTCCTTAAGTGGTGACATCCTACATATGTGGATTGAGCGTCAAATGAGCATGCAACGGATGGCCACTGGACAAAAGCCTGATGCACCTTCCTTCCCTCCTTTCTAGATAACACATTCTCACCTCAACCTGCAGTTTTTGTGGTCTTGCTAACAAACTTGCTTTTTTTTGGGTTTTGCGAACAATTAGCAAGACCAAATGCTGCTTGCGTTTATGTTATATTTCTTATGCATCTATCTGAACTTCTATAAATGTTTCTATAATGCTATCGCTTATGTTGTATTTCCTATCATGTAATGTATTGCCATGACGTATGTCGTACCTATGTAGAAGTTATGGCCTACTATTCTACTACTTTTATCCTGCCTTCCTGATGATTTTAATGTGAATTATCTGCTGTCTTTCTGGTTTAATGCAGTATTTGTGCCTTTGTTGCTACTACTATGGTTGCTCTCATATAATTGCTTATGAATCTTTTCACGTTTCTACTACACATAATCTGTTGGTTTTTACTCAAGCCTTTTTCCTGTTATTAAGGTTATATCCTTTCCTTGTCTTTAAATTTTTTAAACTTCTTCATTGGTTGGTTTTCATACTTCAGGCATGCTGGTATGTGTGCCTCCTTCTATGCAGTTTTTTAACAGTGTACATATGGATTGCTTACCACTTTGTTTACCTGTCAAGTATTTTTGCCGAAATTGTATGTGCTGTGTGAATGGTATGGAGGCATTGAATACTTCACAACTCTGCAGCCACCATTCTAACATCAACATTTGAGACTTGACCATAACATTAAGCTACTTTCTATTGATTCTATTCTATTCTACTTGGTTCTGTTCTGTTATGTTTTGCAGTTTGGCAAGTTTGTACCAGTTTTCCAGTTTTACAAGCAGGTTTGCAGTTTTTCAGTTTTGCTGTTTTGCAACTTTTGAATTATGCAAGCAGTTTTGGAGTTTTCCAACTTTGCACCAGTTTTGCATGTTTCAATCAACCAGTTTTGCAGTTTCGCAGTTTTGCAACTTTACAACTATGCAAGCACCAAACACGACGATGCAATTTAAGACAGAATTGTGGCGATGATGCATAAATGAATTTGGATTGAGGCGATGATGCACAAAAGGGGTTATAGGTGTAAATGGTAGGGTGGCAGTGAGACTCTCCACTGCAGCAATCATTTGTTCCTCGACCCTTTTTAACCTGAGCCAATCTTGTATCATAAAAGATACATATTACTATTGTGCCTTCTCAGATGTGAGGTAATGTGGGGTATTTCGCCTAGTTTCATCTCTGATTGTGGCGATGATGCATAAATGAACTTGGATTGAGGCGATGATGCATAAATGAAATTGGATTGAGGCGATGATGCACAAAAGGGGTTATAGGTGTAAATGGTAGGGTGGCAGTGAGACTCTCCACTGCAGCAATCATTTGTTCCTCGACCCTTTTTAACCTGAGCCAATCTTGTATCATAAAAGATACATATTACTATTGTGATGAAGTTCTTGGTGAGCTTATGTTGTTCTCTTTACATGGTGCAGTGAGTAGTAATATTTTGCCCTGTGCTGCAGTATTCAATCACTTATGCAGTTTTCAGTTTTGCTGTTTTCTCTTTACTTGGTGAGCTGCAGTTTTCAATCACTTATGCAGTTTTCAGTTTTTCACTTGTGCAGTTTTCAATCACTTATGCAGTTTTCAGTTCTCTTTACTTGGTGAGCTTATGTTGTGAAAGAAAGACTTATGCAGTTTGCAGTTTTGCATTTTATCAACTTTACAACTATGCATTTGGTTCTGATATGTACAGATTTCTAGTTGGTTCTGTTCTGTTAATAGTGTCTCCTTCAAATTGATTTCTAGTTGGTTCAGTTCTCTTGACTTGGTGGCGATGATGCATAAATGAAATTGAATTGAGGCGATGATGTACAAAGGGGTTATAGGTGTAAATGGTAGGGTGGCAGTGAGACTCTCCACTGCAGCAATCATTTGTTCCTCGACCCTTTTTAGCCTGAGCCAATCTTGTATCATAAAAGATACATATTACTATTATGCCTTCTCAGATGTGAGGTAATGTGGGGTATTTCGCCTAGTTTCATCTCTGATTGTGGCGATGATGCATAAATGAACTTGGATTGAGGCGATGATGCATAAATGAAATTGGATTGAGGCGATGATGCACAAAAGGGGTTATAGGTGTAAATGGTAGGGTGGCAGTGAGACTCTCCACTGCAGCAATCATTTGTTCCTCGACCCTTTTTAACCTGAGCCAATCTTGTATCATAAAAGATACATATTACTATTGTGATGAAGTTCTTGGTGAGCTTATGTTGTTCTCTTTACATGGTGCAGTGAGTAGTAATATTTTGCCCTGTGCTGCAGTATTCAATCACTTATGCAGTTTTCAGTTTTGCAGTTTTCTCTTTACTTGGTGAGCTGCAGTTTTCAATCACTTATGCAGTTTTCAGTTTTTCACTTGTGCAGTTTTCAATCACTTATGCAGTTTTCAGTTCTCTTTACTTGGTGAGCTTATGTTGTGAAAGAAAGACTTATGCAGTTTGCAGTTTTGCATTTTATCAACTTTACAACTATGCATTTGGTTCTGATATGTACAGATTTCTAGTTGGTTCTGTTCTGTTAATAGTGTCTCCTTCAAATTGATTTCTAGTTGGTTCAGTTCTCTTGACTTGGTGGCGATGATGCATAAATGAAATTGAATTGAGGCGATGATGTACAAAGGGGTTATAGGTGTAAATGGTAGGGTGGCAGTGACACTCTCCACTGCAGCAATCATTTGTTCCTCGACCCTTTTTAACCTGAGCCAATCTTGTATCATAAAACATACATATTACTATTGTGCCTTTCTCAGATGTGAGGTAATGTTGTTCTCAACTTGAATGTTCCAGTGTGTACTAATAATGTGCCCTTTGTTGCAATGTTGCTCTTTCATACATGATGGTCCTTATACTGTTATCTTTATGACATATGTTTAAGGCAGCCTTTCTATTCTTTGACCTATTTCTTTCCAGCCGTAATTTCTTCCTTTCACTTAATATTGTTCTCTTGACATGTTGCAGTGATGGCAGCTTTGATCAATCGCCAATTTTTTTCATCATCAACTGCAGCCCAACTTATGACATTTCTAGATGAGGAAGATGATTATTGGGATGAAGTGGTTACTATTGTGATCAATGAAGCTGTGATTCAATTTCACAGCACACTGTACAAGCGACCTTGTCGCACAAGACCATTCACTAGTCATCAAGTAATTATGGATATTCTACGAGGGCATCCAGATAGAGGGTACCAACATTTCCGTATGTCCAACACCATATTTATCAGACTTCGAGATGAATTGGTCGAGAAAGGATTGATACAGGGTAGTCGAAATTTGACTACCGACGAACAGCTAGGCATTTTTCTATTTGCTATAGGCCATGGAGTAACAAATAGAGTTTTAGCCCAAACCTTTCAGCACTCGGGGGAGACAATAAGCAGATATTTTAATAGTGTGTTGCGAGGTGTAATAGAACTTAGGCATGATTACATCAAAATGCCTGCAGGTAATGTAGGGATACATGAAAAAATTAGAGGCAACCCATTATTCCACCCCTTTAAGGTGATATTAATAGTCAAATTTGTTCGTAAGTTGGTATTTTATAGATTATTGAATGAACTGTTTCTTCTCTATTTATATTGCAGAATGCAGTTGGCGCCATTGATGGAACGCATATACCGGTTGTTGTAAGAAAAAGTAAGCAACCGCGCTATCGTTGTCGAAAAGGATTTACATCCCAGAATATGATGATCGCATGCTCGTTTGACCACCAAATATTATTTGTTTGTACTGGGTGGGAGGGTTCTGCGGCAGATATGCGGGTTTTGCGTTGGTGCTGTGAAAGTGGAGGCTTCAAAGTTCCTGAAGATTAAATTATTAAAAATTGTTTACAAATTGATGAGTTATATATGCTTGATTAATTTATTACTTATCTTTGGTTTTTATTTTATTGTGTAGGGAAATTCTTTTTGGTTGACTCAGGATATGCAAATACTGAGCTATTTCTTGCGCCTCATAGAGGAGAGCGTTACCACTTGAGCCAATTTGATGGCAATGCACGAGCGCGGACACATCGAGGACCAAAAGATTTATACAATCATAGGCATGCTCAATTGAGGAATGTCGTCGAGAAGACGTTCGGCATTTTGAAGAGGCGTTTCAAGGTACTTCGGCAAGCGACACCTTTCCCTTATAAAGTGCAGTGTCGCATCGCACTTGCTTGTTGTGTGATCCATAACTTCATCAAGAGGCACCAAGGGACCGATATGTATTTCAACATGACATTAGAACCATTTTCCTCAAAATGATCAAGACGATGATCCTACACCTTTGATTGGGGCAGATGAATCGCGACGGGGTGACACCCTACGGACAATGATAACGGATCAGCTATGGAATAATAGATAGTTGTATGTACTATTTTAATTATCTTTGTGAAAGTGAGCGTATTTAATTTAGTTACATATTCCACTGTGGCGAACTAATAACATTGCTGCTTCTCTGACTGTGGCGATGTTGCCTAGTTTTTATTTCGTTTCGCTACTTTGCTTCTCTGACTGTGGCGATGTTGCCTTTTTTTTTTTTTTTTCTGT
Organism: Tillandsia leiboldiana; assembly: GCA_029204045.2. Taxonomy (NCBI): domain Eukaryota; kingdom Viridiplantae; phylum Streptophyta; class Magnoliopsida; order Poales; family Bromeliaceae; genus Tillandsia; species Tillandsia leiboldiana. The sequence goes on along the minus strand of CM055075.1, from coordinate 26,273,796 downwards.
TTCGCTACTTTGCTTCTCTGACTGTGGCGATGTTGCCTACTTTATTCTGTTTCGCTTGGTTCTTCTCTGACTGATGCGATGTTGCCTTATCAATCTAAATTTAAGTTGGATATTGATTTATGTTTAACTTCATAAGTGTTTGCTTACAATTTGATATTGGGTACATGTTTCTGTATATAAAAGAGCAATTGTGAATTGAAATTTATAAAAATTTTGCAATACTGAAATGCAAAGCTGTGTATGTGCAGAATTTGTTAGTAAATTTGATAAATAATTAAAACCACTATTTTAATATTAAATTAACATAGGATAATATATAGTTCAAATTAATAATAAATTATTTTATGTAAATAAAATATAGTACGAATTATAAATTTTATTTACTAACTTTTGTATTTTTATGAAATCATAGTTATAATATAAAATATTAAATAAATATTTTATTTACTTAATTTAATGAATTTACATTAAAATTTAAAAATTAAAATTAAATTCTAAAATGTATTTTTAAAATTAAAATTTCAAAATAAAATTTAAAATTTAAAATTGAAATTTTAAATTTAAATTGTAATTTTAAATTTCATACTTTAATTTAAAATTTTAATTTAAATTTTCAACTGTAAATATTAAATTTTAAATTTAAATTTTAATTTTAATTTTGAAATTTAATTTTAAATTTCATACTATAATTTTAAATATTAATTTTAAATTGTTATTTCAAATTTTAAATTTAAAATTTAAAATAACAATTTAAAATTAATATTTAAAATTATAGTATGAAATTTAAAATTAAATTTCAAAATTAAAATTTAAATTTAAATTTAAAATTTAATATTTACAGTTGAAAATTAAAATTAAAATTTTAAATTAAAGTATGAAATTTAAAATTATAATTTAAATTTAAAATTTCAATTTTAAATTTTAAATTTTATTTTATTATTAAAATTTAAATTATCAAATTTAAAATGAAAATATAAAATAAGAAAACTGTAGAAGGGCAATGTTGGTATTTTGGAAAATATGTACCTACTTTTTTCCTCAATTCCCAATTATTCTCGTAATACAACCAAACAAAAAAAGAGTTATTCTATGGAATAACACATTTACATACCAAACAAAAATTTATAGTTACTCTTAATTATTCTAGAATATATCTTTGTTCTAAGTATAAAAAATTTAATTCTTGTAAAGACAATTATATTTCCAAACGGGGCCTAAAAGTATAATTTTTTTATACCTGGTATAGGTATAAGTTCAGAAATAAATAAGAACAAAATTAATTTTTTGTTTGGATGAAAATTAGGTTGTTCTTGAGAATAAAAAAATAGTATTTCAATAATTAGATTAAAATAATAAGAATAAAAATAATTATAATTTTAAAATAATAATATTTTATCTAATTAATTAATATAAAATATTAATTAAATAATTATTAATAATTGTATACATTTAAATTTAAATTTTAGCGTTTAAATTTTTTAATTTATTAAAAAATTAAGTTTAAAATTAAACTTATAAATTTATTACAAAATAAAGTTAAAAAATTAAAAAGTTATAAAATTTAAAAGTTCTCTAAATTTAAAATTTAAAATTTAAATTTTAATTGTCTCAAAAAATATACAAAAGATGATGCAAAAATTTTAATTTTTAAATTTATATAAATTTAAAAAATATAAAAAAAATTTAAAATTTTGTATATAAAAATTTATACAAATTTTAAAATTTTTAGATTTATAAAAATCTAAAGTTATAAATTTTAAAAATTATAAAATAAAAAAATTTAAATTCAAAATTTTAATTTAAATTAAAAAAAAAAGAAAAAAAAAAATGTGATAACAGGCTATTCCTCCTCCTAAAAGTGGGGGGTGGGGTGGTGGGGTATTTTCTCTCTATTTCTTTGTGTTTGGGGGATAAGGTGGGATAGCCCATTCCCCTTTATTTCGGAATAAATAAAATATAAAATTTATATTTATAGATTTAAAGGTGGTATTTTTTTACTTATTTATTTTTGTAATTTTGTCTATTATATGATCTATAATAATTATTTATTATAGAATTATTCAGCCTAAAAAATATGTCAAAACATTACACATTGTAGAGTTATCTAGTCTAAAAAATATGACAAAAGTCCCGCGGGCGGGTTATTGTGTCCGTGGGTTGTATTGGTATAGATAAAATTTAATCATATATTTTTAATAGCCAACAACTATCTATGAATGGATGGATAGATACGCAGGTTATCCACAAATTTTTTTTTTATAATATATTTTTTAAATATAATATATATATTCAAATGCTTCATTATCTACTTGTAATACTATTTATCAACAATAAGTAAGATGTAAGGAAAAATAGAAAAGTCATATTTTTTAAAAAAAATACAATAAAATCGGAGAAGGCATAATCGAAATTAAACTCTTAAATGAACACTTTGTGGTCTTACGTAGGTTGACACATTAGATGATGTTAGAGAGGTGCGGCGGGAGAGGTGGCAAGGTACCATAATAAAAAAAAAAGAAAAAAAAATTAGAACTGGAATTTTTTTAAATATATATATATAAATAATATATATATATTTAATTAAACAAATATATGTGGATATTTATAGGTGTCAACGAGCCAAACATGAGCTGACTTGTTTAAATATCGAGCTGAAAAATTCGGCTTGTTTATTAACGAGCCGAACACGAGTTGGCTCGCGAATAATAAGTTTGATTTTCATTCTTACTATTAGATATAAAGTCGAAAGAAAAATTTAAAATTAAAATTTTAATCTAATAATTAAAATTCATAAAAAAATAATAGTCTAAAATCTAAATAGTAATATATATTCGAGCGGTTATCGAGCCGAATACGAGTCGTTCGACTCGTTTACTAAATAAGTAATAGGTGTCCATTAGTTTTATCTATAAATTTTTAGATAAAAAAAAAAATTATATTCGTAAATTTACAAATACCATATATATATATATATATATATATATATATATATATATATATATATATATATATATATAGGAATTGTCAAGTATACATGCAATTGAGTTCAATTCTCGTCGTTTCTTTTCCTCTTCTTCTCTCTCCCAATTCCCTTTTCTCTGCATCCATTGCCAGCCTCTCCATTGCGTTGTAAGGCGTGTCAACGCCATCGATCCTTTCACCACATCATTATTCGGTCCTGATTAATTATTGTCGGTGCTACTTCGTTCGCCTTCACTGGCACCTTGATCACCGTCCTCTTCTTTATTGTCTTTGAAGGGTCCATTGACAGGTGCATATTTGGTATTTGACGAAGTAATATTTTTAAGAAAAATGCTATGTGTACATCCCACCCATTGGATGGGTGAGGATGTGAGAAGGGGTCACATCAAGTGATCCCAAAAACATCACACTCATTGGATGGGTGGGGTGTAGGATGTACACTTCTTTCGGGGTGTACATATAGCATTACTCATATTTTAATTATTGGGAGGTAGACAAGGGGACCCTCGTTAATTTTTTATAAAATAATATAAAAAAAAATATTCCGAGTATAAAAATAAAATTATTTTTTTGACTAAATTATAGAAAATTTTTTTATAATATACTGTTTTTTTACTTTGCTCCACCGTCTTTCAAAAATCTACATTTTGTCCTCTCATAATTACAAAATTATTTGCAAAATGACGATAATGCCCTCCTTATCCCTGTGATTTACAATGACGGCAGAGAAGCTCTCACGGATACTCCGCATCGACCGGCAGGTGCTCCGCCGAATCCGCAGCGCCGAGTTTGCCCCCGCCCCCGTCCCCGTCCCCGTCCCAGCCGGGAAGCTCTCCTCCTCCTCCCTCCCTGTCGTTGTCGTCGTCTCCGCTGCCGTCGAAGAGGTCGGGGTGCCCAGGGAGCTGGACATGGAGAGGGAGCGCGTCCCCACGCGGACGAGTGTAGCGTCCGCGCGGCGGCCTATGGGGGCCGCCATATGGCGGCCCCCCCTCACCCTGTGCTAACCCGCGCCAGAGGAGGCGCGGGTCCCCGCGCGCTGACCTGCGCCAGCACGCGCGCGCTTCCCCGCGCACGCCTGCTGCGCGCAGTGGTGCGGCGAGTGGGGCGCCGCCACGTGGTGCCCCACCAGCCTCGGGCCGCGCGGGATACCAGCACTTGGCGGAACTCATCCTCGAGCCGCGCCATGGCGACCTGGAGTGCCGTCGCTGGGGAGGGCCCGGGCGGCGACTGCGCCGACGATCGCCGGGGGCTCCCGACGACGGCGGCGGCGGGATCCCTCACGGAGCGACGGAGCTCGTCGACGGCGCAGAGGTAGCGCTCTGCCTCGGAGCGATCGGGAGAAGAAGAGGTTGAAGGGTATTTTCGATATATTACCTAAAAAATTGACGGGTCACTAACGGAACGCTGACGGCGGGGTGTAAATGCACAATTCCATAATTACGAAGGGGCAAAATATAGGCTTTTGAAAGACAGGAAGGAAAGGTGAAAAAGCGGTATATTTTGGGAAGTTTTTATGTAATTTAGCCTTATTTTTATTTTGTAGATTTCTAAAGATAAGGATTAAACCTATTTATCATGCACTTTTGAAAAAGAATTTTGATTTTGACTCACAGTTTCATTTAGTTTTTTTTTAAAAAAAAAATTGATAATTTATTATGTAAATTTAGTGGTTGTATAAATATCTTAAATTATAATATCTTTTGATATTTTTCTATATTAATGTTGATCATATTAACATATACTTTATTATAAAAGTTAGCTTCTATTTTACATTACGCTTCTCAATGTTTGCGGTTTCAAGCATCTTTTTCTTTATTGCACTTTTTGAGTGTCTTTGTTCTGTATTTGCATTTTCAAGTGGCTTCCGGGTGCTTCTAGACCTCACGAATAGGTTACTGCACACTTAGTTGCTAGAGGCTTGTTTTGAACCTTGTCTATTTTTATAAAGAAAATATTTTATTATTTTGTTATCTTTATATCTGATATAAATTTCTGATAATCTCTATTTTTTAAAATTTTGTGAAAAAAAACTTGGTCACTTAAACTACATTTCTATATAAAAGTTTTATTTGAAAGCATATATATATATATATATATATATATAATCCGACAATATAGTGTATGGTTGCTTACTAAGATAATTTCGTGACTATTTTGACGGGCAGGGGCAAGACCGAGCAAATACTTGCTGTAATTTGTTATTCGAGTTATTTTATAACGCTCCACTTTCTAGGGATCACCTATTCTAGAACTACTATAGCTCTAGTACGCTCAACCCTCTTAACCTTCTGGATCTAACCATCTCCCAAAATGCTATAACCGGATTAAGAGATTTAGTAATATTTATATCTTATATATAGGACTAATCCGAGTCTTTGGAGTGTTACATTCTTTCCTCCTTGAAGCCCTGACGTCCTCATCAGGTTCAGGTGCACTCACAAGTATCAGGTGATGTGAGACTTGTCTCGTTATCCTTAGTCAACCTTATGAGGAGGTACAATCCACCCACAACCGTCATTAGTTGGGAAACCGCGCTCTACCCGCTATATAGCCCTGGCTGATCAGCTGAGACTGATCTTATACTTCCCGCTGGTGATTGTCTCTGATACCAACTATGACATCCCGCTTTTTAGGGGGTTATCCATTCTAGAACTACTCTAACTCTAGCACGCTTAAACCCTCTTAACCTCTTAGGTTTAACCACCATCTAAAATGCTATAGTCTGGTTAAGAGGTTTAATCCTATATATAGAGAGAACTAATCCAAGTGTTGGGGGTGTTATATATATTACTGTGACGCCCCAACTTCCCACGGGGTTATGTATTTTAGAACTACTTTAGCTCTAGCACAAGAATGTCATCCATTTTAGAACTACTCTAACTCTAGCACACTCAACTCTCTTAACATCTTGAGCTTAGCTACTACCTAAAATGCTATAGCCGGATTAAGAGATTTAATTCTATTATATCATTTATATATAGAACTAATTCAAATTTCAAAAATATTACATAGTTTTTATTATTTTTGATTTTGTATAGTTAGATATATTTAAGGTAAATTTTCTATAGATTATCAAATAATTTTATTCATTATATTTTTCGTATTAGATACTTTAGTGAATATTTTTGTAACTATCATTTTATTTAATTTTTTTATTAGATTATGTAATATTACACATTTGTAATTTAGTAAATATCTTTGTAACTTTTATTCTGGCTATTTTTTAATTTTTTTTTATAAATCTACATATTTATTATTGGATTAATTTCATACAGCTTTCTGTAAATTTATCGAATGACAGATATATTTCTATAAAATTTAATTTTTCATATTTATCCTTTCAAAAATTTAAAATTGTTTATATATATTCCTACCATCAATCTCCGTTAGAAAAATACTTAATTTTAGTTAGTTAGCGAGATAATTTTTATTTTTTATCCTTTCATATATTTTTATATTATTTTAATAATTAAATTTTTTAGAAAGATATATTTAAAAGAGCAAAATTAATATTTCATATATATTCTGTTAAAAAAATAAATTGTGAACTAACGATAATAAATCACACGATAATAAATTAGAAAAATATCTATATAAACAACTTTAAATTTTTTAGGCCAGATTTGGTTGTGGGATAAAGGAAGAATAACCTCCTTTATCCCACTATTATTGCCAAACAGAGGTAAAAAATGACTAGGGATAAAAGTTTAAAATAACTTTTACTTAACGGGTTATTCTGAAATAACCCGTTAAGAAATATTCCACCTCCCCCGTAGAATAGTGTTTATACCTCAAGGATAGTGAATGAATTTTTTTTTTTTTTTTTTTTTTTTTTTTTTTTTTTTTTTTTTTTTTTACATTAGCTTATCTTCCAATATGAGACTATATGAACATGAGGCTATGTAATCTGAAATTATGTAATTATTTTTGTTTACTAATTACTATTTATTAAAATATACTATAAAATATAAAAATTTATTTTGTTTACTAATTATTATTTGTTAAAATATACTATAAAATATAAAAAGTTATTTTGTTTAGGTGAGATACAATTTAATTACCATTTTAATTAATTTATAATAATTAAAATTAATTTATATATATATAAGATAAGGGCAAAGTTATTATTTTGATAAAAAATTTATTATCTTTTTCTACTATTTTCTACTATTCCATAATTTTAACAAAACACAAATTTTTTTATTCCAGAGAATACCAACTTTTGAACCAAACACAATTTAACTTTTATACTTGGTTATCTCGAAATAGAAAATGCCAGATATAAAAAAGTTATATATGCTCGAACCAAACGAAACCTTAGGCTGTGTTTGGTTCGGGTATAAGCAAAAACTGATTATTCCGGGGATAGGTATAAGTTCAGGTACAAGCAAGAATTATAGTAATTTTGTGTTTGGTTGAGTATAAGGGTTACCAGGATAAGAAAAATTATGTTTGGTAAGTTAAACAGGAATAAGAATAATAAACGGGATTAAAATTTATAAAATAAAATAAAAAAAAATTAAATTTTATAAATTTAAATATTTTATAATTTAAAAAATTTTAATTAAAAAAAAAATAATAAGCAACAGGTGGAACAACTGTTCCATCTGTGGGGTGGAACAACTGTTCCACCCTTATACCGAAATAATCTGATATGAAAAGAATAGCTGTCCCCCGTACTTAAATACTGTTTGGGTATAAAAAAATAATCCTTTTATCCCTCTTAAAAATATATGGAAAATGCTAGATGTACACCCCAAATGGGGTGTACATCTTACACCCACCCTATCCTGGGGGTGGGTGAATTCCACTCATCACATAATGTGACGAGTGGATGAATACTCATCCCAAGATGAGGTGAGTATAAGATGTACACCCCATTTGGGGTGTACACCTAGCACTTCTCAAAATATATTGACCATTCAATATTATGTATAAAAAATTATATAAAATTAATTATTTATTATTTCAGTAGTACGTTGCGTCGTGTGTTACGGCTCGAAATTAAAGAATGATGCTATATTTTTATTTCAAAATATAAAAAGGCAAGACCGGACAGGCTAAAAGAAACAGCCAGGCAGCCAGCCAGCTTGGAGTCACTCTCAGAAATAAATCAAACCTGTACTCCCTACAAAAAAAAGCTATACATCAACCCACACTACACTACACAGTCTACACTACTCCTACTCCTACTCCTACTCCTACCACGCCTGTGTGAAAGCGTTTGCTGTCACTTTTCCAACCGACCCCACTTTGAAAAGCTCTTTCTCCGGTTCCGGATCGTTCCTCCTACTGAAAAAGGGTGTACACATAGCATTTTTCACTAAAAAATGATGATAATGATGATAATAATAATAATAAATCTAATTGTTTTATTTTTTTTTTTAAAAAAATCCATTTCTTTACCATGGATGAGCTTTGAAGAGAACACCATCATTGGTGTATCACCCCACGCGCCACCTCCCCCGGCTAAAAAAAAAAAAGAAAAAAGAAAAAAGAAAAAAGGGGCCCCATTTCCCCCCAAATTTTCCAACCATTTTGCGCTGAATCCCCTTGACTTTTAGGGCGAAAAAAGGGGCGACCAAGTTCAGCATTTCAGCGACCCACTACCTCTCTTTTTTTTCTTCTTTTTTCTTTTTCTTTTTTTTTTTTTGCTTTTTTAAATCTCCCCCCATCTGCTAATCCTTTGTTGATCTCTCTCTCTCTCTCTCTCTCTCGTTTCCCGATTTTTAGGCCTTTTTTCTCTGCTTTTCCCCCCCGATTTTAGTGCAGTATTGGGGCTTCTTGACGAGAAAAGGGTGAGTCTTTGTTGGATTTGTCTTCTCCTTTTGGATTGAGATACTTTTATGTAGATTTTCTTTTTTCCCCTTTTGTTTTCCGTGGTGGGATTTGGGTTCGCTGCTTTTGGTCGTTTAAACGAGTTCTCAGGTGTCAAAATTGGATTTTGGGATCTGGGTTTCTGTAATTTTGAGATTTGGACCCCCAGGGTTTCTTTCTTGGTGAGTTCGACAAATTGGGGATTTTCTAACCCCACCAACCCTGTAATTTGACTTTCCTGCAACTGTGGCTTTTTTTTTTTTCTATTAGATTTGTTTGAGTAGAAATTAGCGAGCACAAAGTTGGAATTTTTGCGATTTTTTCTCTGTTCATCTCGATGCTGATATATGTATATATATATATTTATGTCAATTAAAGCTTGCTTTTTTGACCATGCTGGTGTTGTTGTAGGTGTAGAGTAGTTCCTGCTTCCGATCATGGAGTCCTACCAACCCTTTCCTCCCTCTTCCAAGCCCCAAATCGCCATGGCCGAGTCTCCGAAGCTTACTCTCCACTCCCTCAACCAAAAAGGAAGCACCTTTACCACCACCTCCAACGACGAATTCAATCACCATCATTCACCGATGGTCGAAACCCCCGCCGCCGACGACGACGACGACGACGACGCATTCGTCGGCTATCTCGACGCCTTCGTCCACCAAGCCCGCGACATCCACAACATCTGCATCTACCACAAGCAGGACGTGTACGCGAAGATCTGCCTCACCTCCGATCCCGCCGACGCCGCCGTCTCCACCCGAACCATCAACGGCGGCGGCCGGAATCCGATCTTCAACGAGAACCTCAGGCTCAGTGTCCGCACCCTCGACTCGACCCTCAAGTGCGAGGTTTGGATGCTGAGCAGGGTCAAGAATTATCTCCAAGACCAGCTCCTCGGTTTCGCCCTAGTTCCCCTCTCCGATATCGCCGCCGCCGCCGACGGCAAGTTGGTTAAGGAATTCCCGCTCTCGTCCACCGATCTCTACCACTCTCCCGCCGGTTTCGTTCAGCTGTCGCTCTCGTACGCCGGCTCTTTGCCGGAGCTCATACCCGTCCCGGCGCCTTCCCAGAATTTGCCTGATTCTGACAACAACGATTCCATCCCCTGCGAGTACGAGAAGATCGAATTCCCCGACTTGAATGTCGCCAACGAGAATCAAGCTATGGTCTCTGAGTATTTCGGAATACCGTGCACCAATATAGAAACCCAGAACTCGGAGAGCTTGGTCACGACCGAGGATGGCACCTACCCTGATGCTGATGATGATGCAGGGGTGCGAGTCGTCGACAGCTTCTCGACGGAGAACAGCATTGATTCCGTCGTCGGGGTCTTCGGAAATGACACTCCTTTGAGCAGTGTTTCCACCACAGAATCCCCCGCCGTGCTTCCGACCACCCCCCAATCTGCTTCCGACCCATCGGCCGGCACCTCTTCTCCAAGCCACAAGGATAAAAGCACGGATGGCGACGCCGATTCTTCTAACGGAGTGGCCGAGAGTGATGTTATCAAGCCTCTAATATCCATAAATGTGCCGGAGGAGACGGTTGTTCAGCAGGAGATTGTTGATATGTACATGAAGAGCATGCAGCAGTTTACCGAATCGCTAGCGAAAATGAAACTTCCCATGGATATTGAGAATGAGAGCTCCACTAGCGACGATGCTAACTCGAGTTCTGAGGCGAAGCTTCCGACACCGAAGGACAAGAAGTTCTCAAGAGTTTTCTACGGCAGCAGGGCTTTCTTCTGAACTTAATTCTGCAAAAAGGATTAACAGGTGACTTAGAGTTGGCATTTGTTATCATCTGTTAATGCTTACTAGTCGAGAGATGCAACTTCTTTTATGCTGTTTAGGTTTATCGTTTCCTGTATGACATGTACTCATCATGAACTTGCTGTTGTTACTACTTATCCATGTATGTGAAACTCTCACCTCGTGGAGTTATTATAAGCTTCACTGATTAATCCTATATCTATAGACTTTGTTTCAATCTCGACTTATAGATTCATGGATAGGTACATCAACGATCTAGCTCTGTGCTAATGAGTTAATGTGAAATTGAGTGCTGATTGTGTAACGAATAGTTGCACTGCATCTGAAAGATATTGTTTCTGATGAAAGATATTGTTTCGAGTTGGACATAATCTTTTTTTGAGTGTTGAAGCTACAAGGCATGTAAAGGTGGCAAATCATGCAGGATGCAATCAGATCATGTAGGCAGGCATATGTTCGAGTTGTTCTGCATGGTTGGATAGGTTTCATCAAATTTTCAGGGTTATTACTTATTAGGTTCCGGTGTCTCAGGTTGTGGTTGTTCAGCTTGGGTTCTCTAGAGTTTCAGATTGTTCAAGATCCAGGTTCAACCATTAGATTTTTGGGTTTCAGGTTGTCTTGGGTTTTGCGACTTTCTCTGTTTTTGTTCTCCAGTGTTTTGCCGACATTGGGTTTTCTCATGATCAGGTAATGTCAGGTTTGGATCGCCCCATGTTCATGCTGTCTTCGAGTTTTCAGTCTTTCCAGTTTGCGGCTGTTCAGATTTCGCGTCCTTTTCGCTTAAGTCAGGGTCATCTACTTTATGATTCAACTTGAATTCGGGTGGTCATGTTTCCAGGTGGTTAAGGTTTGATCTTTCAGCTACAGTAAACTTTTGCCAACTCAATACCACCCATCAGTTGCCACAGATCTTTCGGAATTAGACAAAACCATGACAGATGGATGTTTTACCTGCAAATAGTTAGACAGGTGACAATTCTAAGTCTCATTCCTAACTATTCTGACATGCCAAGCACCATTTGGTTTTGTGAGTTTGGCACCAACATACCAAAGTGGTTCTGCTGGTTTGCTTTAAGGTAGAGCAGAAAGTCCTCATCTCTTTCGTTGCTCAGATGGGCACAAGCTAAGTTAGCAGCCATGGTTTTTACTTTTTACTAGTAATGCACCTATGTTCTCTATTGGTGATGATAGTTTTGAGTACTAGGGGATCACCAGAAGATCCTCCAATACATATTGAGACGGCAGTCGGCGAAAAATCACTGTTGTGGAACCTTAACATCCTACTATTTGGACTGATGAGAGGCCATGTTTTCAGAGTAGGAGTCCAAAGTAAGTTTGAAACCCACTTTGAAGAAAACTCCATTTTCTTAAGGTACTTGCTTGCTTAAGTAAGAATGTGATTGGTATTGTTGCAATGTCATGCTTCTGCTCCTATCAATGGGTTTTATGGTCCCCCATGTGTAAATTTGTCCTATCCTTTCTACTACCTTCTTTCTGACTTGATCTAATTTAGAGAGAGGTGAGCATCAATTTCAGCTGGAAAGAGTCTTTCCCAATATATTCAGTGTATGAAAGTATTGTAATTCTTACACATGATTTCTTTTCAGTTATTGGCCACTCGACGTCGCGTATGCTTCTATTCAAACTGCTATCATGCTCTACAGTACATCTGCTAGGTGTATCTGCATTTACTACGTACGTTGTCGTCGAGGGATTTTAATGAACAAGTTGTTTGTGTCGATTCAAAAGTTGCAGCAGGACTGTCTCGTCGCGGGGTTCTTTTTTTTTTTTGAGGGAAAGACAGCTTTTATTCGTCGCGGGGTTTCTTTCTTAAACTGCATTTACTACATGTTTTTCACTTTCCTACATACCATGTTTGATTCGGTATTTCGACGAGCTAAACTCAGTGTATGAGGACACTACCGATTTCGATGCTATGGCGAAACACGATAAAACCGCAATGCAGCTGGTAAATGGCATGCTTTTGCAAAATGGACGAAGGCTCCCGCATGTCTCTCTCTTTTTGGCGACTTGCTCATTTTCACAAAGGAAGACGAATGCTGCACGGGCTTTCTAAGAGAAAAATCTGTGGAAGGACAAAAGTTTATGTAGAAGTATGTCCTGCTTTTCAGCTTTTTTTTTCCTGATCAGATACTCATTTGGGCTTCTTTCCACACCCAATAGCTTGTATCTTTTTTTCACAAGGTCAGAAAGCACCCCTCCTATTTAGGCCCCGTTTGTTTTGGGGCTAGAACAAGGAATAAGGGGTATATTTTCCATATTCTACTAAATTCATCTAGAATTACTGTTCTCACTCTTCCCAACCACCCTCTTATTTTTTTCTTAAATACCCTCTCACGTCTACCGAGACACCCTCTTTCACTTTATTATTACATAATAAAGTTGAGGGCAAAAAAATAATTTATCCTAATTTATTCATCTTATTCCTCATTATCATACTAAACACAAAATCTTTTATTCCTGAAACCATCCCAAACGTTTTTTTACACTATTTTCGTACTTTATACTTATTCCTGGATTAGCTAGTTCTGTCTTAACCCGTTACCAAAACGGGTAAAGTAGCATTTAGCAAACCAGGGACGAACGGAGAATTTAATTTCTGGAAGGGCCAAAAGCTATATAATTATAAAATTTTAAAATTAAAATTGAATTTGTTAAATATACTTGATACCATTTAAAGTACATGTATATCAACAATTATAATTTTTAGATATCTATATTTTATAGTCTATAATAATTTTTTTTTCACGGCTGATTTCTAGGACTATTAGACACTTAAATAATATATGCTTAAATTTATAATTTTTTATATATTTAATATGCAAGCATTATGAATGTCATAGAATATGATTTATGGTGTATCAGGTACATATATATTTTTTTAAAAAAATCTCTAGTAATACACATTAATTTTTTTTTTTTTTTTCATATAGTCTATTATTATAACATTTGTTTAGCTATAATTATTTATTTTTTAAGTCAATAGCAATATAAAGATCTAAAGTGAATATTTTAAAAGTTGAGGAGGACACGGGCCCTTTTAGTCTACATATGGCTTCGTCACCGGGGCAAACGGCGTGGGTAGGGACGAAGCCAGAATTTTAGCTTTAGAGGGGCCAAAAATATATTATACAAAATATATTAATTTTTAAAAATTATTAATAAAAAATTATATATAAGTAATTTTTTTTGTTCATTAGTTTTCGAGTTTTAATATATATTTTTTTAGAAAAAGAATAGAGTATAGTTATCTTTACTATTAAAATAATAATAATTTAGATATCTATAAAAACAATTATTTAAAAAAATTAAGTATTAAAATTTACTATAATTTGTAAATTAAGTATTATAATATATCAAAAATTTAAGTATTAAGATTTTTTATAATTTTCAAATCAAGTATTACCATACGTTTGAGTAAATTAAATTTATATTTAGTGGCCCACAAGATAACATTATTTTTTTTAAAAAAAAAATTATTTTGGCCTCTAAAATTTACACTATTTTTATTTTTTTAATAAATTAATAATAAACTGATATGTAATTTTAAAAATATTGAAAAGATTATGACCACTGTGGATCTCCACATAGCTTCGTCCCTGGGCGTGGGGAGGATTCCCTTTCACCTATTATCTTTTCTTTTTCCTGAGCAACTTTACCTAAGTTTGGTTCACTGCTTGCAAATGATGCCCCACTCATCTCCTTTTCTCAAAGTGCAAAACTCCAAATTTCGAGCATCCTTCGCGCTCACGACTGCACAACCACTGTAGAGAAGAAGGACGAAAAAGATAGGTAAAAGCATATAGAATTCATCTGAATTATAAATTATTTTGATGAGTCCGACTTGTGTGCTTTTAGAAGCACGATGACATTCATGCTAACGACTCGATTCTGATACTAGAATTTTTAAATTGAGGATCGGTTCGTTAAACTTGATCTAAAGTATTTGAAATAGCTAAAAAATTAAATTTTATTATTTTTTTTATATTATTTACTTAGTGATCGAAATAATTCAAAATCAACGGCTGAAAGTAAAAATCTAACAAAAAAATGATGATATGACAGTAAAATTTTAGATCAAAAATATTGATAATATTTTATATAGTATAACAAATATTCTATTAAAATTTTATATGATTTGAATATTTTTACACTGTTAAATTTGTAAACGACATATTATAACTATTAAGATTATTAATTTTGGAGCTCTTCGATATCACTAGCCGGAAGTGTAAGACGAGTCTCAACTGAGCTAGGATGATACAACTAGCTGATAGAGCACGGCTTTTCGGCTTTCCGTCATAGTTGGCTAAGATTAGCAAAGAAGTCTCACATCGTCTAATTCCTATGAATTATTTGAACCTGACGTAGATGTCAGGCTTAAAGGAAGAAGAAATATGACTTTTTCAGAATTTGAAATAGTCTTATATAAAAAAATATAATAGAGTTAAATTTCTTATTCTAATTATAACATTTTGAATGGTAATTAATTCAAAAATGGATGACCTCTCGAAAAATGAAACGTCATGAACATCTTATCGTAAGAGACGCACAAGAAGAAAAAAGAAAAGGTGCCTATAAATTTATTACTGTAGTTTTGCGGGGTATCTACTATCCATCTATTCTATTTTTCTCTCTTGTGAAATTTGTTGGTTATTTATTTATGAGTTAAAAATAGGTTCAACTTCTGCCCATAACAATAGGTCCAGAAGACTAATAAGTTGAGTTGGGTGAGCCCAATAAGTTGAGTAAAGCTGCGGTCCATAATAGACCTAACGACAAGAGGCCCAACAATAGACCCAACGTCCAGGTGGGTTGAGTCCGGTCGAGATCCGTGGGCGCTGTGTCTGTACGCTTTAAGTGAATTGGTTGCGTATTTCTAACAGCTCGAGCTTTTGGAATTAATGGTTAGCGCCAACGATCCGACAAGTGGTATCCAGTGGCACGGTTCGATTCTCACACAGTGCAGGTGCTGGGGGAGATTATTGGCTATTTATTTATGGGTTAAAAATAGGTCCAACTCCTGCCCGTGACAATAGGCCCAGGAGACTAATAAGTTGAGTAGGGCTGCGGTCCACAATAGACCTAACGGTAAGAGGCCCAACAATAGACCCAACGTCCAGATGGGTTGAGTCCGGTCGAGACCCGTGGGCCCGTGGGCGCTGTGTCTGTACGCTTTAAGTGAATTGGTTGCGTATTTCTAACAGCTCGAGTTTTTGGAATTAATGGTTAATGCCAACTATCAAAATTTAATTATAATAAATGGAAAAAAAAAAAACTGAAGAATAAAAATAATTAGATAAAGAGAATAGGAAAGGAGTTTGTGTGGAAAGGAGATGTTGTTTGCTTCCAGAATTGGGAATTAAAGAAACAAAAAGCAAAAGCAAGTGTGTATTGTAGCTTCACATTCTCTACCACTGCAGCTTTTTCCGCATGGAGTTTCTCCAAACATCTCAAAACTTGTCCTCATAATAAAAAAATAAAAGCAAAAAGCAAATGGCCATGACTTTCCTGCTACTCATGATAGTGCCAATTCATTGCACTCTGAATAGCTTTCTTTGGGCCCTAAACATTTTATTTATATTTATATTGTATGTAAAAGAGTGAATAAATATTTTTAATTTATTAACTCTCTTTTATTATCAAAATAATTAAATTTATTCTAATAGATAACTTAAAAGTTCATAAATTGATGTTATTTGAATAAATAAATCGAATTTAACTAAATACTTTTTTTTTTATTATTACTTACTTTTATTTATAAAGCGTGCATTATACACACGCGCGCGCACTTTTACTAATTTATTTTCCAAAAACCAAAAAGGTAAAAATGTATGGAAAATCAATCGGACAAATATGAATAGACCGCCCACTATATGCTAATTTGTAATGATCGAATATTTTTGGGTAAATTACACAGGTGGTCCCTAATCTTTTTTTGAATTTTTAATTGAGTCTTTAGCTATTGTTTTTTAATCAATTGAGTTTCCTATGTTTATAATTCATTATAATTAGTTTTTTGCTGTTTATGATTCCGTTATTTTCGACTGAATACTATATATAAGCTTTTTGTCGTGGATTTAAAATTTTTAATTCGTAAAAATTCGTGCGTCGCCTGTCTTTCTTCTCGAAGATGGGCAAAGCTATCTCGTTTCCTAAAAAATTGAGTGCATGAAAAAGAAAACGAAAAAGAGGAATAGAGGTTTTGTAAAAAGTAAGTGCACTATTACTTAGAAGTTAAAATTACAAAGTTCACCGCATTCTCTTCTCTACTCTTGGTCTTAGCCAACCCTCCTATTTATAGATATAAGGTATTGGCGGGGCCGAAATGCACCGTTGACCGTTGACTGGGCTTGGTCTGCGATCGGCCTCCGAATTGACCCTCTGAGTGTGATGCGCCGCGCGCCAAACGATTGGGCCGAGAAAGGATCTGCTCGGTCGGATTCTTTTCAATCAAACTCTCGACAGAGCTCGGCCTAGAGGAGTCGAAACTCTCGACAGAACTCGGCCTAGAGGAGCTGAATTGGTATTTGGAAACAGGAATTGACACGGTCTGAACAGCCGATTAGAAATTATATTGCTTGAGGAAGGGCTATAAGGTAACAATTATAATTAGGACTACTCCTAAAAAAGCTGTAGATACGGGTATGAAAGGCTAACTAGGAAAGCGGTAAGGGAAAGCTGTAAATTTATCCTAAAAAAGCTGTAAGGAAAGCGGTAAATGCTGATATGAAAGTTTAGTCTAGAAAAACAATAGATGCAGGAATTGAATGTATTGAAAAGAATAGGTGGTCACTGGCTTACAAGATTGCAGGACCCTTTTTTCTTCGATGGTTCGATTATTTATACTCGCTCGAACCAGATGTATGATCGCCGTTTTGGATAATCGGCGTAACTTAAGGAGAATCATCGCGTATTCCTCAACTATTTTTTTTTGAGTTGATTCTCCTCGGTTGGATAGTAGTTTTTTCCCGTCTACGTTCATCCCTAAGATTAGCACGCCGAGGAGCTATCCTCGGCACTTTCCAATGCTGGGCGCTATTTGCTATTTCAGAGTCAATTGCGTGATTCGCATCCCGAATCCCATACCTTCCGTTTTCAGGATCTTCCCTTTTATAGCTCGAGCAGCCGATAGTTGACCCTAACTTCGCCTCTTGCTATCCTTCGGCTGAGGCGGTTCGATAGCTTGCCTTAAGCCGAGAATGGTCTTGGTTAAGGCGCGAGTGCCTCTTTGTCGACCGTTTCTTTTATCGGCTGATGTTTTCGGTCGATGGCGGACACCACGTGTCGCTTTTTAACCTGGCGATATTTTTGACCTAAACAGGTATATTAAATTTACCCACTGTTTAATCTATACTAAACACGCACTAACACTTAGAAAATAGCCTATATAAATGCTAGGTGAACTCAAGGATTGTCCATAACCTTTGGGTTTCCGTTGGCAGTTTTAAAGGCTTTAATGCTGCGGTTGTAAGTCTTTTCATCTCCCAACAAAGGTGCACTGGATTTGGGAGTTTTTGACAGCCCACTTCATCTAGCGAAATTGGGTTAAAGACATGAACTGAAATTTTCTAAGTCTTTGACATTCCGGTATCTTCAAACGGTAGAAAAAGATAAAAAGAATGATGAGAAGAAGATGACGACGAAGAAAAATAATATATTAGATGTGTTTTGAAAATTAGTTATTATTTTTTATTTTATATTTCAGATTCGTCGGCAGTTTTGCGGTGCGATAATTTTTGAAAAATAATTTGAGAAAAAAAAATAAATACATAGAGTGAAAGCGGAGGGCTCGGACCGATTGAATCTCATAATTAAGAAACCATTTAATAAATTTTTTTCTTCTTTTTGCCCTTAAAGCAATACATAGTATTGAACTCTCACATTGTTGTACTCCCTTTTTCATATAATGATTTTTTTTTTTTTTTCGAATAGTAAAAAATACAACAATAATACCAAACAATGCCTAAAATTTTTGTTGTATTAAGAAATGACCTTTTGGATTTCAGAACAATGGCTTCCTTTATGGTGGTAAGCATTTAAGCTAGTTTTCATAAAATTATTATTTTTTAAAAAATATTTTAATAGTTTTACTTGTAGGTACAATTCGGTTTTACCAATTATTTTTCGTATGTTTATTTATCCGTAAAATTATTTTTTAAAAATTAATTTTATAAATTTGAGAAAAATAAAATATTTTTATTTTTGACGATTTTTGATGGAAAGTAAAAACTCAAGTTGCGTAATTTTTTTCTTTTTTTTTTTTTTAGGTCAGAAACTACGTACAAAACATACAACCTTTTATTTTTTCCAAAAAATCTTAATTTTTACTATTTGACGTGCAACTAAACACCCACTTAGTACCATCCGAAGAAGAGAAAATATTAGAATTAATGATCATAACAGTTAAAAAAACACTTTAGAGAAGAGATCGAATTCACTACCATCCAGTAAATTTTAATATTTTTCTTAAATTTTCACTTTGACTTAAAATCATTAGAAGAGAATTCACTATTTTCATTTATTTTTTTGTTGGTTTGCCTCTTGAGGTTGTCGGAGGACTTTGAGAAATTTTTTTTTTTTAATTTTTTTTTAGAAAAAAAAATAACATGCTTTTCGAGGTTGTCGGAGGAAATAGAGAAACTTAACAAATTTTCTCGACAATGTCACACAACATGATTAACAAACATATATTGACTCCCTAATTTCTTAATACCTCTACACAACCAATTCAACTTTATATTATAATTAAATTTATCTATTAAACATACGCACGACAAAGAATCGTAGTTTAAACGTGATGCATATATATAGGATTCATGTTTACGCTTTTATTATAAACTTAATTAATCACTATAGTACATTGTACCCGTGCGTCGTGCGCAATCTGTTAGGAAATTCGGTATTCGTTTCGGTACTAGATTATGTGAATTCGCAATTCGTTCCGATACCGTAATCCACGTTGGTACCGTCTAATGTTGAAATTCCGTGGCGAAAACGTCAAATCGAATTTTTATCATAAACTCGTCATCTCAACAAAACTAGAATCAATATAATCACAAAGAGAAAAAAAAAACTAAAATAAAAAATATGTGGATGAAATAAGATTAATTAATCAAGAGAAGAATTACACCAATTACACCGACTACTCTTCTGCAATAGAGTAGTTTCAATCCGAGCCCAGAAAATTATGAGTGTGGCTAAATTCTAGCCCCCCACCTCCTTGGGTGTAACCACCATTATATGATTGTGATTAAATTTTAATCCCCACCACCTCCATAGATGTGATCATGTTAACACCACGTCAAATAATAGTACTATCCAAATTATAATTTAAATAGATTTTTATTTTAATTAATATTTAAATTTTAACAAACTTATCTCTTTAAGATTTAAATAAATATTAATCTTAATCCAACTAGGATTCAACTACAAATCTAATCAAATTTTAACACAATCTCATTATCTAAAAAATTAAAAAAGAATAACTTCATGCAACTTTCTGTAGAGAGACGTCCTCTCAAATTTATCTCTAGAAAATTTTAAGCTTATCAGAAAATTCAGAATTATGTAAATATGTTTTTTAGATTTTCGAAACGATCGTTTGTGAAATGGGCTATGCTAGATATACACTCCAAATAGAGTGTATATCTTATATTTCATCCTATTTAATGATGGGGACTAATTTATCGGTCATTTCAAAATGACTGATAAAATTTACTCTATCCTTAGATGAATAAAATGTAAGATATACATCTTATTTAGGGTGGGCACTTAGGCTTTTTCTTGTAAAATTAATTTGCTGAACCGGACAAAATTTTCTTCAAAATTGATCACATCATATAGCAAAAGGTTTTGCCCAAAATACCTTTTGTTGTGCATGGGGTTTGGGGATTGCTGTTTTGCACAGGGAGTTTTTCCATTGATCACAGTAGCACAACAATTATTGAAGCAAAGAGAGATTGCAGAGCATTGAGGTACGCATTCCAATAAGACAACTCAACGATCAATAATAGAGTTTGGCCGCTTAACAAAGAACAACCATCCAAAGATCGCAAGAGAGTACAAAATCATCATCCCAGAATCCGACGTATCTCAAGAGAGATCTACTTCGGCATGTTCTACGGGTTTCCAATGTCTCCCAGCTGGGCCACAATTCAGTTCAGTGTTCGTGAGCTTGTTCGTGTTCCGGCTCGAAATAAGCTAAAGATCGATCAATCGTTTTAATAAACGAGCAGAACACATATAAACTGAATTTTTCAGCTTAAAATATTTTTGAGCTGAACAAAAGCTGGAGTTTTGTTCGTGTTCGACTGGATATAGATCATATATATATATATATATATATATATATATATATATATATATATATATATATATATATATATATATATATATATATATATATATATATATATATAGGCTGGAATACTATCGATAAAATTTTTGTAGCCGTTGCATTAAGGGATATGCGGTTAGGATGATAGTGGCCTCATAGAGTTTAGTGGGTGCATTAAAAAATAAAAATCTTAGGGTACTACTATAATTCTAGCCACGCATCCTTTCATCCAAGGGCTGAAAATTTATTAGCACTAATTGCTTGGTGCTATCGATAGTATTCCAATCGGACTCATATATATATATATATATATATATATATATATATATATATAGAGAGAGAGAGAGAGAGAGAGAGAGAGAGAGAATATTATTAATAGTATCAAGTCATTGGTGCTATTAAGTTTTTAACCTTTAGATTAAAAGATATATGGTTGAGATGATAGCGGACCCCTTGAGTTTAATAGGTGGTTGGGAAAATAGTAAAATCTAACGGGTGAAAATTATCAAAGAAGTTGATCTAAGGGTAAAAAATTTAATAGCACCAATAACTTGGTACTATTAATAGTATAGTAGCCGGACTATATATATATATATATATATATATATATATATATATATATATATATATATATATATATATATATATATATATATATATATATATATATATATATAATTGAGCTCCTATACTTTTAAAAGTACCAAATCATTGAAGCTTGCAGATTTTTAGCCCTTACATGAAAAGATGTGTGATTATGATGATAATGGGCCCATAGGATTAATTGAGTGGTTGGTGAAATAGAATGATTTAAGAGATGAAATTAGTCAAAGTGGTATATTTGATGGTAAAATACTTACAAGCACCAATTGCTTGGTGCTTGTACAAACATAGTAGCCGGACTCTCTCTCTCTCTCTCTCTCTCTCTATATATATATATATATATATATATAGAGTAGGGCTTATATACTTTATAAAATACAAGCTCAAATATGTTTGTACTTTTTTTATTATTGGATTTGTATTGAAATCCGTGCTATTGTAATTTTTCTTTCACTCTCTTAAGTTGACTTTACAATAACACAAATCTCAATAAAATCTAATAATAAAAAATTTATAAATATAATTAGACTTATACTTTTAAAAGTATATAAACTCTACTCTATATATATATATATATATATAAAAGTTTATATAAACTTATTTATGAACTTATATATATATATAAGTTCATAAATATAATTAGACTTATACTTTTAAAAGTATATAAACTCTACTATATATATATATATATATATATATATATATATATATATATATATATATATATATATATATATATATATATATATATATATATATATATATATATATATAAGTTTATATCTATTGGATGAGAGCCATTTCAAGATTCGTACAACATAGTGAAGGATATAAAGGTAACGCAGTTACTCCTCTCACCTGAGGCTCACACAGATACTTAGGGGTGGCAATCCAGCTCGTTGTTCGCGAGCCAGCTCGTGTTCGGTTCGAAATGAGCTCGAGATCGAATCGCTTGTTTAGTAAACGAGCCGAACACGAGCCGAATTTTTCAGCTCATTTAATAAATGAGCCGAACACGAGCTGGGGTCAGCTCGCTCGTGTTCGGCTCGATAATAGCTCGAATATATATATATATATATATATATATATATATATATATATATATATATATATATATATATATATATATATATATATATATATATATATATATATATATATATATATATATATATATATATATATATATATATATTACTATTTAGATTTTAGGCTATCAATTTTTTATAAATTTTAATTATTAGATTAAAATTTTAATTTTTAAATTTTTTTTCAACTTTCCACCTAATAGTAGGAATGAAAATTAAACTTGTTGTTCGCGAGCCAGCTCGTGTTCGGCTCGTTTATTAAACGAGCCGAACACGAGCCGACCCCAACTCGCTCGTGTTCGGCTCGTTGACACCCCTATACATACTCTCTCTTTCTCTCTCTTTTTCCCTATGAAAACATACTTTCTTTCTCTCTCTCCATTTTTGCCTTTCTCTATCTCTATAGACCCTTTTTATGGGCTCGTTTGGACTAGATTCTAAAAAGGGCTTTTTTTGAAAATGACCATATCAAAATTTAAATTTTTAAAAATGGCCCTGCAAAATTTAAATTTGCAAAAATGGCCCTCTTTCTGCCACGTCAGCACGCCACGTCAGCCGGGTCCGCCACGTCAGCGAGCCACAGCCGCGGGTGCGCCCGGTGTGTTTTAGTGAAACACGCAGGCTCAGCCTGCGTGTTCTAAACACGCAGGCTCAGCCTGCGTGTCCACCTGCCCTAACACCCCGCCCGCGCCCGACCCCGACCCTCACTGCATTTCTATCTCCTCTCTATCTCTCACTCTCTCTCTCTCTCTCTCTCTCTCTCTCTCTCTCTCTCTCTCTCTCTCTCTCGCTCCCGTGCCGAAGCCGCCGCACCCGCCGCACCCGCCGCACCCGCCGTTCGTCGTCGTCGTCGGAGGTTCAACAGCCGATCTCTCACTTTCCCGTGCAGCAGCCGCGTCGCCGTCTAAGGTAATTTTTGTGTATATAATAGGTCAAAATTTAGGGCTTTTTTCATAGTGATTATATGACTTGCATTTCATAGATCATATGATCCTCATGCATGTATGAGAATCCCTCGGGTTCAACCCAAGCAGTTCGGTTCAACCCAAGTTGTTGTGTTGTGTTCTATCTACCAAATATCCCTGAAAAGAGAACAAAGCAAATGAACAAAAATTTCTCATTATTAATCCTAAATTTAACAAGACGAAAACATTGACCCGGTTCTGTCAAACAAGGATTTTTAGTCATTTGTTGCCAAATTATCTTCAGTGGAAGGAAGAGAGAAACAAACAAGCGCAGGCAACAAGTATAAAACAATGTTAACTCTCCAAGTATTCGTTTACTTTACACCAACATGGCCCAAAACTGCAGAGACTTCTCATTACAAGTGATCATATAATAACTAAATCACGCATATATTAACAAGGCTTTGTGTATATAATAGGTCAAAATTTAGGACTTTTTTCATAGTGATTATATGACTTGCATTTCATAGATCATATGATCCTCATGCATGTATGAGAATCCCTCGGGTTCAACCCAAGCAGTTCGAAACCGAAACTAAGATTGATTCTTTCTCAATTCCGAATCCATTTTTATATACTTGGAATGGTAAAAAAAAAAGAATGGAACTCCCTGAAATGAATCAAGTAAATGGAGATGGAGTGTACCATCTTGCATTTCATAGATCATAGGGTAGTTATCCTTTTTTTTGTTTTTTTTTTTTAAATCTGTAATTGTGCTTTGTGCATTATATGCATTTGTTTGTGCGTATAGTAGATTTTAAAATACTAATGTAGAGAAAGAAGGGGTTTAATGTAGAGAGAGAAAGTCTTTAATATAGATTTTAAAATATATGCATAAAATGTAAATAAATTATATAAAATTAATGTGTAATATATATATAAAGAGAAAGGGCTTATATACTTTTAAAAGTATAAACCTATATCTGAAGTTTGTATTAGAACATTCGAATTTTAAATGTTAAGCTTTTGGGCCCTAATTGCCAAAAGGTCTCGCAAGTTCCAAAACATGAATAATTTCATAATACCTTAGATAATTAATTTCATGAATAGCAAGTTCGAAAACATGAATAATTTCATAATACAACTAAATTTTCATCAAAAATAGTAAATAAAACTTGCAAGGACAATTTTGAAAAATAAACTTGTAAGGACAGATAGTGATTCACTATAATTATTATTAAAAATAACAAAGTTTATAAGTTTTTTTTTTTTGTCAAGCTCATAATACCGATCTTAATTTGTCGAACTAGAGTAGTCATCAAACTGACGAATGGTATATTATTTATTGTTATTTTTAGAACGTCAGTATGTCTGGTGAATGTGTTCCATTTTATATTCATTGGGACGGAAACTTAGTCGTGAATAATAATATACCACAATACATTGGTGGCTATAAAGAACTGATCGGAATTCGCCGCGACATCACATTTCGGAATTTCGAAGCAGAAATATACAAGGTCACTAATTATGATCGAGCGGAGTTCCGTCTACGCATAACAGTTCGATGTCCAATGGGAGCTAATGAATGTGAATTACTTGACATATCAAGTGATCATGGGATTGTAGGCGTGATGAGTTTTTTCCCATTTCATGGTTACCTCAAAGTATACGTAGAGAAGCAAGTGTTGACTACACGTCACCGTCCAACCTCTGTTTACCAAAGAGATTATGTCGATCTTGAACGAATTCGTACATCAAGGTATGAAAATTTAGGAATTTTCAATTTCAATCTTTGTCCTTTAATAGTATAGGTGCGGAAAATGGATAATTTACATTGTATAAGTCTTGCAGAGCGTCTGAAGTCCCATATGTGCCAGTGAGTACATCATTACCATATATTACTGTGGATCCATCTTTATTCGGTGGAGTTGATGAGCGGTAAGTGATTATATGATTTAATTACATATATTATCTCAATAGATTCGAATAGTTAATCATAAATACCTTTGCAGATCAACTATACATCATAATCTATATGAGGGTCCATCATCTAGCAATCGACACGTCGCTGATGTAGAGTTGAGAAATATAAATGAAAATGAGGAAGTAATAGAAAGTGATAATGAGCAAATAAATAGCAGTGACGATGAGCATGTAAGTGAAACTGATATGGACTCAATAGATGATGATAGTGATGGTATCCCACAATCTATTGATGTTGGACATGATGGCGGTTTGAATTCTCTCGCATGCGCCATTCAAGATGAAGGGATTGAATGGATTGAAAGTTCATTTGCAAACAACGATGATGTCGAGGATCCGGTAGAATTTGAAGAATTTGAAGATCACCGACAGCGTTTTTTACTGGGCAATGAAGTAATTCACCAAACCGTTGTTGATCAAAACATTTATCAAGGTCCTCCGAGTGATGATCAATGGAAAGATCGGGTATATTCTGACAAGACGTCCTTGGCGAATGCTTTGGATCGATGGCACATTCTACATAATGTGCAACTGAGAGTTGTTAAATCAAACACAACTAGATATACTGTGAGATGTTTGGTCAATTCATGCCCATGGAGATTACATGCCTCTCGGCCTAAAGGTTCAACACATTTTAAAGTAAAGACTTATGCGGGACCACATACATGCATGATTCCTATTTTGAATACAATGCATAGGAATTGTACATCTTCGTTTATATGTGAACATATACTACCCACAGTGAAGGCAAGGCTTGCTATGAGCCCTACAGAAGTTCAAACCAGAGTTCAGAGTGATTTTCACGTCACCATTTCATATAGCAAGGCTTGGCGGGCACGGAATAAAGCCTTGCAAATTATATACGGTAGTTGGGAGCAATCATATTGTGACCTTCCTCGATATTTCTCAATGTTAGAAACAACAAATCCCGAAACTATTACCAAGATTGAAACTATAAGAGTGACGAGTAATTCAAGAATGTTTGCACGCGCCTTCTAGGCTTTTGGACCCTCGATTCCTGGTTGGTCGTTTTGCCGGCCAATACTTAGTATCGATGCCACGCACTTGTATGGAAAATATGGAGGCCATGCATTAATTGCCACAGGTGTTGATGGCAATGGTGGTTTGTACCCACTAGCATTCGCAATATGCGAGGGGGAGAATAGCTCGAGTTGGGAGTGGTTTTTAAATTGTCTACGGAGGTACATAACACGAGGTCGAGTTCTTGCATTAATTTCTGATCGCTTTAAAGGACTTGCGAACCTTGTTGCACTTGTATTCCCACAATCAGAAGGACATGCTCATCGATGGTGTTTACGACATATGAAAGCTAATATGAATATTCATTTCAAAGCAAAACACCTACTTAAAAAATTTTATGCCATTGGGAGTGCCTCAGAAGAACGAGAATATAACATATTAAAGGATGAATTGAGAGCAATGGATGAGGATGCTTGGCAATGGGTTGACAGACTTCATGCCGATAGGACATATTGGGCTAAGGCTTTCGATGGTGGTCGACGATTCGGCATTATGACTACCAACCGTTCTGAAAGTTTAAATGGAGTCTTGAGGGGAGTTCGTGCCTTACCAACTACCGCTTTTGTAATGGCAACATTACATCGAGTGGTTGAGTACTTTCTAACTCATCGTCAAGAGGGAGCAGCAATGTTAACTCCATTTTTATCGGATGTGGATAAAACTATTAATAGCCGAATGTTAGTGGCTAGAGCACATACAGTTAGGCGATATGGATATCAAGAATTTGAAGTTCTAACTGGAAGGGATTTGCAATACCAAGTCATTATCAATGGAGCAAATTTTACATGTTCATGTTTGTGTTTGCAACTAACAGGAATACCTTGTTCACATATATTAGCTTGTTGTAGTTCGTCAAACATGAACATAGATTATTATAGTCTATGCTCCCGTTGGTATACTACTGATTCCTTTCGAGATACATACTCACTACAGTTCCATCCGGTCCCCGATCGGCGTTATTGGGTTGAGTCATATGACACACCTTTACTTCCACCACACGCGCGAAGAAAGAAAGGACGACCCAAATCTACGCGCATTCGCAATATTATGGATGAAGGCGCGGGAAGTAGTAGGAGCAAGTGTAGTATGTGTAAACAACCCGGCCATTATAAAAGCACATGTCCTGAAAATCAACAAAGAAGGACCGGAAGACGTCGTCGTTTAGGTTGATTAGTTTCATATCTTGTTTGTTGTCGATTATTTTAATTAAATTACAATACTTCACGCATATTATAATTTGTTTATTTATTTATTCGTATTATTACAGATGGACGATCACGAGGAGGCAGGACCGATTGATGGATCTGTATTGACAGATCAGACTCACCACAGATGTACTTGCATTCGAGATGAGGTTATATATAACTCTTTTTTAAATTAACTTTTTTATTTCTTTGAAATTTCATGTACTAATATTATGTGAATTTTATATTATTGCAGGATTATTCTCCAGTTGAATTTGTGGAGCATAGTCGCACACTGAACCGCTGGCAGATGGAGCATCCTGCAGTATTGGAGCTACTGCGACGTGCAGGATTCTATTATGTATCACGGTTGAGGCGCGTCATGCTCGATCAGGCTTTGTTAGGATCCTTAGTGGAGCGGTGGCGGAGGGAGACGCAGTCCTTTCACTTGAGACATGGAGAGATGACAGTCACATTGATGGATGTGGCTGTCATTACTGGACTCCGCATTGATGGGGGGGCGGTGACCGGACTAGGCTCGTATCAGTGGGGGGCGCTATGTGAGCTCTTGCTTGGGGTGCTTCATGCAAATATCAGAGGCAGAGAGATCAAACTTGAATGGTTGTATCAGCAGTTTCACGACATCCCCGTAGATGCACATCCCGCAGTGATAGAGGCTACAGCCAGAGCGTATATTCTGTTTCAGATAGGTTGTAGCCTAATGCCAAACCCAAGCAGAACTAGAGTACATTTAAGGTGGTTGCCTCTATTAGAGGATTTTGATGCTTGTGGTGCCTTGGCATGGGGTGCGGCGACGCTAGCTCATCTCTATCGAGCATTAGCAAATGCTTGCATGAGGGGGAAAGCGGTGTGTTGCTGTTTTGCCACATTACTTAAGGTACATTCCTTTACTAGTAATTTCATTCATGAAATTCATTTATTATTTCTAAGTAGCTTAATATGTAGATTTGGGCATGGGATCATCTGCACATTGGACGACCTGAGATAGTCGGACCGCAGTTTGATCTTATTGATCTGCCACTAGGTTGCAGGTATGTATTAAATTTTAAGGTTTCTGTGTTTTATATTATCATTACTAATATATTATATGTGAAACAGGTGGAATAATAGGTTAGTTTTTTGAGACAATGTCAGGACGGCAGACATTGAGTTTTATCGCGATCAGCTTGATTGCCAGTTGGAGTCTCAGGTACATGAGTTAATTATCATAAATTTTTATTCACATAATTTTTTTTTTTATACAAGTTACTAATCATTTACTTTTCACAATAGATTATATGGAGACCATATACAGATGATATACTAGGGTCACTTCCACCTTTTTGTCTACTGGGGTCTCCGGTATGGCGATCACGGACGACCCTAGTATGCTTTCATATTATTGAGCTACATCTTCCGGATCGGGTACTTCGTCATTTTGGATTTCGACAGCATATACCCGACGCAGTACATGCTCTACCTCGCATCACTTCACAAGGTAGACCGGATGAGAACTGGGCGGCATTTCATGCCATACATATTCAGGATTGGGACAATCGACTGCAGCATATAGTAGAGGTGGACCCCCATGTAGATCCCGATTATATACGCGCCGCTTCTATCTACATGCAGTGGTATTGGAGTATCACCAGGCGGTGGATATCTACTCCAGCACAGCGTCCCCCCCTTGCATATGAGCCCCATGGACATCGCGAGAGATTTTTGGTATGATATACTAATTAATTTCATTTACTAATTAATTTCATTTTCAATATATAATTATTGTGATACTGTTTTCATTTCAGGTCGATCTCCTTCAACAAACATAATATACGATCAGAAGTGTACTACCCCAGCTTTCACATATTGGAGCACCTTTCGACATTCTGACAGGTGGTGCTGCTAAGGTGGAGGATGGTTTACTGACTTTACAGACATTACCATATACTACACCACGCCCAGCGGATCATGGTGGAGCATCGACGTCGGGGCATGCACCATCACCTAGTCCATCGGGGACACAGCCAGCATACCATGGTGAAGCATCGACGTCGGGGCATGAACCATCAGATATTACGCCACCATCGGGGTACGTACCACTTGGTCGTCGTCAACGAGGAACTGATCTTTTTTATTTTAGGCGAGCACGGCACCGACAGTCCTCCCAGACTGATCAGCCATCATCTTCAGGTCCTTCACAGCCAGAGGGCACGGCTATTTCACAGTGGACCAATTGGACCGTATAGAGCCTTTTGATTAGTTTATATTGTTATATATTGTTATATTTCTATTATTTTGTTGTGATGAGCTGTGTTGTTGTGTTGTTGTGTTGTGCGATGTGATGTGATATGATGTGTTGTTGTGATGCTGTGTTGTGCGATGTTCTACGATGTGATGTGATGTGATGTGATGTGATGTGATGTGATGTGATGTGATGTGATGTGATGTGATGTGATGTGATGAAACGTGTTGTGATGTGATGTGAAGTGCTATTGTGTTGTTGTGATGTTGTGTTGTGTTGTTGTGATGTTGTGCGATGTTCTGCGATGTGATGTAATGTGTTGTGATTGGGTTGTGCTTTGTTATGCTTTATTGTATTGTTGTGTTGTTGTGTTGTGTTCGTAATCATGTATTTTACTTTTTCTTTGAAATGTTGAAACTTACTGTAATAATTGTTCAATGTAATATTTATAATTCCTCTTATTCATTCCTTTCTTTTTTAAAAAAAAATGCTCACTATGTATATGCTTTGCATTTATTATTTGTTTAAAGCTTTGGTGATTGTGAAGAGATTGTTTACTTAATTTTCTGATGAGCTCTTGAATGATTGTCCACCTTTTAGTATAATTACTGTTCTTGTTTTCAAAATTGTTGCTTTTAGATTTTCAAGATCCTGATGAAATAGAATATTAGACACTGCATTTGATCTTCGTTTTGCACTAGTTAAACACAAAGATTCATTGTTAGCTTTTAAAAGAAAAAAATCCACCAGTACAGGTTCTACATCGAGCATTGACTCCCCAGGTATTTACAGAAAAAATTAAAAATTGTTGCATCATGTGTATTTTATATTTACAGTGTGGTTCGGGTGGTTTCAGACTGTGGCGGAAGCTCCCGGGGCGAAAAGTGAGTTCGCGGCGCAAGAATTGAGCACCCTGGTAGTGCAGTGAAGAACACGCAGGGTCAACCTGCGTGTTTAGAACACGCAGGCCCAGCCTGCGTGTTTAGAACACGCAGGTGGAGCCTGCGTGTTCTAAACACGCAGGTTGACCCTGCGTGTTTAGAACACGCAGGTAGAGCCTGCGTGTTTCACTAAAACATACCGCGCGCACCCGCGGCTGTGGCTCGCTGACGTGGCGGACCGGGCTGACGTGGCGCGCTGACGTGGCAAGAAGAGGGCCATTTTTGCAAATTTAAATTTTGCAGGGCCATTTTTAAAAATTTAAATTTTGATAGGGTCATTTTCAAAAAAAGCCCTTCTAAAAAAGTAATTTCTGCAAATTTGATTTTGATTTAGAGATTTAATGTTGGTTAAAAGCTGCAGAGCGTTAGGCTGTGCTTAAATAAAAAATAATTTTTCTGAAATAATTTTTTAGAACGGTTTGGTACAAAAAAAATTTTATCTATAAATAATATTTTTTTTCTAAATTTTATTTCAAAATAATTTAAAATTTTAATTTAAATTTTAATTTTAAAAAATAATTTAAAATATATATTTGAAAATTAGAAAATTAAAATTAAAATTTTTAAATCAAAATTTAAATTTTTAATTTCAAATTTAAAATTCAAAATTTAAATTTAAGTTTAATAATTAAATTTAAAATTTGAAATTTTAAAATTCTAAAATTTTAAAATTTAAATTTTATCATAAATTTAAAATTTAAAATTTAAAATTATAAAATTTAAATTTTATCATAAATTTAAAATTTAAAATTTAAAATTATAAAATTTGATATTTGGAATTTTAAATTTTAAATTGAAATTAAATAGCTAAATTCTAAATTTTAAATTAAAAAATTTAAAAAATTAAATTTAAAATTTAAAATTAAATTTAACTTTAAATTTAAATCAAAAATAAAAATAAAATTTAGAATTTGAATCCAAATTAGAATCAGTTTCTAAAAAACAAATTTTAACTGTTTCTAATTTTAGAATTCGAAAATAAAAACTCTAATTTTTAAAAATAAAATTACATTTTAAAAACTTAATTACCAAATATTTTATTCAGCCGAAAATTATTTTTAGACTCAAAATCACTTATTAAAAAGTAGACCAAACAATCGCCATGCCATCTCTCTCTCCACCTTTCTTCGCGGAGCCAAGGAGAAAGAGATTTCTTTATAGGGTAAATTATATAATTGTTTTCCTTCTATTTCTGTAGGCATGATTTTTTTTTTTGTTTTAATTTTTTTTTTTTTTTTTTTTCAGCAGAACAATCATGTTTTTTTTTTTATTTTTAAAATTTTATCTTTTTTCCTTAATGCATGAATTTTTATTTTATTTTAATTTTTAAAATTTTATTTCCCTAGCTGTGTAGAGAAAGGGAGTGAGAGTGAGAGAGAGAAAGAGAGGTAGAGAGGGTCTGTAGAGATTGAGAAAGACAGATGGAGACAAAGAAGGGGTCTGCCAGGGAAATTAAAAAGAAAAAGAGAGTGTTGTACGTGTCAGGCGAGAGGAGTAACAGTGTTATCTTTGCAGGAAAATGCTATGTGTACACTTCTTTCGGGGTGTACATCATACACCCCACCC
This sequence comes from Tillandsia leiboldiana, assembly GCA_029204045.2. Taxonomy (NCBI): domain Eukaryota; kingdom Viridiplantae; phylum Streptophyta; class Magnoliopsida; order Poales; family Bromeliaceae; genus Tillandsia; species Tillandsia leiboldiana. The sequence goes on along the minus strand of CM055075.1, from coordinate 26,241,312 downwards.
ATTTAAGGGTGGGGGTGTGATGATGGGTCACTCGATGTGACCCGTAAAAAATATCGCCATCATTAAAATGGTGGAGGTGTATGATGTACACCTCTTCGGAGTGTACATGTAGCATTGCTCATCTTTGCATCCTTCACTATATTGCACGAATCTCGAAATATAAACTTACAAGCACAAGATCTACTCTCTCTTTCTATATATATATATATATATATATATATATATATATATATATATATATATATATATATATATATATATAAGTATATTATTATACTATTAATAGCATCAAGTTATTATTGGTGTTATTAATTTTTTAATTTTTTGATAAAAAGATGTGCGGCTAGAATGATAGTGAATTTTTAGGATTTAATTGATAGTTAAAAAATAGTATGATTTAACGGATAGAAATGATCAAATAAGTAGATTTAACGACTAAAAACTTGTATATATATATATATATATATATATATAAAAGCACGAAGACTACCATGCTCATAAGTTGTTTTCGATGTTGGGACTTCCGAATAAACGATCGACTCCGTTAAACTTGATTTATAATATTTAAAAGATCTAAAAATTAAATTTTATAAATTTTTGATATTATTTGCCCAATAATTAAAGTGGCTCAAAATCAATAATTTTAATAGTCTTGGTAAGCCGTTTGCAAGTTTACCGGTGTAGAAATATTTAAATCATTTAAATTTTGATAGAAATTTTTTTTATACTATATAGAACAAGATCAATATTTTTGATCTAAATTTTTAGTATCATATCACCATATTTTATGAGATTTTTATTTTCAACCGTTGATTTTGAGCCCTTTCGATAACTAGATAAATAATATCGAAAAATCACAAAATTTATTTTTTAGATTTTTCAAATATTCTAAATCAAATCTAACGGAGCCGATCGTCCATTGAGAAAGTTCCAACATTAAAAATAACTTGGGAACAAGAAGGTTTCGTATTTTTACAAACACACGAGTTCTATAATATATATATATATATATATATATATATATATATATATATAGAGAGAGAGAGAGAGAGAGAGAGAATTCAGCTACTATATTTGTAAAAGTACCGAACAATTGGTGTGCCTGTTAATTTTCTATCATTAGAGAGAAAAAGAGAGAGAGAGAGAATTCGGTTACTTGTAAAAGCACCGAACAATTGGTGCTTGTTAGTTTTCTATCGTCAGATCTATCATTTTGACTAATTTTACCTTTTAGATCATTCTATTTTACCAACCTCCCACTAAATTTAAAATGCCAACTATCGTCCTAACCGTAAATCCTTTCATTCCAGGGCTAAAAACTTACCGGTCGTAATAACTTATACTTTTACAAACATAAAAACTAAACTCTCTCTCTCTCTCTCTCTCCATATATATATATATATATATATATATATATATATATATATATATATATATATATATATTACTAATACTTATTATTTGGATGATAGGCTAATCCAAATACAAATTAGAGACCTATATTTTATAAATTTTAATAATTAAATTAAAATTTTAATTTTAATTTTATTTTAAAAAATTATTCAATAATAATAAGACCGACAACATAGCTTGCTGTTAATAAATAAATCAAAAACGAATCCTGAGCTAAATTTTTTAGCTCAGATATTTTAATTAACGAGGCGGGCTCGCGTACCATTAGTATCTTGAGTTTCATTTCAATAATAAAATATTATATGAATTGTTTAATTTTTAAGGACCTAAAAATAGATTATCTGTTAGCTATTCACTCTTTAATTAGTTTTCTATATTGTAAAATATATTTTTAAATAAATTATTATTTATCTTGAGTTTCATTTCAATAATAAAATATTATATGAATTGTTTAATTTTTAAAGACGTAAAAATAGGTTATCTGTTAGCTATTCACTCTTTAATTAGTTTTCTATATTGTAAAATATATTTTTAAATAAATTATTATTTTAAATTATTCTATTTATTCTCTACCATAAATTATTTTATTAAAAAAATAAATAAAATAATATAATATAATGCATGAGCCGCTGCGAAAGATGAGATGATGCTTCACGTAGTAGTGAACACGAATAATACAGCTGTTTCCCAAAAAGAGCCCAAAATAAATAGATAAAGAGGAGTCGCAGTGTCGATAGAATCTAATTAATAAATGAGTTGGAGAGTTAGATGAATGGCACTGAACCACGAAAACGCCACCTTTGAAAGCAAAATGTGATGGACTAAATTTTCTATGCGGATTTATTCTTTGCAAATTATTAAACTTTTAAAAAAAATTATTTTATGAAGCTTCTTTTTGAATCTTAAGACATCAGACGCGAAAGCAGAAGAGTCATGAACTTCTTCAAATTTATAGAATAATAAATATAAGATTCTTAGGAGCTCGTAGTCTTCACTTTTAGCTTATGTTTGTATGCCACTTGGCATCTTTTCATTAAGTATTTGGGCGGCGAGTGATTTATAAAAGATTATGACCTCCACCCCCATAGGACAAGTAAGAAACAATTATATTTTTCTAATTCCAGAAATATAATTTTTCTTCTTCAAAACTCTTTCTCTCTTGCACTTTAACTTTGGACGAATAGGTCCAAATTTACAAAAGACGGTGTAGACTTGCTCACTTCGCGAAGAAAAATGAGCGCCGCGTGAGCTTTTTAAACAATTTTGCTTAAGTTCGTGACAAAAAGGTCCGCAAACTGAAAGTTCACATTTTACATCTTTCCATTCTAACAATTGTAATAATTCGTGACGTTTGCTAGATAAGTATTATTATTAGAGTAATTAAGACACGTATGCTTTTAAAAATATAAATTTTTTTATATTTTTAAATTATTTTTAATGTTGAAATTTTTGAATAGAGGATGGGTTTCATCTATAATATTTGAATTATCTAAAAATTAAATTTTATAATTTTTAATATTATTTATTTAGTGATCGAAAAAATTTAAAATCAACGACTAATATTAAAATTTTAGATCAAAAATATTGATCTGATTTTATATAGTATACATAACTTTCTATCAAAATTTTACGTGATTGGAATATTACAAACAACTAATTACAATCATTAAAATTATTAGTTTTTAGCCATTTTGATCACTAGGTAAATATTATTAAAAATTTATAAAATTTGATTTCTAAACCTTTTAAATACTCTAGATTAAATTTAACAGAGTTGATCGTCCTTTCAAAAATCCCAACATCAAAAATAATTTAAAAGCACGGAAGCCTTCGTATTTTTAAAAGCACACAAGCCTAGCTCAGTATTATTAAAAAAAATAATAATAATAAAATATTAATAATTATAGTTATTAACTTTTATTATGTTATTTTAAATCTGTTAAGTTTGAAAAAAAAATAATCATACTTTTCAAGGTAAAAACGTAAAAAAATGACATGAATTTCAAGAAAAAATAAAAAAGACAGTTCAAACAGAAAAAATCAATTCAATAAAGGCGAAGAGTCAGAACTGGATTGTAAATAATTTTTTTAAAAAATAAGCTACTGTGGTATCAATAACACAAAATTATTAATACTATTAAATTTTTAATTTTTAAATAAAAATATGTGTAAGTTAGATTGATAGCATTTTTTTAAAATTTAATAAATAGTTGATGAAATAGTATAACTTAAAAAAAAGGGCAATTTCTTACATATCTCTAAAATTTTTTCTGTTTTCAGATTTACCACTCTTAGAAGGCTAATATTAAAACTATTCTTTTTACGTTCCAACTTCTTTTCAAAATACCCCTGAAGTTAAACTCTGTTAGTGTACCGTTTGGAACTGCCGTTATCTGTGTGTAATTACTATTTTACCCTTTCAAATATATTTTAAACTCTAAAACCTTAAACCCCTAAACCCTAAACCCTAAACCCTAAAATCCTAAACCCTAAAACCCTAAAAAACCCTAAACCCTAAACCCTAAAACTCTAAAACCCTAAACCCTAAACCCTAGAACCCTAAAAAATCCTAAACCCTAAACCCTAAAACCCTAAACCCTAAACCCTAAACCCTAAAACCCTAAAAAATCCTAAACCCTAAACCCTAAACCCTAAACCCGGGCAAAATAAGTATATCTGATAGTTTTCAACTCCGATTATTATTTAACTCTAGTTTAACCGTAGTTAACTTAAGAAAGGGAAACGGTAGGGGTATTTTTAATAACGGTGGAACGTATGAAAAGTATATTGGAAAGAAAAAAATAAGAGAGGTAAATCAGATATTTCTTCATATTTCAGGGGTACACAGACAATTATCCCTAAAAAAAAAATATATTTTTTAAAAAATATAATAGTATTAAATATTTGATGTTATTGATAGTATAGTAGCAACCTAGCTCTAATTTTAAATAATTTGTTAGTACATTAATTGATCATCTAATTTTAAATAATTTGTTAGTACATTGATCAACTACTTGGTCGATGCAGAGGACACCGCGAAAACTATGAAAAATTTATATGTCATAAATATCGACGCATCAACAGCTCATAAAATTAAGGCAAAAAAACATAAAATGATTATTTTTTAAATTTTTACATAAGATAAAAATATTCTTATTGCAGAAAAACACTGACTCTTCTGATCAAATAATAATGTCTCCCCCACAAAAACCAACAACAAAAATACTTAACCAAATATCTCATAAAATATTCCAATCCAATCCAAATACATCAAACCTGCACTGTACGTAGGTGACCAAAATCCTCACGTTAGTGGCGCCATAGCCATAAGACATTTATACATGCAATTAAAGAAGCCATTATATAAATTAAATTATATATACAAACAAAAGCCCCTACACTACTAACGACAAACCTTCTATATCATCCTACCTGCTGCTATTGACAACTCGGTAGCGGAGTAAATACTAAATACAGAATCATGACAGTCCCTCTTTCTCTTTCAGGTTCACAAAAACTGCAGGATCTCCTCGTCACAAAATGGAAACCATATGAAGTTAAGGTTGTAGAAAGAGAGGAGGAGGAGGAGGAGGAGGAGGAGGAGGAGGAGGAAGGTTTGTTGTTTTATTATTATTAGCATTAACTCGCCGAGCTAAGATGGCGCTGGCGCCGCAGCCACAGCAGCCTCTCCTCCCTCTTGACGCTGCTCGCGCAGATACCCAAGAAGCTTCCCAGCCTGCAGGCATCAGAAAAAAAGAAAGAAAGAAAAAAAAAAAAATCTCCTATGAATCTTCCGAACAGAGTGATTTATTTTTATTTTTTAATCCTAGTTTATTTTTCAAAAATAAATTTAATTTAAAATTTGAATCTCGGATGGTAAACTAATATTATGTTACGTGGTTATTAAATTATTTGATGATAAAAATGTTTAAATATTAAATAAAAATAAAAATAAATAAAATGATTAAATATATTTTTTTTAAAAAAAATAAGCTAAATCCAGACGTAGGTGTTTGTTTGGTTATGGATGATATCGTAATTAAACTACGTGCAGTACAACTTTTATTTAAAATTAATTAATTAATTAAAGAGATGTAATTTTCATTAATATTGTGCCACGTGGCGCAATATAAAGAGTTAAAACATTATTGAAAAAAGAATAATGATAATAATAATAATAATAATAACAAGAAGAATAGGGCTAGCATATGGTGGACAGGCGGGGGCGGGATACCTTATGCTTGACCCGGGCGGAGGAGGCGGACTGGGAGAGCGCGACGAGGGGCGGGATGGCGCCCTCGCGGACGAGCAGCGCGCGGTTCTGCGGGCAGTCGGCGCAGAGCTGCAGGAGAGCGTAGACGGCGAGCTCCCTCCCCCTCGCGGGTCCGTCCTCCACGGCCTCCACCAGCGCGGACACGCCCCCGGCGGCGACGATCGCTTCGCTGCCTTCGGGTACCCCTGCGAGGCTCGCGAGGACCACCATCGCCTTCTCCGCAGTGCCCCCGCCGCGCTCGGCCACCATCCGCACCAGGGGCCCCGCCGCCCCGGCGCTCACGGCGCGCTCCTTGTTCCGCCGCAGAGCGCAGAGCTTGTAGAGAGCAGTGAGCGCGTCCTTCTTGCCGCGGCTCGACCCGCCCACCATCAGCGCCACCAGCGCCGGCACGGCCCCGCTCGCGCCCACCGCCGCGCGGTGCTCCTCCGCCATGGCCAGGCTCAGCAGCGCGCACGCCGCGTTCTGCTTGGCCGCCGCCGTGCCCGTGCGCAGCGCGTGCACCAGCCCTTTGATACCCCCCGGCGCCCCCGCGATCGCCGCGCGGTTCGCCTCCGCCAGCGACAGGTTCAGCAGCGCCGTCGCCGCGCTCTCCTGCGCCGCCGGGTCCGCGCTCCGTAGCAGCGGCACCAGCGCCGGGATCGCCCCCGCGCCCCCGATCAGCTCCCGCAGCTCCGTCCGGTGCTTCGCCAGCACCCGCAGCCGCGCCGCCGCCTCCCTCTTCTCCGCCGCCCCCGCCACCGCGCCCCTCAGCCCCTCCACGCACGCCCGCACCACCGGCTCCACCCTCTCCACCTCCGCCCCTTCCAACATCTCCCCCGAAGAGTAGTCCCATGGCCCTAAGGCCCCTAACCCTAACCCTAGCTCAGGCTCCCGATCTCCCGGGCCCGGCTCCTGGCCCGGCGGGGTCGAGGCCAAGCGCTCGAGCTCGCCCGAGATATCGGAGCTGAAGCTCGAGTAGTCGGAGAAGCTGCGGGAGATCTCGAGCAGCTCCTCCGGCGGCGCCGCCGCCTCCTTCTCCGCCGATTTCGGCACGGCGAGCTCCCGCAGCCGGACGTCGACGGCGGAGTCCGTGAGAAACTCCGACGCCGCCGGCGAACCGGGCGGCGGCAGGTCCGGCTCGGCCCTGACGAACCTCGACCGTACGGTCCGCATGGACCGGCCGAGCGAGCGGTGGACGCGAGGGGACGAGGCGGAAGAGGAGTCGCATGGCGTCGGGGAAGCAGGGAGCTGAGAGTCGGCGCGCGACACCATGGCTACGCAAACGAAGCGAACCGAGAGTAAATTCGATTAGAGGGGAGAGAGGAGGAGGACGAAGAGGTTACGAAGCGGAAGCCATGGGAGAGGAGCTCGAGAAAGGTCTCTAATGGCGGTGATACTGGAACTATGTGGGCATGGCCCATGGGGGGAGAGAATGGGTGGAGGTGGAGAGGTTCATCAGGGTGGTTGTAGAAAAAAAGCGTGGAAGGGGGGATTTGGAAGGTTCTTGAGGGCGAATGACGAAAATGTCCCTCAGGTTGGCTACGAGAGTCGGAGGGGATTTTTATTTATTTATTTATTTATTTATTATTATTATTATAACACATTCTTTTTTTTTTTTTTTAATGTGTTTTTGTACCGACGTGTGGGCCCCACCAGAGAAGATTGGACCCACGTGTCAGTTTCTCGGCTGCTGTGTGTAAAGTGTGTACTGTACACCTGAAGACCACGTTCACTTCCTCGTGCGTTCAAATTGGTGAAAAATTAATTACCTGCACCCGTGCATTTCGTTCAATAATTTAAAAATCAAAATGTTTATTTAATAATTATGATTTATTAACGGGTAAACAAAAAGATGCCATTTGATTATCAGAAATAGATGGTTAAACATTTATTAAATTTTTATATATTATAAAATACATGAAACTTTTAATATGGTATTTTCTAAAATAATATATTAAATTAGATGCAATAGTCTGCTTGGTCTCGCTTTCAAAATAGTAATTTTGGTCTGAAAAATATTTTTCATATTGATTATAGACAAAATTTATTTTCAAATTTAAATTTATTAATTTTTTTTATTTTATATTCGTATTTAAAACTATATATATTTATTTAGTATTTAATAAATTTTTACTGTTTAAATTCAAATTCCAATAAAATTACGAATATCCCGTATACATTAACATTCTTATACTTTAGTCGTACTAGCCTGAGGTTACTTTGGTTGGTCCCTAAGGCTCTGTTTGTTTTGAGAACGGGAACGGGAATAGCGGGCTTATCCCCCTTATTCTGTCAAACGCACCTGAAATCGTCTGGTATTGCTTAACCCAGAATAGGGAGAATAGCTGGTATAACAAATCCCATCCTATTATTTTACTATAAAATTTTTTACCATATTACCCTTCTTATCTACTTTATCTCATCCCAACATATTATTTTAATAAAAACTCGCTCCTCACTCTCTCTCCTCTTCCCTCCTTTCTCTCTTCCCAATACACTCTCATCATCACAAATCCCTCTCTCCTCTCTCTCTTTTCCTTCATCCCACCTCCTTTCTCTCTTCCCAATACACTCTCATCATCACAAATTAATATTATAAAATTTTAAATTTATTATTTAAAATAAATATTATAAAATTTATTATTTAAAATAAATATTATAAAATTTTAAATCTTATTTTAAATTTAAATTTTAATTTGAAAAAATAAAATATTAAATAAAATATTATTTTTAAATAATATGATTTAATTATGATTATAATTTTATTTCTATTTTTTTAAACCATTAATCCATTAATTAAAACAAAAAAAAATGATTTTAATAAAGCTTGAGGGCAAAAATTTACAAATATTTAGCAAATATACGATTTTTTCAAATTTTTAAAAAATTTTATGTTAAAAATTTATTATTTAAAATAAATATTATAAAATTTTAAATCTTAAAATTAAAATGTTGAAATTTTATATTTTAAATTTAAATTTTAATTTGAAAAAATTAAATATTAAATTAAATATTATTTTTAAATAATATAATTTAATTATGATTATAATTTTATTTCTATTTTTGTAAACCATTAATCCATTAATTAAAACGAAATAATTAGATTTTAACAACTTTTATCACATTTTTTTAAACCATTAATCTATTAATTTTAATTTGAAAAAAGTTAACATTAAATTAAATGTAAAAGTTTTAAATAATACATTTTAATTATGATTATAAATTTATTTTTATTTTCTTAAACCAATAATCTATTAATTAAAATGAGAAAAATGAGTTTAGAAAATTTTAATGACATAATAAAGCTCGTGGGCAAAAATTTATAAATATTTAGCAAATATACGAATTTTGCGAATTTTAAAAAAAATTTATGTTAAAAATTAATTATTTAAAATTAATATTATATAATTGTAAATCTTAAAATTAAAATGTTGAAATTTTATATTTTAAATTTAAATTTTAAGTGAAAAAATTAATTATTAAATTAAATGTATTATTTTTAAATAATATATTTTAATTACGATTATAATTTTACTTTTATTTTTTTAAACTATTAATCTATTAATTAAAACGAACTAATCAATTTTTAACAACTTTTATCACATATTAACTCTTGGGGGCAAAAAGGTAATTTACCCTTCTTATCCTCTTTATCCCTCCTATTCCCATTAATAAACCAAACACAAATTCTCTTATCCCTAGAACCATCCCCAAACGAGATTAAGCTCTAGTTCCCAACTTTATACCTATTCCCGGTTTAGCGGGAACTGGCTTAACCCCGAACCAAACGCAGCCTAAGTTTTACCGTTGTTTTACACTTTATTTTTTTAAAAAAAATTAGATCTATAACTTTTATATTTTATTTAAAAAATTAATTTTATACAGCTCACCGTAAATATATCGAATAACAAATATATTTTTATAAAATTTAATTTTTTATATTTATTTATTTAAAAGTACTAAATTATTTATATATATTTTTCTGATTTGTTATAGTTAGCATATTATTTATTTTTTAACATAATATAAATAAAATATCAATTTTGCGCCTACAAACATATTTTTCAAAAAATTTTAACTGTTAAAAAATATATCTGTGATTAAGTTTAATATCTTAAAAACAAATCTCAACTGTTAAAGAATATATCTATGATTAAGTTTATAAATTTATCTCATCCACTAATCAAAATTAAGTATTTAATCTATAATTAACTATATATATATATATATATATATATATATATATATATATATATATATATATATATATATATATATATTTAACGGATATTGAAGGTAGAGATATATACGAATAATTCAGACTTTTTAAAAAATAAATATAAAAAATTAAACTTTATAAAAAATATATATTTATTATTCGATATATTTATATAGAACGATATAAAATTAAATTTTATTTTAATTAGGTTTCAATAATTTAAATCTTTATTAATCTTAATGGAACATATCATGTCAAATTCAATAAAATCCTACCTACTATAGATTAAGCCAGCGTTTGGTTTGGGTATAAAAAGAGATATCTTTTTTTTTTTGTAACCAAACAAAATTAGAATAAAGGAGAACAAGAGGAAACTCTTGTTCCCGGTTGTCCCGAGTAAACCCGGGACAACCCGGAACCGGGCAGGGTTGGCGTTCCGCCCCTCCCCGGAACAAGACCGAACAAGTCTTGGACCCTTCCCAAGGCAGTCCTTTTTTTTTTTTTTTTTTCCTTTTTTCTTTGATGTAATTTTTTTATTATTTTTTTAAAAAAATTTGAATTTTTAAATTTTAAAAAATATTTAATTTTTAATTTTTTTTATTTTATAAATTTTAATTTTTTTAATTTTATTTTTTAATAAATCTAAATATTTTATTTTATTTTATTTTTGTAAAAAATAAATAATAAATTTTTAAGTTTTAAAATTTATATAATTTTTTTATAATTTTTTTAAAATTTTTATAAATTTAAAAATTTAAATTTTTAGTCATACTTAAAATTTTAAAATTAACTTTTTTTTTACTCTCACTTAGAATTTTTATAAAAATTAAAATTAATAAAAATTAAAATTTGAACAAATTTTGAAACTTTAATTTTTAAAAAAAAAACTAAAAAGAGAAAGGTATTTTCGTTATTTAACACGAAACTCAATTTTCTATTTCTCTTATTCTTCAATCACTACCGAACATTATTTTTTTTATATCTGGTACTAACCTAATAACCAACCAAATACAAATTCACATTATACCTAACTTATTCTTAACTTTATATTTATCCCTCATACTACTAATTCGCTCTCATACCCAAACAAAACGAAGTCTAAGATAATAGCCTAATAATTTCAGGCCAATTCTGGTATTAATTTTTTTTTTCAAATTTTCTTTGGAGTTTCAGTTGCACGTCTTCTTCAATACCAAGAACATCGCAAGCTTTCAAAAATGCAGCAGGCATTATTTGCGGAAACGAGGCATTTTTTGGCATGAAAAATTGCTGTTGACGTGATTGATGGGAGCACGTAAATTAAATTTTTTTTTTAGAAAAAAAAATAGTATATTATTCGATTAGTTTATTTTAAAATAAATTTAGTAAATAAAAATAAAAAATAAATTTATTAAATTTATTTTTTGTAAATATACTGTGCAACAAACAATCATTTTAACCATATTTTTTTTACTTAAAAATAAAAAATTTAATTATATAAATTAAAATTAATTCTATCTAAATATAAAGTTAGATAAAGGTGGACACAAATGACACAATTGGCCTCGATAAGCTGTTGCTGCGAGCTGTTTTTTACGCGCTGTAGGCGCGGGTTTCGGGGTGGAATCTTTTTGGTAAAAGTTGGGTTCGGGTTTGGGTTTAGGGTTTAGGGTTTGGTGGGTGGTGGATATTGGGTGGGCGGTGGGGAGATGGTGAGACCCGCGTCGAAACAAACCGCTGGATTCTGTCGAATCGTACTGTCACTTTTTTTTTTTTTTTTTTTTTTTTTTTTTTCTATAAAAAAGAAAAAAAAATTTTGGCCGCTCATGCCGTCACAATAGTAGGCCAACGACACGCCCCCCGCGAACATGAAGTTGTGCAGTATATTAAATTTGGAAAATGCTACTTGTACACCCGTAAGGGGTGTACATCTCACATCCCCACCCATCTAAGGGTGGGGGTGTGATGAGTGGTCATTTGATGTGATCCGTAAAAAATATCGACACCATTAAATAGGTAGAGGTGTAGGATGTACACCCCTTCGGGGTGTACATGTAGCATTACTCATTAAATTTTACTCTCAGTAGTTTTTTACTACATTAAATTTATTAAATAATATATATATATATATATATATATATATATATATATATATATATATATATATATATATATATATATATATATATATATATATATATGGATTAATTCTAAAATTTTCACTTTGATTCTATATCTAAATTGTCTTTAAGATAAATTTTGAAATATCTTCCACTAGATCGTCAAGATTAATTTTAAATCGCTTTCTATGAGAATGTTAGAATCCATTTTCAATAATTTTTTATAAGATTGATTTTTTTTTTTTTTTGTTAATTTGCAAAATTGTGAGGTAAAAATATATAGAACTTCAGAATTGATTTCTCAAAAATATATGGAATTTATGTGAAGAGTAAAGAGAATTGATATTTCAAAGCATATTTTGTCATTAATTATGTGAGAAAACATGTGAACAAATCAAATTTAGGTTAGATATAATGTATTATAAATCTTTAATTAGAGAATGGATATTTACAAAGCTTACTTTGTAATTATTTAAGCAAAAAAAAATCAAATTTAATTAGGCTAGATAGAATGCATTATGTATCTTATTAGCAATAATAATAAAATTTATTTGGGTAGCAGTAACTAATAGGCCCGGTAAATGAACGAGCTAGTTTGTATTTGGCTCGATATTTAGCTCTCTCGAGCTTAATTCAAAATTAAATGAGTCAAACTTGAATAAAAGAAAAAAGAAAAAAGTTTGAAAATTATTTCAAGCCGAGCTTGAATAATATTGAGCTCGCTCAAAAAGTTAGAATATATATATATATATATATATATATATATATATATATATATATATATATATATATATATATATATATATATATATATATATATATATATATATATATATATATATAGTTAGGCTGGAATACTATTAATAGTAATAAGTTATTGGTGTTATTAAGTTTTTAACCAATGGATTAAAAAATATGTGGTTGAGATGATAGTAGGCTCCTTGGGTTTAATAGGTGGTTGGAAAATAGTAAAATCTAACGGATAAAAATGATCAAAGGGGTTGATCTAAGGGTTGAAAACTTGATAACACCAATAACTTGATACTATTAATAGTATAGTAGCCGGACTATATATATATATATATATATATATATATATATATATATATATATATATATATATATATATATATATATATATATATATAAGTAATTGTATTTTCTCTCTTTCTTCTTAATTTTTTTTACAATAACACGAATTTCAATACAAATTTAATAATAAAAAATTAGGTTTTGTTATCTATACACCCCACACCCTGAATGGGGTGTATATCATACACCCAACCCATCCAAGGGTGGGGTGAATTCCACCGGTCACTTGAAGTGACCGGTGAATAAGTCCCCACCCCTTTGGATGGGGTGGGGTGTATAATATACACCCCATTCGGGGTGAATAAGTCCCCACCCCTTTGGATGGGGTGGGGTGTATGATATACACCCCTTTTGGATGAAGTGACCGGTGAATAAGTCCCCACCCCTTTGGATGGGGTGGGGTGTATGATATACACCTCATTCGGGGTGTATACATAGTATTTTCCTAAAAAATTTATAAGTATGGATGAATTTATACTTTTAAAAATATATAAGCTCTACTACTTTCTTTCTCTCTTCTTAATTGCTTTTACAATAACACGAATCCCAATACAAATTTAATGATAAAAAATTTATAAATATAGATGCGCTTGTATTTTTGAAATTATATATATATATATAGAAAATGCTACTTGTACACCCCATTTGGGGGTGTACATCACACACCCCACCCATCCAATTGGTGGGGTGTGGTGAGGGGTCACTTCACAATTTCTGAAGTGACCCCCCCCCCCCCACCCTTAAATGGGTGGGTGTAAGATGTACACCCCCTTTGGGGGTGTACATGTAGCATTGCTCTCTATATATATATATATAAGCTAGGCTTGTGTGCTGTTAAAAGCACGAAGGCCTCCGTGCTCCCAAATTATTTTCGATGTTGGAACTTTTGAATGGACGATCGACTCCGTTAAACTTGATTTAGAGTATTTAAAAGACCTAAAAATTAAATTTTATGAATTTTCGATATCATTTGCCTAGTGATCAAAGTGACTCAAAATTAATAATTTTAATAGTTGTGGTGAGCCGTTTGTAAATTTAACGGTATAGAAATATCAAAATCACGTAAAATTTTATTTGATAATTTTTTTTTTATATTATATAAAACAAGATCAATATCTTTGGTATAAAATTTTAATATCATATCATCATATTTGATGAGATTTTTATTTTCAGTCGTTGATTTTGAGTCCTTTTGATCACAAGGTAAATGATATCAAAAATCACAAAATTAAATTTTTAGATACTTCAAATATTCTAGATCAATTCTAATGTGAGAGAGAGAGAGAGTTTAGGTTAGAGTTTATTGGGCTATATTTACAGCCCACATGACCAAACTAATAAACTTTATCCTAATTACTCTCTCTTCCCCTCTCTTATTTTAGTAATATTTTGATTAGATATTGATATTAATTTTATAAATTTTGCATACTTACTTTGAAAATATGTATTAGATTAGTCCGCCATGAAAGTTCAAAAGTAATTTACTAATCTTAAATATGCTTAACTAATTTTGTTATATCGAAGAATTCTAGTTTGATATGTTGTATACTTAAAAAAAAATATACAGATATATTTTTAAGGTTAAAAATTATCATATTTATACAAAATTTTGATTTTAGATATATCTCACAAAAGGGAAGACATGTGAGGCTGGAATAAAAATACAAATAAGAATGGACATTTGTTACAAAGTTAGATATATCAACTCATAAATCATCTTTCTTTATATTATAGTACCGTATACATATTTATTTTATATTTTAAATTATTAGATATATTTTGTATTAAATTCTAGATAATATTTTATAAAAATTAAACTATAAATTATATAATGTTAAGAGTTTCAAGCGGCTCGCTTAGAGCTCGAGCTCGATCAATTCGAAACTAAGCTCGCTCGAGCTTGGCTCAAATTAATTTCAAGGTGAGATTGAGCCTGAATTTAGGCTCGAAATTAATTTCGAGTCAAGTTCGAGTTGAGATAAGCTCGCTCGAATTTGACTCAAATTAATTTTAAATTGAGATTGAGCCTAAATTTAAGCTCCAAATTAAATCGAAGCTGTCATCGGATCGATGACTGAACTGTCGGTTCGAATGGTTTAAAATAGTATTTTCACTTATCTGATTTAAAGAGTTAAACTAAACTGTTTTATAAACTTGATCATGGTCGAAACATCCCGAACGGTTCGATCCGATTTCTAAATCATTGGTTTTCATGTGTTTGGCTTTTACTCTCCACTATTTGGAAGGGTGGTCGATCGTAGCATTTTACTCCTGGAAAATGCGATATCTACACCGCTATGATTGATGTTTTTTAGTAAAATTAAAATTGCATTAAAATGAATGATTTTGATAGTAAAATTGTCTTTGAATTAATTAAATACAAGAGAAAAATACATTGAGTAAAATAAACAAGAAAACAAAAGCGATCATATCTCTTCATTTGCAAGTAATGTTTTACTTGATTTGCATTTTTTGATTACAAACTTTGTCAACCACACATCTCTTAATTAATTAATCTGGCACATCTCCTATTTCTAAATTTGACATTAATATCTTTTTCCGAGTAGCATGTTCGATTACAATCCTCATCAATGGTATCTTCCTTAATTACATTGGAAAAATGAAAATAACAAAAGTAAAAATCTCAATAGAAATAATCAGTTATTAAGCTTAGAAATATGTTCTTCAAGCAACTTGTCTGATGCTTCAAAACTCTCTGGAGATATGATATTATTGTGGAACCCCAGAATGGAAAATTTTAAGTTGCGCCATGTGGAGCCGCAAGTTCTGCTCTCCTGAAATGCAAAATAAAACAAAAAATTTAAATAAAAAAAATAAAACATCACAAATAATATAACCTGCATGTGTTTAAGAGATAATAATATATACCACATGGCGCTATTAATCTTAATAGCTAATTGGGATCGAACTCCGGGCCTCAAAGAGATTTATTTGATATGGAAGAAGAATGATTAAGATGATATACAACATCACTTCACACCACCACATCTTATATATATATATATATATGCCCTTTGACCTAAACTTTTATTATGTTAAAATTTGCATCACAACTCACACCAATCTCATGCACCTTAGACATGTATTTATACTACTAATTTGTAACTATGGAAATAGATATAAATGCTTTGAACATTTATCAAATGAATCTTGGTGATGCCCCAAATCTATAAGATGATTTAGTAATGATCTGATTCGCGTAGATTAGCTACACATTTATACGCTTCTTTATTAGTCAGTTTCTCTCAATAAAGAGCAAACCTCCAAATGGTTTTCCATTTTCTAATTATTATTATTATGAATAGTGAAGGGAGTTTTTGGGGAAAAAAAAGAAGTAATTTGCTAATTTCTGGTTCAAAGTGTCATTAAATAAAGGAAATAAAATTATACTACACAAATTATAAAATGCTAAATTGATTTTATCACCCTATGGTACCAGATTTTGTGATTCGCAGCCTAATCTAGTATTGACTGTTGTTGATCTGATACTTGCTTCGGTACCGTGAAGCTATATATAAAATTCCACTAAAACATATCTCAATCCTAATTCAATTAGATTTTTATTCTAATTAAATATTCAAATCTTAATCAATTTATTTCTGACAGATTTAAATATTTATCCTAATCAAACTAGAATTCAACTACAAATCTAACCAAATTTTAACAATCTCCACTTTGATTTGATTTGTAATTTTCAACCACTACGTCGAGCTTACCACACAAACTCCATTTTGTGCTTGTCTCCTTCGCTCGATGTTGTTGCATCTATCGCTCCATCTTGAGCAACTGGACTTCCGTGAACCTTTGAAACCCAAATGACTTTTGCTTCTATTCTGAATGAGTTTCTATTCATAACATACAAGTTCTCACGCTTGTTCGCCTCGCACACGACCTGATTTCGTTTTCGGGCCCTCATGGCTACACCCGAAGCTGAAAATTTGTAACTTTTCGAGTCCAACGTGCTTAGCGAAATCAAATTCCGCTTCAAACCAGGAATGTGCCGTATGCCTGTCAGCGTCCTCACGACTCCATCGTGCATTCAGATTTTCAGCATGTCGACTTCTAAAATTTTGCACATCGTCTCGTTCCCCATAAAAGCTTTTCCACCTCTGATCACTTTATAAATAGTTACGTAAAAGACTATTTTCCAGACAAACATGAAAGTAACACGCCGAATCAAGCACCCACACATCATCCAAAATTTTAGCATCACCGGTCGCCGCATATAGCACATCAGAATCGATTATCTCTAATTCTGCCGCCTGCGCCATTGCTGTTGGTTCAACTCCTTTAAATCACCGTTAAGCTTATGATAATTGCACTTAATGCGACTTTTCCTATGATAATAGAAGCACTCCATCTTGAATAACAACTTCGTTTGTTTACTTTCGGTCACCGATGTTTCCACCTCATTCTTCGCTCTTACCATCAAAACTGTATCATGGCTCTGCATGCCAGACTTCTAAGTTACCTTCCATATCTTATTCGAAAGAAATATTGCCGTGACCGCCTCCACACTTATGATCTCCTTATCATAAAGCAATGTGGAATAGGAACGAATGTCGCTCGAGTCTTTTGCTCACCGATCAAACCACTAGGGTGTTACAATACCCTAGCTATCGAAATAAAGGGCACTCGAGCAAACTACGATGATGGTGATATTAAGGAAATAAATAGAAGGAAAGACCACAATCGGTTGAGAAACCCAATAGCGCAGATCAAAATTATTAGGAATAGAAAAGGAAAGCGATATTTAAAAGCAGGGGGAGAGAGTGAGAATGGGTTTCTTACCACCATAAGTCGGAAATTATATTTAGATTTGGAGGTGTATATATATTAGGGCAGTGTGAACAAGAGAAGGAAAATGGGGAAAGTTTAGACGAACTTATTACCCATACTACGATTATAACAACAATTATAACTACATATAGATGACCCCCACTTTTCTGTGGGGTCACCTATTCTAAAACTACTCACTCTAGCCCCAACACGCTTAACCTTCTTAAGATCCTAGGTTTACCCACCGCCCAAAATGTTATAACCGGATAAAAGGTTGTCCTATTATAATTTATATATAGAGCTATTTTAAATTTTAGGAGTGTCATATTCCTCTTCTTTTTAAGTGATCGTCCTTCTGCTCTGCCCGCTTTATAACTCATCTTATACTTTTGGTTGGTAAGTGACTATGGAACAGTTATTCTACCATTATACCGGAATAACCTGGTATGGGGGGAACAGTTGTTCCTCCCACACTTAAATGTTGTTTGGGTATAAAGTGGGGGGGATAACCTCCTTATCCCCCCTTATACCGGTTGCCAAACGAGGCCTTATGTTGCGTTTCGTTCGGGTATAAGTAAAAAATTGATTATTTCTGGGATAGATATAAGTTCAGGTACAAGCAGGAATTAAAGTAATTTTGTGTTTGGTTAAGTATAAGAGTTGTACCGAGAATAAGAAAAATTGTGTTTGGTAAATTAAAGAAGAATAAGAAGAATAGAAATGATTAAAATTTATAGAATAAAATAAAAAAAATTTAAATTTTATAAATTTAAATATCTTATAATTTTAAAAAATTTAATTAAAAAAAATAAAAATAAAAAATAAACAACCCTTATACCGAAATAACCTGGTATGGGGGAACAGCTGTTCTCCCCATCCAAAATTAGTGTTTGGGTATAAGAGAGAGAATAATCCCCTTATCCTCCCTTATACTCAATACCAAACACTATCTAATAATTTATTTTTTTTACCAAACTATCCCTCCTCCCCTACTTTTTCTCTTTCCAATACACTCTCATCATCACAAATCCCTCTCTCTCCTTTCTCTTTTTTCCTTTCCAATACACTCTCATCATCACAAATCCCTCTCTCTCCTCTCTTTCTTTTCCTTCCCAATACACGCTCATCATCACAACCTCTTTATTCTTCTTATTTCTCATTTTCATACCAAACACAAAATCTCTTATCCCTAGAATCGAACCAAACGCTTTTTCGCTCTTGTTCCGTACTTTATACCTATCCCCAGAATAGCTAGTTCCGACTTATTCCGTTACCAAACGATACCTTAGGTATGCAGAGCCATTCATTCTAGAACTATTCTAGTTCGAGCACACTTAACTCTCTTAGTATTTTGAGCTTAAACACCATTCAAAATATTATTGCTGGGTTAAAAAATTTAGTCTTATTATACTTTATATATAAAATTATTTCAAATTCTAAGATGGTGGCACTTACCTTTCTAATCACTTTAATATATATATATATATATATATATATATATATATATAATGATAAAATTTTAAAAGTACATTTTTCAACTCCCTACAACCAAATAGATTATTTACAGTAGTAGCTTTTTTTACTATATCCAACCAAACTAGATATGTATAATTATAACTGTCGTATTTCTATCCGTATATATACTTTTTACTTATACTGTATTTTTAATTACATCCAATCAAATAATTCTTAATGGGAATTAATTCGGACCTCCTTGGCGACATGGCCCGCTCTAGCACCTTCCTCGCGTCTACTTCTGCAACATTCAATATGATATAATTTATAAATAAATTATACTTTTTTAATGATTTGGTTCACAAATGAAAATTTTTTATTATATTTTAATATATATATATATTTTTAAGTTATCTTACAAAAGAATGAAAATACAATAATTTATTTTGGAGACAATCCAAACATTTAAAATAATATAGATATTTTTTTTCATAAAGTATGGAGTACTATTTCAGCATATCAAATATATTATAAAATAAAAAGTTAAATTACAGAAAGCCCACCTATAAAATTCCACTTTTTTACTTTTTCTTTCTGATTTTTAAAAATCTACATTTTGTCCCTTCCTAATTACGAAATTATACATTTACGCTTCCGCCGTCAGCATTCCGTGAGTGATCCGTTTTTTTCTTACTGGATATATCCAAAATACCCTTCAAACTCATTCTCTACCTAGGGAGAGGGAGAGGAAGAGGGGAAAGAGGCTTTTGCAGTGGCGCCATGGATTCCGGCGAGCGTGGTGGGGCTCCGGCGAGCGTCGTCTCCGAGGAGCCCCTCTCCCCTGAATCCGCCATGCGCATCGGCGGCGCCCCCGTGCTCCGCCCGGACGTGATCGTCTGACCCGACAGCGTCATCCACGGGATCGAGCGCCTCCTCATCCCCCGCTACGTCCAGGAGGGACTCAATCGCCGTCGTAGCCTCGCCGCGATCTCCATCGTGCTCCCCACCGGCGCCTCCGAGGTCGACCCCGCACTCACCGGCTTAAGCCCTCGTTGTGCAGGAATATGGTAAGGGCATTATCGTTAATTGGCCTGCTCTGTTAACGGCATTACACTCTAATGATAATTTCATATTTAGGATGAAGCAAAATATAGATTTTTTAAAAGTTAGAAAAAAAAAAGTAAAATAATAAAATTTTATAAAAAAATTTTCTGTAATTTAACCAAAATAAAATTTTATTTTAATTTTTAGCTTTAGACCTATAGTTGTAAACCAAGCAGTCATAGGCTTTTCCTATAACTTTCAAATTTTTTTTTAATAGAACAATGAATTTAGTTTAGCACGACTCTTATTACTACTGACTTTTTATAAAATTTTCATATTCAGCTCATCTTAAGAGCTTTAATTTTTGAGTAAGAACCTGGTTAAGCAGATTCCTTCTCAATCTATCGTTTGATTTAAAAAAAATCTATCAACCGAAAGGACATTCTCATAGTCGAAATGCAAGCCCACATTTGACTCTCTCTCTCTCTCTCTCTCTCTCTCTCTATATATAAAATCCGGCTAGGATACAATCGATAGTACTAAATATTTGGTATTATCAAATTTTCTACCGATAGATCAATTCCTTTATTTATTTTCACCCGTTAGATTTTACTATTTTTCCAACCATTCATTAAATCCAAGAGGCCCACTATCATCTTAATTATATATCTCTTAATTTAACGGTTAAAAACTTAATAGTACCAATAATTTAATACTATTAATAGTATTCCAGTCTAGCTCATATATATATATATATATATATATATATATATATATATATATATATATATATATATATATATATATATATATAAAATAAGAAAACAATATAAACTTACCATATTAGCTTATGGGCATGTTTGGAAATTATGTAAAACTGTTATAATAGAAGTCATTAGCCGGAATCTTTAAAACACAATGTAAAATGTTGTAATATATAAAAAGTTTTATTTCTATTCTTGAGGACAAAGCTTGTAGGTAATTTTATTAAAATAGGGTTTGATTATAATAATAAACACATTTGGTGAATAAATTTTTTTTTCATTGTTCATTTGCAAACACATCAATAATAAATAAAACCGATATTTTACCGAATAAACAAAAATTTATTAGGATCAATCTTCGGTATTAAACCATAATAATCTACTGTTTATAATACTTTGAAATTTGTGCATTTTTTTTTATTGATAACTAAATATTTTGAATGTCTCATCATAAGGTCCGTCGGAATAATTCATTGCCAAATTATTTAGAGCAATACTTGTTCAAAATTATATAAAATTTATAAATAATAAAAATATATTAAATTATTTTTTCAAGACTAGTGAACGATTTCCATGCATATATATATAATTTTTTTTTATATATATATATATATATGTTTTTTTGAAGTATAAATATAGAATTGTTCCGAGGTGTTTGGTTATACAAAAAATAGTAAAAAATAATTTTTTATAAAAATAAAATTTTGATGAAAAAAAATATTTTATAATTTATAGTATTTAATTTATATAGAAATAATAATTTTTCATCAATATTTACTTGAATAAAAAAAAATTATATTTATTTAGTTTACAATTTTTTTTTTTTTTTTTTTTTTTTTTTTAGCAGCTTGAGATTTCGTATTCCAGGACGAAAAATAGAAGCACTATTATTTTTAAATCCGTAAATATAATTTTTAAAAATATATTGTTTTCACTAAACAAGCACCCTTAAAAATAATTTTTCAAATCGAAAAAATATTTATACATTGATCGTTAGGGAGATGCGAATCGGACGGTGGATAATCCCTGAGGAAGTTCCTGTGTTTGCATTCGTCCCCCCCCCCCATGGGACGAAAACGGAACATATACCACCGACGCTGCTTTAAAGCAGATAACTCGTGTTGTGCTCTGTACCACATCCTTTTCGTATACACTACACCCGTGGGAGCGGTGCGCGCGCGCGAGAGAGAGAGAGAGGGAGAGAGCGATCCATGGCCATGGTGTCGTCGCCGAGACCCGAGACCGACTCCGAGGCCGAGGAGTGGAGCGAAAACCCTAACCCTAGCTCTCTTCCCCCCGGGCGAAACCCTAACCCTAACCCTAACCCTAACCCTAGCGCCGATGGTACCCTCGGAGCCGCCCCCGTCGTCTGCCTCATGAGGTTCGCCGGCGACTCCGCCGCTGGGGCCTTCATCGGCTCCATCTTCGGTTACGGTGCGTGATTTCCCCACCCCTTTTTTTTTATTGGTAAAAATGGTTGGTGATCCCCTCAACTATATGTCATTTTGATGGTGGCCCGTCAATTTTGCTGTTTTTGATTCACGCATCTTTAATTTGTAATATATATTTTTTATTTGATTTTTTCTAGTTCATTTGGTAGAAAATTCTGTTGAATTTGATGCCTATATCGGATATTAGATATTAGCAGTTAATTGTTCGTATTTTACTTGCTATTGAGTTGAAAATTTGTTATTGAATTAAACGCTAGTTTCGCTAGATTTATTAATGGTTTAAATTACTTTTCTGCAAATTAGACTACAATAAAATGTAACAAAATTTCTTAGTTAGCCACGGATAAAAATTTAAATAAAAAAAATTGCAAGTTGAGAGTGTGTTGATCAAAACATGTAAAATTATGATGCATAACCCTAACCCTAGGTCATTCCCCTGTATGCAGTTCGCCTCTGTAACTTTCCTCGTAACCGTCGAGTTTTGAGGGTCATCTTTTTCCTTCTACTACGCGGAATTGACATATCCTATTACTTTGGATTTGCATGTTGCAATTTTTCGTCGGTATTAGTTTGAACATTCTTGTGGTAAAAGGAGGCGACACTCAATTGTCAGGTATTTTTGTTGTCGATGATTTGTTTCTAACTCATTGAGGAGATCTTCGGTCTGCGCAGCAATGTGTAAAAAACCATTGTGAACTTAGGTAGAGAAAAATGATGCTTCGAGCTTATAGTTTGTATATAATTTTGCTGAGATATGTAAAGCATCTAGAAAATTGTGGATTGTGTTACTCGCTCATAGCTATAGAAAAATTCATGTGTTGTGTTCCTAGAGAAAAAGATGAAATTAGTTCCAACAAAGGAAAGTCATATTTGATAAGAGGTTGAAATTCTTCTTATTCTTCGCTTGCTCATTTGAGTAAGCTTCAGTTGGTGGAATTAGTAACTTTGTAAATGTTTATAGACTTAGCTTTTTACATAATGCATTTCTTTTGCCAAGGAAATGGAAGTATGTCACATCGGCTGCTAAGCATCTGAAAATTTTACTGGGATAAAATTGTTTTTCATAGTGAAAACACATAAGAGGCATTGGAAACAAGGAAATCAACTCAACATTGTAGAAGCAAAAAATGTCGAAATCAAGTATTAGCATAAATCAAATATCATCTTGAAGAAATAAATATGATGCAATTACATATGGACAAGATGTTTCAATTTAAGAACTAAAATAAATATCTTGTTGTTATTTGCTTATTACTTGTTTAATATTTGAACAGTTGTTGAGTAGTTCAGTGATTGAATTTTATTTTGTCAAATTTTTATTCCCTTTTTCTGTAACCCTAGACATGCATTGCATGTGTAATGTGGCAATCCTTTCAAATACTACTTGTTTTAGATGATGAAAAACCAGGCCTGAAATATTTACATGAAATCTGGTAAAA
This sequence comes from Tillandsia leiboldiana, assembly GCA_029204045.2. NCBI lineage: Eukaryota > Viridiplantae > Streptophyta > Magnoliopsida > Poales > Bromeliaceae > Tillandsia > Tillandsia leiboldiana. The sequence continues at coordinate 26,217,284 of CM055075.1, read as the reverse complement.
TACTGTCCATTGAATCTCTTGAGTTAGTCGAGTCGGATAATGGCTACTATTTTGGATACACACTGCATCTAAAACCCAAATTGGACCTGGATTTTGCATAATCTCGTGAGAAACCTAATTTTGTTTGAAAATACATGCCCCGAACTGACACTTTTTGTAAGTATCATTTTTTCTGTTTTTAAGGGTTGTTGGAAGCTATCTTGATAATTTTGCTAAAGTGGAAAATTAAGATGTTTTAGGCGGTAAAACTTGGAAGGGCTTTATGAGGCATGTGGATATTTAACTTACTGCCAAGACTGCATTTATTGAGGTCTAACGACTGACGAAAGACAAATTACCGACATAGCAATGAAAATCCCTTTAGATTTAAGAAAGCCAGTAAAAGAAAGCGGTAAATGAGTTTATGAAAGAAACCTTAGGTTGTGGGTTGGTGAGCCTTAGATATTATTGCATGAAAGTTTTGAGGAATGATAGTGACAAATAAGATTAAATATAGATATTATTTCAAGGAATAGGGATTCAGTAGGCCATCCTCTCATGATTGGTATACGTTCAATGATATAGTTTTGCAATTGTCACAATTGTCCCATACTTTGGAGTGCAGGTGCAGATATTCTCTTCCTATGATGTAATAGCATCATGTTTAATTGCACCTGATTATCAGACATTGACTTAATAAGCAAGAAATTCCACCCTATGCGTTTGTATACATAACAAGTTACATTCCACCCTATCTCCAGTTCATTGGCTAGAAAATTAATATGCTATTATTCTATTTTCATGACTATGCCATAGATGGAAGGTTCTCTGCAGTGTCTTATGATTTCCACATGCTATCATGCCCATCTACAGGCATATAGTAATAAGAGAGTCCAGTAATCTTTTTAGTGCAAATTCTTGGCTTGTCTAAAGTATTAATTAGCACAATATAATGTTTTGTTGAGGGTTGTTTTTCTGGCATTCATTAATTATCTTGAAGTGTATGTATGCTCTTTATGGCCTGACATCATTCCCTGTAAATTTATCAGCATTAGTGCATAAATTTATGCCCGTAGTCATTTTGTCATTCTGAAGTATGTAATTGTGCTGTAAGCTGCTCTCAGTTTCACTTTCTCTATATATTGAAGCGGTGGACCATTATGGTTGATGATCACAATAATGATGATTAAAGTTGGACATAGCTGCATGTTGTTAAACATTCCACTCTTAATTCATGGTTTCTTTTCAGGCAAAGGATTGGTCAGTAAGAAAGGTTTCAAGGGCTCCTTTGGTGATGCAGGATCATCTGCTAAGGTAAATATGCTAGTAATATTATATTTCTCCTCAAAGTTAATGGTATATACGTGACAATATCTTCATGTGTGTTTTGTACTGTCTTATGCTGAATTCATGCTTGTTTTGGATTATGTGTGACAATCTTTGCATTAACCTTTCGTACATTTGATTGCACCTGTTTCTTGTATCAGACCTTTGCCGTTCTTTCTGGAGTGCACAGTTTGGTTGCCTGTTTATTGAAGAGATTGCGAGGAAAAGATGATGGTGTGTCATATTTGCATCTAGCATATTGTATTTACCATTGTTTTGTGTCTGGATTAATGTATATTTCAAATAAACTTCTTTTTGTGCTCGCAGTCATCAATGCAGGTGTGGCAGGTTGCTGCACTGGTCTTGCTTTGAGCTTTCCAGGTACTTGTTTAGCTCTAATTAACACTAAAATTGAAAGTTACTGTATGATTATTGCCAGCTTTGTTGTTAGAATTGGCATACCATATACAATGTATGAGTTTATGCATGCTAGTCTAACCGTGAAAAATGATTAAAATCTGATATGAACGAGAAAAAAAATATTTAGAATAATGAGGAAGAGGCCGTCCAATTTGGTTGATCGGGTTACTTAAGCTCAAGTGGGGTTGTAATTTTGCTAAATCAAAAGAAGCTTTGATTTAATCTATGTATCCTAATTCTTTTGGGTCCTGTTTGATTCGTGGATAACGAATATTGGGATAAATTTTTTTATCCCTAGGGTAGTTTGCTATTCCGGAATAGTCAGGAATAAAGATAAAAGGCGCTTGGTTTGTAATGCTGCTATTCTTAGGAATAACCAAAATTGTGTTTGGTTAATTTTATGGAATAGTAGAGTATAGTAAAAAAAATGATGGTTGAATTTGATATAAAATATAATTTAATAAAAATAATTTGTTATAAAAATGATTTATTATAATATTGGATAAAAGTAATTTATTATAAATTATGATTTAATAAAAATATTTTTTTAAAAATTCTACTCAAACTTAAATTTAATAAAAATAATTTATTATAATATTTAAATACAAATAATATGCATTAATATAGTACAATTAATAATTTTATAATAAAAATAATTTTTTATAATATATAAGATATTATGTCGATATAATTTAATTTTAAATCAATTTATAATCTTAATAAAGCTTAGAATTAAATTTTGGAATAGCACTATTCTACCAAAGTCCAAAAGGATGGAATAGTTTATTCCAAGCTATTCCGGAATAATCGGGAATAGTAAGATTTACCGGGATAAAATATCCCGGCCAAAAAAATATCCCTTTTGGCAGAATAGCGGGGATTACTTTCGTTATCCCCACTTTATCTCGAAACCAAATGGGGCCTTGGAGTTTTAGGTGAAGTTTGTTCTATCCTTTCAAGTTAGATCTATATACCCTCTCATGCATGAATCCTAAAGAGATAAAATGAGTATAGATTTATTGTACAGTATTGGAAATATTTTTCTTTTACGAGTAAAGAACATGGGACTCATTCGGTATTGCTGCTTATTTTTCGTGTGCGTTTTTTTTTCCTTTAAAACATGAATTCTGTGTCATTCATCCTGGCCAGCTCAAGAATAGCGTCTTCAGGAAAAAAAAAAAAAAGAAAAAAAAGGAAGGAAAAAACAACATGCAAGATGTTACTTTTGGGTTATTGCTTTTTGTTGCCGGACAAATTCCAGGGATGTACAGCCTACAAGCAATCTGCCGCCCAGGAAACAAAAGTTGACAACAGTACAATGCAATATGAGATCCTAGGAGACTACATGCCCTTGACAGCTCTCTTGCCTAACAAATTGTTCTGTATCTCTTTCCAGGGGCGCCGCAAGCTCTACTCCAGAGCTGCGTAACCTTCGGAGCATTTTCGTGTATCATGGAGGGGCTCAACAAGCAACAACCGGCGTTGGCTCTTCCTCATGCTTCTGCTCTCTTCGGAAGCAATACTAATGGAGGCCGCCAACATAATGTCCTCCCCCCTTTCACTCTACCACTACCTCGCGATCTTATGGAGGGATTTTCTTCCTTCTGCAGCTCCTTATCCAAGGATAAGAAGGCTACTTCCTCCTCTTAACTCGCGGTATCCATCCAACTTATTCACGTTTTGTTATTCTTCAGCGCCGTAGCCTTTGCCTGTGTAAATTTTGTGAGGAAGAGATAGAGGGCTTTATTTTCCCGCATTTTACCAAATTACATTATGTTGACGACCGCACCCTTTTGCCGCATGCTCAATTTACGCTTTTGTTGTTTTTCTTGATCTTTGTGGAGTCTAATACAAATGGTCATTTCTCTCTAAATGGATTCAAACTTGCGAGGCTTCATAAGATGTCATGATTGCGTGAATAATATGAGATTTAGACCTCGATACTAAAAGCAGGAAAGTAGATTGATGTCGAAAATCTGATTAAATCTCATACTATCTCGTCGCCTTCACCTTTTTTTTCCAGTGTTGGTGTATTATATTTTGCTGTCTCTTTCTGGTGTGATGGTTTTTTTTTTTTTATTTTTCGATTTTTTGACTTCAAGGCATTCTCGAACCAGGCCTGTATATTGCATATAGGTGTTATCTTGGACAATGTCCTGGGGAGAGGCTTTTCTTCTCCTCCTCGTTGTTGTTGTTGTTGTTGTTGTTGTTGATGAATTGTTTGGTGATGCTGATGCAGTTAATTGGAAGAACTCTGTTGTCTCTTTCGAATATTAAATTTAGCATTTTTCGACCCAGGTCACACAGAATAGGTTGGTTTTACCTACCCTTTTAGATAAAGGTGTAAAGCAGAGAAAGGTTGATGAGTTCACTCCATTAGTCCATACCTAATGCTTACCTGTGTTCATCACCTTCACTGCTATTCATGTCATAAAATAAAAGGGGTAGAAGCTTTAATGCTCACGGCTCGTTTGGCGTAGTGGGCTACCTACTACCACTGCCGTTGTGCGAAAATAAGTTAGGACGAAAACGTATAAAGATATATTTTTTAAATTGTTCCATTGAACTGCAATATAGATAATGCTATATTTATTGTACTTTCTTATTATGTCTCTGATTTCAAATAATGATTTGTGAGAGCATTTACCCTACAGTAGTTTTAATTTGAAGCTTACTTGCTTAATTTTGAAGCAGAAAATCCTACATTAGCCATTTTGTCTTAGTAAATTACAAGCCCCATGAAATTTGAAATTTTCATCCAAGTGAGGAAAACTAGTGGGACTGTTTTGAAAAATTGAAATTACAAGCCCCATGGAATTTGAATTTGCTTAATTTTGAAATTTTCATTAAATTGATGTGCCACGATCGCGGGCGGATTTTGTCTAATACATTGGAAAATCGTATTTCGGAACCGTAAAGAAGGTGGACTTAGGGTCAGGGACTAAGAAACAATGAATCTGGCACTTCTAGCGAAATAGTGGTGGAGATATCTATCGAACAAAGGACTAATGTGGGCCCAGCTCATAAAGTGCCTGTACTACACTCGAAGAGGGCCGCAGAGAGAGGGTGCCTCATTTAGACCTCATTCGCAATGGTGGCGGAGTGTGGTAGGGACTCGGGTCATGTTTAATTGCGGTGTTCGCTTTCTGATTGGCTACGGATCGAAGGTCAACTTCTAGTCGGATATCTGGTGCGGACAATCCTCCCTAAGGAGCCAACACCCACAGATCTTTAGTGAAATTTCGAGCAAAACCTGCAGGGTGAGGGACTGTTTCGGTGTCGACGGGTGGATTTGGAACAAGATTTTAGCAGGTTGTGCAGTAGGTGCACCACACCTCCGGCCCTATGTGTTGCGGTTAGAAGATTCCCTATCTGCCATTTCCCTTGGTGATGACTTGGACGTGGCAAAATGGAGGTGAACTCAATCTGAGGAATGCTTAGTCAAATCGATGTATAACTTCCTACACGATGGTGGCGTACAGAACAAACCTCTCGCACGCCTCTAGAAGATAAAAACACCTCTAAAGGTCAAAATCTTCGTGTGGATTGTTCTGCATCGGAAAGTCCTCACAGCGGATAACTTAGTTAAAAGGGGATGGCAAGGAGAAGCGAGATGTGTACTCTGTCAAGAGGATTATGAGACGCTTGATCACCTGTTCGTAGGATGTGCTTTTACCAGATCTCTGCTAGCGGGACCGTTTCCTAATTTGGGGGTTCTTGTAGACGCATCTACGGTTAACCGTCTATGGGAAACAAGTGACCACAAAGGCAATGTGCTTAAACGACGGGATTTAACGATTATCGCGGCATCGTGGTGGGCCATCTGGTTGGAGAGGAATAAGAGAATTTTCGATAAACGTTTGACCCCCTCGAATCTCCTAATTGTGGATATTCGTACACTGCTGGGCCTGTGGAAATCCTTCTGCACTTGATAGAATTTTTTTTTTTTTTTTTTTTTTTTTTTTTTTTTTTTTTTTTCGGTTTCGTTTTTCGCTTTTGAGGCCTAGTTGCCTCCTTCCATTGTTAAATTCTACGTTTAATTGAATGAAGCAGCAACATGCTGCGTTCCACCTCAAACAAAAAAAGAAAGAAGGAAAACTACGTACAGTTCCTGCTTCTTGCACAGTTTTGATGATCCATAGATGATCCATAGATGATGCATAGTAACCAATTTCCTAGTTTTCCTTATCATCCACCTACTGATGAAGTAATCTCAAAATTGCATGTTTAATAATATTTGATGTAGATAGGTTGCGTGCTCTTTTAATGGTGCAAGATGGATTTTCCTGGGGTAAATTTTTAGCTACGTAGATCATGATTAGTAACTATGATTTTATCTAATAAAAAAGAATGCTATGATCATTTTTTATGGTTGTTCAATCTATGCCCCTTGAAAGCTATAATTTCCACACACAAAAAATGTACCAAGACCACCTAAATTTTAACAATTTTGTAAACAAATGTGAGAACTTTTAATTTTGATAATACAGCCCTCCCAACTTTGTCAAATAGCTATTCAATAGCCCCTGTCCCCAATCAAAAACTTAATTTTGGCAATTAACTCTGACTTTGAAATATATGGTGACATTTTATGAATAGAAAAATATAGAGAATTTCCACAAAATAACAAATTGGTGAAAGAAGCTGCCCCTTAAATTCTATGTAGACACAGTGCTCATATAATAATTGTGATTTGGCCGGAATTGATTTTCTTCTTATAGCTCACTACAACAAAATTAGATTATAGGGATACATGTTTGTAACACTTTTTTACAAATGTTCTATTTATAGTCCATCTATATCTAAAGCTAGGTTATAGGAATATATTTTTGGGACACATTATAATAATGTGTCGCTATACACTGTACCGACGGCACATATATCGACACTAATAACAAGTATCGGTATTTTTTATAACAATATTTTTTTTAATTTTTAGAAATACTTAAAAGTGTCGCTATAGTATAATTTTGTTATAGTGATAGTGCCCATTCCTCTCGGCATCTTTAAGGCCTTGTTTGCAGTATCTGAAGAGATAAGAAATATGATCAAACGTATGAAATAAACGTTATAGTCAGCTTTCAAGTCAATTTATTGAATCACCTCATATGTATGTTAATGGTTGCGACTTCAGTTCAAAAACTTAAGTTACCTGATAGAAAAACTGTATCACACTGTATACGTATGTCATGATTTTCGTATGTATTCAATATGATCCTAATATTCGTAACACACGCTCTTGATGTGTGCCAAACTATATTATTGTATGTGTTATGAATTCACTGCGGTTATATGAGAATCGAATAGAGTCAGTTTAAAAGATTTAGTTTGGAAGAAACCAATTTAAAAGATTGAAACTAAGTCAGATGACAATCGGATAAAACAAATTGACAAAATTAACTACCGTTAGATCTACCCTTCTGTCTAATTTCATCCTTGTTGGGGCCGAAAATGTCGCGCTGACCGTTGATCAGGTTCGGTCGTCGATCGACCCCGTGGGCTGGCCCTCGAGATATGATGTGCCGCGTGCCAATGGATCAAGCGATCGGACCGAGTGGGGATCCGCTTGGTTGGGTTTTTCTCAATCAAACTCTCGCGACCGTCCGGCTTAGATTAGTCGAATCAGGATGTGGAGACAGAGAGAATTCAGCCTAGAATAATTGAACCGAAATACGGAGATAAAGATTTGACACGACTAAGAAGCCTATTAGGAATTGTATTGCTTGAGGAAGGGTTATAAGGGAAACTGGTAGCCAATTACAATTAAGCCTGCTCCTTGGAAGTGCGGTAACTGCAGGTATGAAAATCTATCTAGAAAAATAGTAAAAGATATGAAAAAACATGGATGGTCACTGGCTTACGAGATTGCAGGACCTCTTTTTCTTCAATGGTTCGGGTATTTATACATTCCCGAACCATGCGTATAATCGCCGATTTGAATTATTAGCGTGATTTGGGAGAATTGTCGTAAATTCCTCAACTACTTGCTTTTAAGTCAAACTTCCTCAAGTAGAATAGTAACATTTTTCCGTCCAAGTTCATCCCCTTATTAACGCGCCGAAGCGTAATCTTCGGCGCCTTCCAATGCTGGGCGCCGCTTACCGTTCCGGAGTCAGTTACGAGATTCGCGCCCAAATCTCGCACTCTTTTCTTTCAAAGTCTTCCCTTTTTCGGCTTGAGCAACCGAGAATTGACTCTGATTTCGCCTTCCTCGTCGCTTGACTCGGGCGGTCTTGTCACGCCCCGGCGTCGAAACTGCGACCCGGGCTCGCCAACAGATCCGCCGCCCATACGGGAAGCCCCGTATAGACGAAGCGACTAACCTGCAAAGGATCAACTATACTATACAGATATCAGAGCTGAAAGTAAACTGCTAGAAAAGAGGGAATATACAACACAAAGCCCTCACCAAAGTACATAAGTCTCTCAAGCAGTAAAATAAAGGTACAACTCTATACCTCACTACAAGATCTCTCAACATGAACTCACAAAAGTAAGGGATACATCTACTCTCAGGACGACGACTGGTAGGGAACTATCTCGCGACTCCCTTACCTCGATCAGAAGAAGCAGCAACAGGAGCAACAGGAGCAGGAGTAGAAGACCCTGTGGGAAAAGACACCACGACGGGTGTGAGAACTACGTCCCAAGTAGTTCTCAGTGGGTGCCGCCAACAAGCCCGACGGTCTGCCCACTAAGTCTACTAGAGGCATAAAGTAACAATATAAAACTGAAATGAAAGGGCTGGAAAAGTAACTCTACAGCTACTATGCCTCTATCTAGATGCTCAAGAAAATGGAACAGATGGAACATGATGCATCTACTAATACACACAGTACTCACCAAATCTAAACTGACTGCCGCAAAGGGGCCAGTCAAACCTGCGCCCACCTACTGCCGCACATCCTCAACAGGACGGGTCTACCGTAGGGTGTCCGTGACTGCCAAAACTGGCCCAGCCAGAGGGACTGCGTCGACAAGTCGCGATAGCAAGTAATAGGCCCAACTCCGGAGTGGCACTCGAGGGGCGCGACCCCAACGAGGAAAGTATCAGCGCATCTCTGTCGAGCTCGAATATGGCTCATGCAGGCTAAAGTCCAAACCACGATCACAAGATCGACTAACAACACCGACGCTCACACACAGGCTGGAAAACCACACAGCCGGGGGCCACCGTCCACCAGACGGCTCCCACAACAGAACACTAAACTCACAGGAAAGACCGACACCATAAGGGTTCGGAAACCCGATAGACCGGTGCTAAGAACCCTATCAAACAAGAACAGACTCTAGGCTCCGCCTATCGAAGTTCCCGACCCCCTTATAGTTCGGGAAAGTAAAACCTCGGTACGACATGCCGAAAGCACCGACAGGGCCCGAAAGTCCCGGGAGACCTACACCTACAACCCTATCAAACAAGAACAGGTTCCAGGCTCGGCCCCCGTGTCTTTCGTCCCGACAAAGGAACGACCCCTAGAACCCAGATCACTCGAATCCTTTCGAGTGAGGAGATTTACCAGAAAAGGTGACATTTGTTATTGAAAATCATTTTGATCTAGAAGAAATCCATATTTAATGATTTTAGTTCTTTTTAGGAAAACAGTTAGAAAAATAAGTGTTTTACCCAAGCCCCGAAGGGCTGATGCCTTTGTCCAATCAAACAAGAACAGACTCCAGCGGCCCTTCGATGCTTGGAAGAAAACATTGGTAGGCTAAAATCATGTGTATGTCGAAAAGGGTTCTGGGTTCTAGGTCCGGCTAACACTAGTAACTACTGCCACTAACACAGTGGCGACAACCCCAAACAGGGAAAAACAAGATCTCCCGGGTCCACCGTTTATCCCAAACGGTTCCCGGTACAGACAAGCGAACCACAATATCTACCAGACCCCACTCGGCTCCCAAGCACGAGTGCAAATGCATCCCACACTAAAACGAAGTCCCGACCACTCGGCCCACTACCCGGGCGAGGATAACACTAAGTTCAGGAATGAAACGTAAAGTGGGGATGTCTAAACATAAATAACCCTAGCCCAAGTGAGGGTTTTCTACTGGTCTGGTTACACATGCAACATATGACGGGGGTGCTAGGTCAGGTTCCAAGATAATAAAATATTTAACATGTGGTAGGAAGCAGAAGAGATCATACGATCATCAGATAATTACAAGAATAATAACATTCGAATTCTAGCATGCTACCCAAGTCCAATCACTATCATGCATGATTCTATATCAATAGAATTAGAGCACAGTCCATAGATCTTGAAAGCAAGCCACCCACCTGAAACGCTAACTGTCCGGAGTCGTACAACTGAGAAAACCAGGAAAATAACAGCTCTATGTCCAACAGGTTCAGCACAGTCCACAATCCCTCCTGGGTACAATACAAAGTCCACAAATACACATCAATTCCAAAACTGCCCATAAAAATATACACAAAATTTCAGTCCCAAAGATGTCCCTTTTTCACCTGCTGAAAATGCCCATAAAATTCCCAGAAAAATATCACAGCGATCCTCGCGTCGATATCTTCGAAACGGTACCCTGCACGCCCAAATCCGAGTTCCGAAGGTCAAGATACAAATTCGGCAAGGTGGTGTACTCGAAAGATTTCTGGACCAAAACTGTAGCACTGAATACAGGAAAAGCGGGATTTTCACCTCCAATAGAAACTCTGGAAAAATCCAAGAAAAATACGAGCTTGTTCCTTGTGATCTGTAGATGAAAAACTTGTATAAGCACGCCTCAATCCGACACTCGTACGCAAAGATACGGCCAAAACACTCTGCTCTGTCACAGAAATCCACACAGAAAAAGGGGTCACTGTGTTGCCTCGGGATCCGTGCCAAAACCTCGAAATGGGAAGGTGCAATCAAAACGAAAGATGAAGCCCTACCTCTTAGGAGTCTGTTGGAGCAAGAATCACAGAAAAAGGATCTCGGGGTAGACCAGGGGAGCTAAAACACTGCTGCTGCGCCGAAGAAGAACACAGGAACCACCACGTCGCGCCGCGCCGTAAAATAGAGAACCTCGGGATTCGAGCCTCCAAAAATTCTTAAACTCCGCAGGAAGATCAAGGATTAAGAGAGGAAAAATTCATCAAAGGAAGCTCGGGGAGATCTTGCACAGACAGAGAGAAAAAGGGCTGCAAAGAGGGCTCGGGCTGCCTATTTATAGGCCCAAAGAAACAATTCGGATAATACCGAAATTGTCCCAAGATTCGGGCGGCTACAGTGCGGCCCAGCCCGGGATTCGGGCGGCTACAGTGCGGCCCAGCCCGGTTTCGGGCGCGCACAGTGCGGCCCGGCCCGGCCGGTTTGGGGCGCGCACAGTGCGGCCCGGCCCGGCCAGTTTCGGGCGCGCACAGTGCGGCCCGGCCCGGCCCAGCACGCACACGGGATCCAGCTGGACGCCTGCTTGGTCCGACCCGCGCCGGCGCCCGCCACGTGTCCCCCGAACACGCCGCAGCCGTGCAAGCCGCTGCGGGGAGCGCCACGTGTCCCTGCCCGCGTCAACGCGGTAGGTGGCGCCCGCGAATCAGCGGGCGCCACGTGGCACCGCCCACGTCGCCCGCGCCTGCCCCGCGTACGGCCACCTGCCCGCGGTACGGCGCCTGCCCCCGACACCTGCCCCTCGCGCTGCGTGGACCGCGCGCTCGTGCGCCCGCCAACCGGGTGCTGCCACGTGGCGCGCCCCCCGGTCCACGCCTCCCCGCACGCACCCGCGGACCGAGCGCACCTGTGCCGCCCTGTCAGGCACTGCCACGTGGACACCCGCCGGTCCACGCGCCCCGCGGTGCACCCCGGCCCACTCCCTTGCGCTCCGTGGACCCAGCTACGTGCGCCGGCCAACCAGGACCTGCCACGTGGCGCCCCCGCCGGTCCACGGCTCCCCCATGTACCAGAAATCCAGAAAATTTTTCGGGAGTCCGTTTTTGGGTATCCGGACTCAGAATTTGGCAAACAAAAAGCCATTTTCAAGCGTTTTTCCGTGCTGAATCCATTTCCGCCGTCTGTTTGGCCTAAAACAATTCCGAAAATGCGGCAAATGCAGCCGAAGGCCAATCCAGCTGTGGATATCACACAGGGTCCATTTGTGGCATCCCTTTGATGCACTATGGGCCAGATACACCAACACCAGGTGTTCTAACAGTGGATTCATCGGAAAAAATGCTGCATGGGGTTCGGGGGTCCTACAGGTCTGGTGTTCGTCTTCAGTCGAAGTTGATCCTGGATGAGGCGATAATCTTCTTGTTTCAGCCGCTTTTCCTGTCGGCTGATGACTTTGGCTGAATAGCTTATGTCGCATGCTGCACTCTTACGCGACTAAGATCGGTCTCAATCAAGAAGCGGGTCTCTCTTTCGACTCATCCTCCTCTAGGCTTATGCCTTTAGCCGATAGTAAATGCCATGTGCCACTTTCTTAAGTGGAAATTTTTTTGACCTCAATAATTCCTTTGATCATTCTATTCCACCAAGCACCCACTTAACCCAAATGACCCACTATCATTGTAACCACACATCCTTTCATCAAAGGGCTAAAAGCCTATAAGCACAAATGGCTTGAAACTTTTAAAAGCATATGAGCTCAATTATATATATATATATATATATATATATAATTGAGCTCCTAGTATTTTAAAAGTACCAACTTAATTGTGCTTATAGGTTTTAAACCTTGGATAAAAGGATGTGTGGTTAGGATGATAGTAGTCCTCATGGGTTTAGTGAGAGGTTGATGTAATAGCATCATCTAAAAGATAAAATTAGTCAAAAGAGTAGATCAAACGGTAGAAAACTTACAAGTACCAATTACTTTGTAATTTTACAAGCATAGTAGCTGGACTCTCTCCCTTACTCCCTCCCTCCCTCTCTCTCTCTCTCTCTCTCTCTCTCTCTCTCTCTCTCTCTCTCTCTCTATATATATATATATATATATATATATATATATATATATATATATATATATATATATATATATATATATATATATATATATATATATATATAGTAGAGCTTATATATTTTCAAGAGCACAAAGCTAACTATACTTGTGATTTTTTTAGCATTGAATTTGCATTGTGATTTGTGATTTTGTAAAGTCAACTAAAGATCACAAACCTAACTATACTTAGGTTTGTGCTCTTTAGAGAGAAAAAGAAAAAGTATAATAGTATAAATCTCAATGCAAATTTAATGATAAAAAATTCACAAGCATAGTTGGGCTTGTACTTTTGAAAATATATACTACTCTCTCTCTCTCTCTCTCTCTCTCTCTCTATATATATATATATATATATATTATTGAGCTCTTATGATTTTAAAAGTACCAAGTCATTGGTGCTGGTAGGTTTTTAACTCTTGAATGAAAAATTACGTGGTTAGGATGATAGTGGGTCCTTCGGGTTAAGTGAGTGGTTGGTAAAATAGAATGATCTAAGTAATAAAATTTCTCAAAGGGGTATATCTAACGATAGAAAACTTACAAGCACCAATTGCTTGGTGTTTGTACAAGCATAGTAGCCGAACTCTCTCTCTCTCTCTTTCTCTCTTTCTTTCTCTCTCCCTATATATATTTAGTACATCTCATATACTTTCGAAAGTACGAAAGTTTCCGTACTTGTAAATTATTTTTAATGTTTGGACATATGATTCGACGATCGGCTCCGTTAGAACTATTTAGAAACTAATTTTTATAATTTTCATAATTTCATAGGTATGATTTACGCTATTAGAACTATTTAGAAACTAATTTTCATAATTTTTCGACATCATTTATTAAGCGATCAAAAGGTCTCAAAAATAACTATTTTGATGGCTGTTGTTTTACGTTTGTATGTTCAACGGTGTAGAACAATTCAAATTATGTAAAATTTTAATAGAAAATTCTACTTAACATCAAGAGAGACCAAAATTTTTGAATTGAACTTTAAGTCTTTTATCACTATTTTTATGATTTTTTTTTAGCCATTCATTTTGAGGCTACTCGTTCATTAGATAAATGAAGTCAAAAAATTATAAAAGTTGGTTTGTAGATAGTTCCAACATTGTAGATTAAATCTAACAAAATCGATCGCCGAATCGGATATTCTATCATTAAAAACAACTTACAAACACAGAAGCATCCATACTTTCGAAAGCATAATAGCCTAGCTATATATATATATATATATATATATATATATATATATATATATATATATATATATATATATATATATATATATATATATATATATATATATATATATATATATATATATATATATATAATTTGGCTACTATACTATCTACACTACAGCAAAATTATGATATAACAGCATTTTTAAGTGTTTCTAAAATCTAAAAAAATTATCGCTAGCAAAAAAAACCGACACTTATTATTGTCGCTATATGTGCTGTCGCTAGGGTGTATAGCGACATATTTTTATAATGTGTCCAAAAATGTGTCCATATAACCTAATTTTGGATATAAATGGAATATAAATAGAATATTTATACAAAAGTGTCACAAAAATGTATTTCTATAATCTAATTTTGTTGTAGTGCAATAGTATCAAGCACTTTGTACTATTGACTTTTTAACCCTTGGGCCAAAGAATGTGCGGTTAGAATTATAGTTGTCCCCTAGGTTTTAGTGGGTTGTTGGTGAAATAATATAAATCCTAGGAAACCACTATAATTCTAACCGCACATCCTTTCATTCAAGGGTCAAAAAGTCAATAGTACCAAGTGTTTGGTACTATTGATAGTATAATAGTTGGACTATATATATATATATATATATATATATATATATATATATATATATATATATATATATATATAGGCTGGAATGCTATTAATAGCACCAAGTCATTGGTGCTATTAAGTTTTTAACTCTTGGGTTAAAAAATATGTGGTTGAGATGATAGTGGGCCATTTGGGTTTAATAGGTGGTTGGAAAAATAGTAAAATTTAACGGATGGAAATGACCAAAGGGGTTGTTGATCTAAGGGTAGAAAATTTGATAACACCAAATGCTTTGTACTGTCGATAGCATAGTAGCCGAACTCTCTCTCTCTCTCTCTCTCTCTCTCTCTCTCTCTATATATATATATATATATATATATATATATATATATATATATATATATATATATATATATATATATATATAGTTTCGCTACTATGTTTGTAAAAGTACTAAACAATTGGTGCTTGTAAGATTTTTTCCGTTAAATTTATTGTTTAGATTAATTTCACATCTTGGATCATACTATTCCACCAACCGCCCACTGATCCCAAAGGGCCCACTATCATCCTAATCGCACATCATTTTATTTAAGGACTAAAAACTTATAAGCACCAATGATTTGGTACTTTTAAAAATATAGGAGTGCCCACTATCATCCTAACCGTACATCTTTTCATCCAATAACTAAAAACTTATAAGCACGAATAATTTGATATTTTTAAAAAATATAGAATCTCAATTTTATATATATATATATATATATATATATATATATATATATATATATATATATATATATATATATATATATATATATATATATATATGAGTCCTGCTAGAATACTATCGATAGTACCAAATAATTAGTGCTATTAAATTTTCAGCCGTTGGATGAAAAGATATGCAGTTAGAATTATAGTGGTCCCCTAAGATTTTTACTATTCAACCAACCACCTAGTAAACCCTAGGGGGACCACTATCATCTTAACCACATATCTTTTAATCCAAAGGCTAAAAACTTGATAATACCAATCCAAAGACTAAAAATTTGATAATACCAATGATTTGATGCTATCAATAATATTTCTATATATATATATATATATATATATATGGGCTCTAGTACTTTAGATCATCAAGGTGTTTGTGCTAATCATTTTAGCCATTAGATCAATTCTAACCATTCTTGAATCATGCTAATGGATGAACCTTATAAATAACTAAAAAATAGATTTAAGAATTAAAAATTTGCACGCACCAAGATTTTGATATTTTTAGAAGTACTCCACCTCAGTTCTATCACACACGACTAAGTTTGGTTGCAAATTTCTTGTTGCACAGGCTATTTCATAACAAAATACTCGTAGCAACGTACCAAGTCTTTGAACGTGACTTTTAATATGTCACCAAGCTAAATTACCTCAACCAAATCTTAATTAATTATATATAATAAGATTAATTCCTAGACTAGAACTGTTAAAGGTGTATAATTTGGAACAAATGTTACCCTCTCACCTAACTCAAATTGATTGATAACTTATATATGACCGCGAGTTTACATTCAATATTGGAGAGGTCAAAGATGCGTACGTACGTACGTATACTGAAGTAAACTATTGTTTGTAAGTATTATCATCATATTTCTAGATGGGTCAGGAGCATTACGTAAAATCAACTTGAAAAATTTACTATAAAGAATTAAGTGATTCTCAAAAAAAAATTAATAGTCAAATTTATCTTTCATAGTTGGCGAGCGTTAACTAAGATCACTCTGAGAACTTGAATTTGATGAAATTTGAACCTAAAACTTTTTATTCCGAAAATATGAAAAATTACTGTTTATTTAATTTTTTATATTCATGAGAGGTTTTTTTTTTTTATTTAATTAAAAAATTATTCCCTACTATACATCACACACACTAATACGAAATACTTGACACGATAAAATTCGAATGCAATGACACAGCTTCTAAAAAATTAAGATATTAATTAACACAGCATGAATAAAACAAATAAAACATAATATTATGAATATAATAATATATATTTATTATATATAAATAATTAATTTAATTAAAATATTATTATATTTTTCGTAGAAATAAAAATTAATAAAATTTTTATTGATAATATATATAGTTTTTAAAAAGAAAATTTTCACCCTATATAATTTAGTTTTATTATCCAAAAAAATATTGTATATATTCATAAAAAAAATCAAAATATTTATTATCTAATATTATATATGTATAAAAAAATTATATATATATATATATATATATATATATATATAGAGAGAGAGAGAGAGAGAGAGAGAGAGAGAGAGAGAGCTAGCTAGGCTTGTGTCTTTTTAAAAGTACGGAGGTTTTCGTGCTTTCAAGTTGTTTTTGATGTTAGGACTTTCGAATGGACTGATCGAATCAGTTACACTTAATTTAGAGTATTTAAAAAGTACAGACTATTTAAACTATCTGAAAATTAAATTTTACATTTTTTCGATATTTTTCTCTTGTCCATCAAGTAGATACAAAATTGAATAGTTGAAAATAAATATCTTTCAAAATATTATGATAGGAGTCTTGTAATCAAGATCTAGAATATAATTCTTATTTTAAATAGTTTAAAAAATTTTATAATTAAATTTCAATTAATTTAGAATTATTTACACCGTTAAACTAGCAAAAAATTCATATCTATCATTAAAATTATAAATTTTACAACATTTTGATCATTAGGTCAACGATATCGAAAAAATTTTAAATTTAATTTTTAGATAATTTAAATGGTCTACATTATACTCAACGGTGTTGTCCGTTTGCTATCGATAGCATTCCAACTCTCTCTCTCTCTCTCTCTCTCTATATATATATATATATATATATATATATATATATATATATATATATATATATATATATATATATATATATATAACGAAATGCGTTGTGGATCTTAATTAAACGCGCGCTTTTGACATATTTGCACTATGGATCCGAATTAAAACCGCGCTCTTGACATGTTTGCGCTATGGATCCGAAGCGCTATGGATTCACATTGAATGCCGCTCATAACGTATTTGTATCGTACAGACACGTGAGACTTATATAAATATTGGTGATTCATTGCTTTACATTTTTTTTTTTTTTTTTTTTTTTTTTTTTTTTTTAGCACTTATATATCTAAATGCTCCAACTATGATTTTCTCATGGTGCTACAAGTAGCAGATGATTTTTCCTTTTTTTTTGGGCTGTTTTGGTTGATCAGCATAATCTACTAGAAACAAAAAATTAAAGCCAATTACAAGTTACAACATTCAAAAAGTATTTTAACGAAAACAACAAGTTTTCTATAATTAATATTAGGGATAATTGTCTGTGTACCCCTGAAATATGAAGAAATATCTGATTTACCCCTCTTATTTTTTTCTTTCCAATATACCCTTCATACGTTCCACCGTTATTAAATATACCTCTACCGTTTCCCTTTGTTAAGTTAACTAGGGTTAAACTAAAGTTAAATAATAATCGGAGTTGAAAACTATTAGATATATCTATTTTGCCCGGGTTTAGGATTTAGGGTTTAGAATTTTTTAGGGTTTTAAGGTTTAGGGTTTAGGGTTTTTTAGGGTTCTAGGGTTTAGGGTTTAGGGTTTAGGATTTTTTAGGGTTTTAGGGTTTAGGGTTTAGGGTTTTAGGGTTTAGGGTATATTTGAAAGGGCAAAATAGTAATTACATACAGATAACGGCAGTTCCAAACGGTATACTAACAAAGTTTAACTTCAGAGATATTTTGGAAAGAAGTTGGAACGTAAAAATGGTGGTTTTAATATTAACCTTCTAAGAGGGATAAATCTGAAAACAGAAAAATTTTTAGGGGTTTGTAGGAAATTGCCCCTTAATATTACATATGCATCAATAAATCTATCTAGTAAGTAGTTTTACTGAAAAGCTTTTATATATATATATATATATATATATATATATATATATATATATATATATATATATATATATATATATATCTCTAGGGCAATTATACTCACAAAAAAACAACCTACAAATTAACTGGTTTTACTACAACAAAATTATATTATAGCGATACTTTTAAATATTTCTAAAAGCTAAAAAAAATATCGCTGACAAAAATACTGACACTTATTATTAGGGTCGCTATATATATGCGGTCGCTAGGATGTATAGCGATAAATTATTGTAATGCGTTTCAAAAATATATATTCATATAACTTAATTTTGGATATAGATGAAATATAGATATAACACTTATATAAAAATATCACAAAAATATATTTCTATAATCTAATATTATATATTGTAATATTTTTAGCTTTAATTTTAATTTATTTGTTACCTACCATAGTTTTGCTTTTACATTCCCACTTATATTATATACAAATTTTCTCCATCATTAAAGTTTATATTGCATGTCCATTCTTAACCACTACGAGAACGAAGAAATCCAAATTGAATTTACAATAATGGCGCATGCAGTGATGAAAATTTTTGACTTTACTCAGAACATTTTACGCAACAGCTCAGTATAACTAAAAATATTGTAGGACATTAAATTTCAAGAGTTTTTAATTAACCGTTAATGTTTAAATAGAAAACGTACGGTTGCAATCAAATTAATTTGATAAACTGTTTCACCAACTCTACTCCTTAAAATAAATAATTACTTGGTACAAGTCATGTGGGACCCAAATATATATATATGTAGGGAAAGAAATTAAGGTCTCTTTGCATTTCTCTTTCTTAAAAAATATTATGGCTAAAATAATTTTTTCCTTTTTTTTATAAATATTTATTTATTTTTTTACTTTGGCTTTCGAAGGTTTATATTTTATTTTTTAAAAAATTTAAAAATTATTTTTAAAAAATTATGAGAGAGAGCAAAATGATCAAATTATTTTTTTAAAAAATAATTTTTAATATATTTATATAATTTTAAGAAATACTTTTTGTATAAATTATGAACGGAATAGTGATGAAATTTTGATGGAAAAAGACTAAATGAATCAACTTAAATTTGTGAGAGGATAAAATATAAATTTTTAAAAAACATGAAGAAAAATGAAAAATAAATATTTACAGAAAAAATTTCTGTAATTTAGCCAAATATTATTGTCTCTACTAAGTACCTCGATGTCTCACGAAATTTACCAATTATTTTATATTCAATCTGAAATTTAAAATTTATTTGACAAATATGATTAAATACATAAAGAGTCCTAGTGAAAAACTACTAAATTTTGAAATTCATAAGACATCAGATCATTTTCAAAATTAATTAATCATATAAAAAGAAACACCATATAATTAGCAAGAAATTAATTTTAAGACTTATAATTTTTAATATGAGCATTTTGCATGTCGTGGAATACATCAAATAAAATATTTTTTGATTTCGCCGCATTTAGAATAAAATTTTATGATATTGAATTTTAAATATACTTATAATTACCGGCTCAGATCAAAAGAGAAAAGGGCTACGACGGGTCTGAAAAACATGTATAGAAGCAAGACCCAAATTTTAAAAGATATAATTAAGGTACAAAATTTAATTTAGTATTTAAAAATTTTGTACATTTACTTTTAAATTTCAAGGGATCAGTAAGGCCGTCAAATTTCATAAAATTTTAAAACTAAGTGTACGTAATGCTTACATATTTGAGTTCAAAGTGTCGTTGTTTGATCCAAATCAAACAAATTAATTTTATTTTCATTCAAAGTATTTATTTCCAACAAAAAAAGATTTAAAAATTACTTTTTGTTTACTTTCAAAAACTTTTTAAACAAATTGTCTTTTATCGCTGAGCTAAGTTAACCAACTATAACAACAACAAATTTTTCATTTTTTTTTTTTCAACCTATCAAATCATGTAGCACTAGTGTTTTAAAAAATAAAATACAAACCATTTAATTTATTTGATTTAGGTCAATTAACGGTGCTTTGACTTTATGTAACGACCCGACCCACTAGCAATAATAACTCGTTGGGCCCAAACCACAGCCCAAAATGCTTAAGCCCAGTTATTATTACTAGTGTCCAAGTCTCATATAAACCCAATCACAAATCCATCCACATCCGATGTGGGACTATTGGGGGCGTCACACTTTATATATAAACTAATTATTTATTTTAATAAATTTATAGTTAGGAAAATTATATAAAATATATTAAATAAATTCGTAAAAATAAATAATGCATTTAAATTTTGAATTCAAAGTGTCCTTGTTCGATCCAAATCAGACAAATTAAAATACTATAATAAATTTTAAATTTAAAAATATTAAAAAATTAATTTAAAATAATATATAATTTAGATTAATTTTAGGGATAATATTTTATATACTCTTTAATATTTTAGAAATATCTCATTTTCCTTATATTTTTTTTTATTTTATTCTTCTGTTATTCAAAAATATCTTGAGCTAAATTTTTATCTGAGCTAAAAAAAATAAATTAAAATACTTATTTTGTTCTCAAAGAAGAAAAAATTGATAACAATAGAAAAGTATATTAAAAAAGATAATAAATTAAAATATTTATATTGCTCCTAATTAACTTAAAGACAAATAAAAAAAAATTAATTACTATAGAAAAATATATTCGAAAGAAAAAAAATAGTAATTTATAGAAATAACGGTAATCGCTAATAGTTCACTAACAAAATTAATTTAACTTTAAAAATATATTTGAAACTTGAAAGAAGTTAAAAATATATTTTTAATATTACTTTTTAAAAAGAAATAGAAAAAAATTTCAAGAATATAAAAGTATTGCCCATCATCGTTGTTGTTTTTTGTTTTTTTTTTTTTTGAGTGAAAAAAAGATAACATACTATTCGTTTCGTTTATTTTTAAAATAAATTTAATTAAAAATATAAATCAATTAATTTTCAAATTTGAATCTTAAATATTAATTATCAAAATTTCTACTGTTAGTGTGTTAGGTAGGATTGATTGATCGCGCTCATCATCGTTGACTAAGGAGACCCAACGCTCATTCCACACGGATGACTATTCGTTGCATTTAAAATCGAAACGCGTTCAAATTGAAAGGACCGGCTCTACATATTGGTTTTGTTTTGGTCCAGCGCCATCATAGTCAACGGCCACGTTTTTTTTTACATCACTATCAACTTCAAATTAATCGACTTCGGAGTGCGAGCCGGCCCCAACGGAGGGGTCGTCATTCCATATCTCACAAGTATTTAAATAAAAATGACTAAAATTTAGACTTTTTTTTTTTTTTTTTTTTTGGTAAATATTCGCTTTTTTATTTTTTTACTGATTTTTATTGTTAGAAAATTATAATGGTAATGCAGAGAATGAAATAACTATATTATCCTTACTTATTTTATAGTTTTTTTTATTTATTAATATATTTCTGTTATTTCAAAAATACTTTTGATATAAATTATAAAAAATTGACGGAATATTAACGGAGGGGACCAAATGCATCACGTTGAATTTTTGAGAGAGCAAAATATAAGTTTTTGAAAATCATGAGAAAAAATAAAAAACGAATATTTATATAAAAATTTTATGTAATTTAGCCAAAACTTAGAAATATATAAGCGACTGTCCTATTATTAGGGATGTCAATGGATGAAATTTTATTCAAATCTGAATCCTAACGGAATAAATTTACTTGATGATTATGGATTCGGATATGAATATAAAAAATAAAAATCTGACGGATTTGGATTTGAATATAAATTTTAACTGTACCCGATCCGAGCCCGAATCCGAATCTGAATTAATTTTACGTTATATAATATATGTGTAGATAAATATTTGATATTATATTTAAATTTATATTTTAAAAATTTAGATTTAATGTAATATATTTTGAAATATTGTAAAGAGATAAAAAAAAATAATTATTTCGGATTTGAATTTTTGAATTCGGGTTCAGGTTCGGGTTTTGAATTTTTTATCGGATTCGAATTTGGATATGAATTTTTAAAATCCGTCGGATTTGAGTTTGGTAGTCGGATTCAGATTTTTAAAAATCCGTTTCGAATCCGATCCGTTGACATCTCTACCCATTATATAATATATAAAAATTTAAATTTATATTTTAAAAATTTAGATTAAAATACGACATATTTTGAAATTTAGTAAACAGAAATAATTATTTGCGGGCACGAATTTTCAA
Organism: Tillandsia leiboldiana; assembly: GCA_029204045.2. Taxonomy (NCBI): domain Eukaryota; kingdom Viridiplantae; phylum Streptophyta; class Magnoliopsida; order Poales; family Bromeliaceae; genus Tillandsia; species Tillandsia leiboldiana. The sequence goes on along the minus strand of CM055075.1, from coordinate 26,194,640 downwards.
ATTTAGTTTTAAATTTTTTTATTCGATTTGGTTTCGATTATGAATTTTTGAAATCCCAGGTGTTTCAATTCGAACTGAGCAGCCAAGTTCGGATTCAGATTTTTGATACCCACACGGAATCCGACCCATTAACTTTTTCTGTCCTTAATATTTATTTATTTCTCAAGTTCAACTAGTCATACAATTTTTATTATGCTCGATCGTCCATTTTGCCATTAATAGAAAGGGTTAATTACATACGGTTTTCGTAAATATATCGAATAATAGATATATTTCTATAAAGTTTAATTTTTTATATTTACTTTTTTAAAACTCATAAGTTATTGATATATATTCATCCGATTTATTAGCGTTAATTTATTGTTTATTTTTTAACAGACTATATGTGAAATAATAATTTTGCCTTTTTAAAAATGTTATTAAAAAATTAACTGTTAAAATAATACAAAAATATTCGAAAAGATAAAAAAATAAATTTACCTAACTAACTAACTAAGATTAAATATTTAATTTATGATTAACTATATTTTTCTAATTGAGATAGACGGTATGAATATATATGAATAACGTTGAATTTTTAAAACAATAAATATGAAAAATTAAATTTTGTAAGAATATATCTAATATTCAATATATTTACAAAAAAATATACATAATTAATCCTCATAGAAATTGTTTTTTATGGTACGCATTCGTATTTTTTTCGTAGTCATTGACGATGCGGCAAATAAATCTATGTCAAAGTAAAATAAATCTGCAATAATGGGCACTAATAATTCACTTTGGATGATTAAATTTTAAATGTAAAATGGAACGTTGAACTAACAGAGAAAAATTCTCGCACGGACGTACGAAATATGGCGGAAGAATACTCGCTCCTACGTACGCTCAGCGACTTATAATCTTTCATCGGTCATTTTTGATGGATATTGCTAATGACCGTACGTTTGCAATTGTTTTGTGGATCTGATTCATTGGTGCTCATATTTTCTAAGTCTCATTATGCCAAAAATTCAAACACACTGTTTGACTTGGCGCAGTTATTCATAAATAATTTTTATAAAATTAATTTTAATTTAAAATAAAATTAATTTTGGTTACAAAAATTATTTGATTTGACGCAGTCATTCATAAGTAATTTCTACAAAATTAATTTTAATTTTAAATAAAATTAATTTTGGTTAAAAAATTATAGAACATTTGGCTGAGTTTAGATAAAAAATAATTTTTCTGAAATAATTATGTAAAATTATTTGGCAATTTTTTTTTATGTTTGCAAATAATAATATTTTTACTAAATTCTATTTTAAAATAATTTAAAATTTGAATTTAAAATTTAAAATTAAAAATTGCACAAAAATTTAAAATTTAATATTTTAATTTAAAAAATATAAATTTGAAATTTAAATTTAAATTTTAAAATCTAAATTTAGAATTTAAAAGTGTAACTTGAAATTTGAAAATTAAAACCTATAATTTTAAGTTTTAAATTTTAAATTGTAAAATTTAAATTTGATCTTAATATTTAAAATTTAAAATTTAAGATTTGAAATTTGGAATATAATATCTAAATTTAAAAGTTTCAAATTTAAATTTAAAATTTAAATTTGAATTTGAAATCTTAATAAAAATTTAAAATTTGAGTTTCAAGGCAGAATCAGATTTTAAAAAATAAATTCTAGTTACTTTTGATTTTGAGTCTTAAAAATTAAAAAACTATTTATAAAAATTAAAATTTAAAAATAAAATGATCAAACACGCTGTTAATTGAGCCAAAAAATTATCTTTGAGTCTAAAATTACTTTTCATAACTATTCCAAACACCCACATTAGTATATATTGGACTGGAGAAAAGTATTCTGGGAGGAAGGACTAACAAGTCAATAAGATAATGGCATGCATGTTAGACTAAATACTTCAATGAGCAGTTTCAGTTGTACAAGATGGTGGGTTAAAATGGCAAATTTTATGGGTGTGGATTGTGCCAGGCATGCGCCTTCCAGATTACCAACAAGCATTAGATCTGGGCCATTGTAATTAGAAATAATGGATATGATCCATCAACATATTTTATGGTGGTCCTAATTATTAATTATATTAAACATTATTACTTTTTAAATAGAATAAAAAAAATGCAGTGGTAAATATATGCTACTATGTTTATTATCTATTTTATTGTGTAGATTATTCATGAGCTGTGTGTCTTTTCTTAAATCAATTTTGTTGGGCAACATAATATCAGATCTGCGGTTATTTTTCTAGTGACTATGGAGTTGTAGTTTAGCCGCGAGCGAAATTTGGCATAAATTCAGAAACAACTAACTAACTATCTGTAATCCAGTGTGCAGAAGTTTTGTGCAATTCAAATCCGTGACGGAATTGTCCTGGAAGATGAAAAATGTTTGATCGAAGCTAAGCTGATGAGATAACTAATCAACTCGATACAAGCAATGAACCAAATGCATAAGATGTTGTTCATTTTTTTAGAAACTTTTTTTTAATATTATATATTTTTTTAAAAATTAAGTTAGAATACTGTTAATAGTATCAAGTCATTAATACCAATAAATTTTAGACCTTTAGATAAAGATATGTATAGCGTTTTTTTAAAATTTAATAAAATAATATAATTTAAGAATTTAAAATAGTCAAAAAAAAATAAAAATAAATTTTACTGGTGAAAAAATGGTAAGACTCAAATTTTATAGCTAATATATATTATATATATAATTGTTTCTCAGGGGGGCCAATGTCCCCAAAGCATGCCATTTCCGTTACTCCACAGCATTTGTGACCTCATGCAACATCATCCCAACGCTCCAGAATTTGGTTTCGAGGGTATCTCAAGCTGGTAGTGGTTGTGGAAAGCGGAAAAAGAGACAGAAAAAGCCAAAAGCTATGATCGAGAGAAAGGTAGTGGGAAGGATGCGTGAATGGAAAAAAATGCAAACGAAGTGATAGCAGATTTGTGGATCAAGTAAAACATCCATCTACTCCCTCCAGACTTTTTCTCTTTAATATATTCACCTCTCTCTCTCTCTCTCTCTCTCTCTCTCTCTCTCTCTCTCTCTCCAGAACTGATCAACATCCCAATTTAAAAGTGCTTATTGTGGTGAAGGGAACCTTCCACGCAGGTGTGTGTGGACCCTCCACCTACCCCCAGCTAATTCCCCAGAATATAGACACACCTCCTCTTCCTCCCTCTTATTAGTGTCCCCCCACCACAAAGCCACACATTAACCATTTCTTCCCTTTGACCTCTCTCTCTCTCTCTTTCTGATCTCTTGATCCATTAATTATGCGGATCACCATGGCGCCGATCTTGTTCATCTTGGTATCATCATCGCTGTTGTTCTCCTCTGGTTGGGCCCAGAACTGCAATTCGGAGACGTTCTCCGAGAACCGGGTTTACGCGCTGTGCAGCTCGCTGACGGATCTGAGCGCGACGCTGCACTGGACGTACCACGCGGCGAACGGGACGGCGGACGTGGCGTACCGCGTGCCGCAGCAATCGAGCGGGTGGGCGGCGTGGGCCATCAACCCGACCGGCACGCAGGGCATGATCGGGGCCAACGCGTTCCTCGCCTTCCACGACGCCTCCACCGCCGCCGTCAGCGTGATCACTACGGTGATCAACAACACCAACTTCCAGCCCACCATCGTCGACGAGAACCTCACCTTCCCGGTCCACAGCCGGGCCGCCGACTACTCCGCCGGCGCCTACACCATCTACGCCACCGTCGGGCTGCCGAACAACTCCACCACTCAGAACACCGTCTGGCAGTTCGGGGATACGTTCCAGAACGGCCTGCCCTACGGCCACCCCACCACCGGACAGCATCTCTCTTCCTTCAGCACTCTGAATTTCCTGTCGGGGCAGTCTGCCGGCGGGGGACTCAGCGGTGCCCTGGCGTCACGGCAGCACCGCAAGAATGTAAGCCCGGCCTCCATTTATATATATATACTGCCTCGATCTGCTTTAATTATTAGAGATGTAGAATCATCATCGATCTTCATGCACTTTTTTTATCTCTGCTGAATCGGGCGGGCAGATCCATGGAGTGTTGAATGCTGTGAGTTGGGGCCTCCTCTTTCCGCTGGGAGTGATCATGGCGAGATATATGCGGGTGTTCAAGTCACTTGATCCTGCTTGGTTCTACCTCCATATTGCTTGCCAATGCTCCGGTTACATTATCGGGGTAGCTGGATGGGGCCTCGGCCTTAAGCTAGGGAGCGAGTCGGAAGGGATTGTACACCACCGCCACCGCGACATCGGAATCGCCCTATTCTGCTTAGCCACACTTCAGGTACGTACTCCTTTTGGACCAAGGATTGCATGCATGCACGCACGCACTCAAAATTCTAATATCGATTTTAACTACATCTATTGCTATATATCTTTCTTCTACTCGTCAACAAAAAAAAAACTAGTACGTACGCACGCATGCAGCATCGATCTAATTCATTCATTCCCGCACGCATGTTGTTTTAGCTCTTCGCATTGCTACTGAGGCCAAACAAGGATCACAAATATCGCATAGTATGGAATATCTACCACTGGACGATCGGATACACGGTCATCATATTAAGCGTCGTGAACATCTTCAAGGGCTTCAACATACTGGAACCTGCCAACAAATGGAAGCACGCGTACATCGCCGTGCTCATTGCTCTCGCGTCCATCGCCGCCGTTCTTGAGATCACCACGTGGACGGTTGTTCTGAATAGGAAGAGGAAGACGAGATCCGGCGATAAGTCCCACCACAATTCTGATACAAATGGTTCTAATGGATATGGGGTTAGGTCACAACAGGGAGTGTAAACACAGAGCCATATATACTGTGTTTGTTCTATGCTGTGTGTATATTTGGAGATGCCCATTTGGACTCTGATCATACTGGGGGAGAGATGAGGTGTTTGATAGTGTAGTAGCTTAATTTGTTTTTTCTTTTCTTTTATTTCTTCCTCCATTTCTTGGAGAATTTTTTTTACTCCCCTGTTTTTTGGGTTTTATGTATGATGTTTCATCCATGTAGTTGTTACTTTTTTACTGAGCTTGTTATTTATACAGTTTTTATTTTATTTTTAGACTACACATTTATTTATTTATTTAAAACATTATATGGGATATATTATCCTTTGTAATATTTGCCTGCTTTTTTGTATTAATATTTTTAATATTTTTACTAGGAGCTATGCTATCTGTATATTTATTTTTAGATATATATTTTATATTTTATTTATTCGAGAATGGGGTGTAATTTACTGGTCATTTCGAAATGACCAGTAAAATTTCACTGTTAGACGGATAAAATTTAAAGATCCATACTCTTATAATTTTTTTTTTAGTTACCGTCCATCCATATCTGCTCAACGGTTCAGATTTGATTATTTTTAAATTGCGACCTGCAATAACAGGTTACTTTGAGGGAGGTACCGATTACCAGGTACCCAAAATAAGATTATTTTAGTCATTTACTTCAGAGATAATTAAGTAATTTTATCTCTATTTTAAAAATTTTTATTTTTGTAAATATTATAAATTTTAAAAATTTGAATTTAGCGATAGTTTTATTTTTGGAAAGATTATAAATTTTAAATATTCTAATTTAGTTATCGTCTTAAATGATAATATTTTAATTATCTTCATTTAATATATTATTAATAATTTTAATTTTAGGAAATTATTTTTAGAAATTAAAATTTAGGAATTTATTAATTTTTATTACCAATTTATACTTTGAATTATAATATATGATCTCATTATTTTAAAAGATCAAATTTTACTAGTTAAATTTGATTTAACTTAGCCCGTACAATTCCATTATAAAAATAAATTTAAATTATACCATATATTTCTATTAAATCAAATATTTAAGCACATTAAATTTTTTTAAAATTATAATAAAAAATTAATGTTTAAATTAAAGAAATTTTAATTTTTTTTAAACAAATTAAACTTTTTAAATTAATATCTAAATTGTAATTCTAAAATTTTTAAATTAAACTCTTTAAATTAATGCCTAAATTGTAATTTTAAAACTCTTTAAATTAATACCTAAATTGTAATTCTAAAATTTTTTAAATTAAACTCTTTAAATTAATGACTAAATTTTAATTCTAAACCTCTTTAAATTAGTACCTAAATTGTAATTTTAAATTTTTTTAAATTAAACTCTTTAAATTAATGCATAAATTGTCATTCTAAAACTCTTTAAATTAAACATTTTAAATTAATACCTAAATTGTAATTCTAAAATTTTTTAAATTAATGCCTAAATTATAATTCTAATTTTTTTTTAATTTAAACTCTTTAAATTAATGCGTAAATTATAATTCTAAAATTATTTAAATTAATGCCTAAATTATAATTCTAAATTTTTTTAAATTAAACTCTTTAAATTACTGCCTAAATTGTCATTCTAAAACTCTTTAAATTAAATTTTTTAAATTAATGCGTAAATTGTAATTCTAAAACTCTTTAAATTAATGCATAAATTATAATTCTAAAATTTTTTAATTTAAACTCTTTAAATTAATGCCTAAATTTTAATTCTAAATTTTTTTAATTTAAACTTTTTAAATTAATATTTAAATTAGAATTCTAAAATTTTTTAAATTAATGCCTAAATTATAATTCTTAAATTTTTTAAATTTAACTTTTTAAATTAATGACTAAATTGTAATTCTAAATCTTTTAAATTAATACCTAAATTATAATTTTAAAATTTTTTAAATTAAACTCTTTAAATTAATGCCTAAATTGTAATTCTAAAATTTTTTAAATTAATGACTAAATTAGTAGAAGGTATTTTAATTAATATTTTTTTTGTGATATTTAATTACGAAAATACTCTTTTTATAAAATTATCTATTAACCTGGTAATAAATAAAATTATTTTTTTATTCCTTATCGATCAACAGTTAAAAATATTTTTATTATTTATTAAAAAAAATACCAAATTATTTTTTAAATTTAAAATATACATCTAATATCTAAAAATAATTTTTTACTTGAAAAATTTAAAAATATGTTTACTAATAAAATATTTTATTCCAGCTTTTAAAAGCTGAAGTAGGCTGCTAGTCCCTAGCATGACAAGTTTGTGATTTGATATTTTATTTTTTTATTTTTTATTTTTTTTTCAAGTTGATAAAAATATTCTTCCAAAAAACCACTTGACCATTTATAAGATATTGCCTGAGTTGTGGACCTGAAGTTGTATTCATATTATGTTGTTGCTGGTCAAACTTACTGTGATTGGGCCATATTAATTATTATTATTTTTCCTGATCTTTAAGATAGGACAAAGAATATTGATAATGATAGGTGTGGTTGAGTATTTATTGTTTATTGTTTAATGTGTGTGTGGTTGAGTATTTATTGTTTATTGTTTAATGTGTGTGATGATATTAATGCATTATAATTTAGTATGTACCTATCATTTTCTTATTTTATTTTTTTTGACTAATTTTGGCTGGATTTTCAATCATGTTGATGGGATCATACTAAAATTAAAGCTCAATGTCAAATTATTTTTTATTTATTATTGCTTAGTAGTTCACAATTCCAATCATAATAAATGCAACTCTGTTTTTTTTACTGTAATATAAGATGGTTCTAGAAGTTCCCAATTCAATAAGAAAAAAAAATTATAGGGACACTCTCCAATATAAGGCGGTTCATACTATAATATTCGAGTTAGTATGATGGATAGTAGATGAGATCGTCTCACTTTAAAAATTATTCTTATGTATTTTTTATTCAGTCAATTGTTGGTTTAGAGAGTAGTTTTTTTTTTTTTTTATTTTATACATTGGTATCTAAAATACTAAAATCTCTACTCTAATATCGAAATTTACAATATGTTTGTAATACCTACATCAAATTTAAGTCCTGGTTGTGGGTTAAAAAAAAATAACTCTTTTTTATTTTATTATTCTTGACAAACCGAAATAAAAAATAAATAAAAATAAAAAATAAAAATAATTTTTATTTAACTGGTTATTCTGAAATAATTCGTTAAGAAATATTCCAACTCTCTCTGGAATAAAGTTTATATCTCAAAAGCAGTGAATAATTTTTTTTTTTTTTTAAATTAGTTAACCTTCCAATCTGAATCTATATGAATATTAGGCTATATAATTTGCGGTTATGTAATTATTTTTGTTTACGATAATGGAGGATTAAATGATGATACAATTAAGGAATTGATTATGGATAAATCAAATTCTCATAACTAAGAATCTACCAATTATGACAAGTATTCAAATCACGAGAAATTAAGGAAACTCAAGAATGGCAATCTCGCAAGTATGGCAACCACACCAAATAGAAACTATTTGAATTCAAATGTTCTACACTTATAGAATGTAATTGTGTAAATATTATAATCCCAAGAATAATGGGATTATATTTTATATCCAATAATGCTATATATTAAGTGTATCCCAAGAATAATGGGATTATATTTTATATCCAATAATGCTATATATTAAGTGTTGGTTTTGTGCTCTTTATTGTGCACAATAACCATTTTTCCATAATCAATTCCTTAATTGTATCATCATTTGATCCTCCATTATACGAAATATTATTTATTAATTATTATTTATTAAAATATACTATAAAGTATAAAATTTTTTTGTTCCCATTACTTAATGATACAAAATTTAATTATTATATGCTGCCGTACCTAATGGTCAAGAAAATAAAAAGAATTTTATAAATTTGTCATAAAAAATAAGATCGAATTATTTATGAATTTTTCAAAAAAAATAAAAATGTTAGGTGATGTATATATAATGCTGTTAATTAAGTAAAGAAGTAAAGATGGTCTCTTGAATAAGTTTTTTAATAACACAGATGTGATCTAGAAATATCAAGCAGGTTGAGCCTCCACCAGAAATTAATTATATATTTTAAAAAAAAAATTATTGGAGAGCAATTTTCAATGAAATGGACATGCTAAGTCATGTAACGATTTTCTTTCTATATCAATTTTCTTTCGAAGGCCGGTAGGATATAAAGTTAGGAATTTGACGAAATTCGCACTCAGAGTACACCACTAAGATTGGAATTTTAATTCTTTTATTTTAATAGCATATAAAATTATATAAAATAATAATTATATTATAAAATTTTAAATTATTAAAAAATAATATTTATATATTTTATATTCAACTAAAATTTATGAAAAATTTAGTGTCTACCCTACGTATATAAGTATACTTTAAACATTGCAGCTTTAAAACATTATAGCATTTTTTTTTTTATAAAAAATCCACTAGTTTGCTATTTTTGTTTAAAAGTGAATAATTATTTCGTTTTTACCTATTCGAATCGAATATTTTTTACAATGATTAATTGCATACGGCTCCCTGTAAACATATCGAATAGCAGATATATCCTTACAAATTTTAACTTTTCATATTTATCCCTTCAAAAACTCAACGTTATTCATATATATCCCTCCGGTTTATTATCGTTAGTTCACTATTTATTTTTTAACAGATTATATATGAAATGACAGTTTTGCCCTTTCAAAAATCTCTCCAAAAAATAATGCAGAAATATCTGAAAGGGTAAAAAGATAAATTTACCTCACTAACTAACCAACGGTAGGGATATATATGAATAACGTTGGATTTTTGAAAGGATAAATATGAAAAGTTAAACTTTGTAGGGATATATCTGCTATTCGATATGTTTACAGAAAGCCGTATGCAATTAACCCTTTTTACAAATGATCAAAATACTTTTGTGTTTTAAATATCCTATCTCACTCACCTCCGCCTCCCCCGTCTCCTCATGGGCTCATGTTTCAGCTAGAACCTGTGGTAGTTTCGAGTGTTCATTTCATTTCTGTCGCCTTCACACCAGCTTCTCTGTCGTATTCACGTGGTAATATTTCTCATGAGAGGGAGGAAGACGACAAACTTAATCTGCTCGCGATCATGGCCTATTGGAGCTAATTCATAAGAGATGGAGATAAAAGTGACAGAGGAGGAGGACGACGATCATTGGTCAAGAGATGGTGTCGATAGACAGAGAAAAGAAAATTAGATGAGCGACACAATATTGCACCATTTTTAAAAAATTTGCATTATTTAAATATATATTTTCCTATTTAGTAAAACAGTTTTACTATTTTATATTTTATTATGCATATTCAATAGTGCAGTTTTTTTATTATATAGTGTAAAATAGTGTAATATCGCACCGTTCGCCAGACTTTTCTCTCTCACTTTCACCACCATCTCGCCACCATGGCCACACTTGTAAACTCGCTTGTCAACAAGCTTTAAGAGTATTCTCGGCATGCAATCATCGCCCGCCATCTTCATCTCCATCTCTAGTGATGTTCTGGACGACATTACCCTCACTTCTATCATGGCGATCATGCCGGAGAACGTCGGCCACTGCCACGAGTGAGTCAAGTTTCGTCAATATCTTTTCGGTTGTAAATGAGATAGTGAAAGAGTGCGGTTACGACGTGGGACAGTGGAGGAAATGTTAGAGATAGTGGTAGAAAAAAAAAAGCAAAATGAGAAAATAAAAATTTATGATCCATTTAAAAAAAATTCGGTCCAAATCCAACAAGAAAAAAAAAAGAAAAAAATGCCTATTTTTATATAAATTAAAAACTAGTAGATTTTTTATGCAATTAACTTAACCAATTTTATGTTACAAATTTTAAAATTAAAATCTAATATATAATATATATATTTTATAATTGAATATTTTATAATTGAGTAATGTTAATAGTACATTCTATTTGGAGTGTTAGATGCACTTCCTATTTATCTAAGAGTAGGGACTTTTTCATCTGTCACTACGAAGCGACGGATAAAATTTATTTCATCCTAAAATAATTAGGATGTATATCATACGTCCCAAATAAGATATATAAAAAATATTTTTTTATTCAGAATAGTTAATATTTTAGCAATAAATATTTAAATCTTATATTGCACTGTTTTTAAAAAAATTGCATTATTTAAACATATATTTTCCTATTTAGTAAAACAGTTTTACTATTTTATATTTTATTATGCATATTCAATAGTGCAATTTTTTTTATTATATAGTGTTTTTTTTTTTTTTAAAAAAAAAAGGTGTAATATCACGCTATTCTTCAGAATTTTCTCTCTCACTATCACCACCATCTCGCCACCGTGGCCACACTTGTAAACTCGCTTGTCAACCAGCTTTAAGAGTATCATCGACCTGCAATAATCGCCTGCCATCTTCATCTCCATCTCTATTGATGCTCTGGACAACATTACTCTCACTTCTATCATGGCGATCATGCCGGAGAATGTCGGCCACTGTCACGAGTGAGTCAAGTTTCGTCAATATCTTTTCGATTGTAAATGAGGTAGTGAAGGAGTGGACGTGGGACAGTGGAGGAGATGTTAGAGATACCGGTAGAAAAAAAAAAAAGCAAAAAGAGAAAATAAAAATTTATGGTCCATTTTTTAAAAAATGAGTCCGAATCTAACAAGAAAAAAAAAAGAAAAAAAAAAGCCTATTTTTGCATAAATTAAAAATTAGTAGATTTTTTATGTAATTAACTTGACCAATTTTATGTTACAAATTTAAAAATTAAAATCTAATATATAATATATATTTTATAATTGAGTAATGTTAATAGTACATCCTATTTGGAGTGTTAGATGTACTTTTTATTTATCTAAGAGTGAAAATTTTTTCATCCGTTATTTCGAAGCGACGGATAAAATTTATTTTATTCTAAAATAATTAATATTTATATCATATGCCCCAAATAAGATATATAAAAAATATTTTTTTATTCAGAATAGTTAATATTTTAGCAATAAATATTTAAATCTTATGATTTTTCACGCTTACGCCTGTGTGACATAGGGATACACGGGTTAAAATGTATGTAACAGGTAATTGCACTTTGTGATCATTTTGAGGTCAGCAATAGCAACAACGCAAACCCTGTGGCTCAAGACCTGTTTATTAATAGGAAAATAATTTTCAGATTAAAAATAAATTTTAATTAAACTAAAATTTAGATAAAACTGTTCAAAATACTCGATATTTGATAACTGATTCAGACCCTATTCAAATCCGAACAAACCCGATAAAAAAAGAATAATCTACGAATAAAACATATCCTCTATTAAATTTTTAATTATAGATCCAAATACTTTATATCCATATTTGATTTGAATTCAATTCGAATCCGATTTTTTAATAGGTAGGGTTTAGAATAGTTTTTAAATTTGAATTCGAATCTGGACACGAACCAGAATTCGATAAAATACTTGATAATAATATTGGGTGGAATATGATAGTTTTTTCATAATTCTTATATTTATAAAATGTGATGCGTCTTTCTTGTATTCGAATATTTTATTATTTTTTTAACGGGCGAATTTTATTAGGTTAGAGTTTTCTATAGTGAAAACTTTATGATTTATCTATAAATTACTTAATAAAGTTTATAAAAATGATGTACATATAGATATTCGTATTGATCTAGATTTGATTTGTATCTGATCCGTATTCGATTTTAAATGAATAGTTTACGCATAGTCACTACTCATACTCCTTTAAATAGATTCAATAAATATATTAGTAATTTAAATATTCAGATTCGGACCGACTCGAATTTAAATAGATAGAGTATATTCTTTTTGTTCTACCGTTTTCTTTATAGATACATATGCACTATATCGATTATTCATATCCGACATGATTGACGGACATCTTTGAGTATAGGCGAATTGTTTTATCATTATTCCTTTTATAAAAAGTTAATAATTTTGAGATTATAATTATCGTTTCTTTATTATTTTACTATAAATTTTTATCAGTACATAAAAATAGTACATACAAGAATAATAAAAATAAAAAAATATTTTTTGTACACTTCTAAAGAGTGTATATCTTACATCCATATATTTCAAAATAGAGTGTATGAGTAGCATTGGGGGTGTCTTTTAGAGGCCACTTCAAGTGATCCCTCATCATACCCCATCCTTAGATGGTGGGGATATGAGATGTATACTCCAAAGGAATGAACATGTAGCATTACTCTTTAAAGAAAAATGCTACACCAATTAATTTTTTATTATTTTTTAATTATTTTTTGTCTTTTATGTATTTGACTTCCGCGTAAATAATTAGGAAGCCGATTATGATGTTTTGACAAAGTGGAATTACAAATGAGTTTAATTTACAATGAGCTAAATAATAAAAATAGATATTTATGATTAAAAATAATTTTATTTTGAAATATATATATATATATATATATATATATATATATATATATATATATATATATATATATATATATATATATATATATATATATATATATATATAGTTTACTGATTTTACACTCTTACCCTCGGAACAAATCACAGTTTCATTTAGTTGGTAAAATATATTGAGCCCTCCACTTCACTTCCACAATAGTTCCCTCGAGTTTAGTACACGTCCTCAACCTTTTTTTTTAAAAAAAATTAGTTTTCTACTAAGCTAAACTATAAATTTTAAAATTTATGTCTAACTATTAGTTACTTGATTAATTTTACTTTATTTTTCAAAAAGTGATCAAAATTATTAAATTTGATAAAATTATTCAGCTTTATTAAAATTTTTAATTTATTCACTAAACATCACTCAATTATAAAAAATTTGAAGAAAAATGCTAACTTACACCTTTATAGGTGTGTAAATCTGATAGCAAATCCAAAAAATTGCCTAATTTTATTGAATTTTTAGTTAAAAAAATAATAAATATAATAAGTTAATCCAAGAAGGTTAGAGTGTACAATTTACACTTACAATATAGGTGTACACGTGGAGGTCCAAAAATTTCTATGTTATTTGCCCACGTAGTCCGCGGCGTAAAAATACTTATTATTGGTGTAACGAGTGCGTAACGCGTCAAACGCACGCGAAAAACGGACTCAGCTTGCGAAAACGATTAAAATCGATTATTTGGGCTCACTGGGCCTAATCCGGAAGTGGGCCGGTCCATGGCCTAGGGCGTGTGCACCGGGTCCAACGAACCGCGGCCCAGGCGACGTGGCAGGCGGGGATTGGGTGCGGCACTGTGGGAGTGTGTAGGCGGGGCAGATGGGCCTGGCCGCCATGCTTGCCACGCGGTGCTCCGCGGTTGGCGGGCGCCAACCATCCGCACGTGCGGGTGGGCCACGCGGCGCGGCCCGGTTGGCGGAGCCCCGCTGCTGCGTGGGTCGGGACACGCGGTGCGCCCGGATCAATCCGAGCGCTGCGCGATTCGTCGGAGCCCAAAGATTTCGGGCGCTCGAAAACGTACCCTAAAGCCCGAATTTGATTCTTTCTTGGATTTTGCCTATAAATAGGCTCTTTTGAGCCTCCATTTCATTTTTTTGGAGGTTTCTCTTGGGGGCTCCTTGGCTGAGGCTGTTCTTCATCAAGTTTTTTACACTTCCAAGGATCTTGGGCATTTTAGGAGGCCGCGGCATCGACGTTTTTCCCGACTCGGCGCACTTCGACACTTCTCCGAATGTCGCCCTCCCTGTCGACGTTTCTTCTGCGGGCTCTACTGTGCTGATCCGCGGGAGTTTTTAGCCGATTTTTATGGCGACGTTTTCATGAGAGGTAGATCTTCGATTTCTGTATTTATCATTTCTCTCTATTTTTTGATTTTTATTGGATTTTTCGGAGATTCTTTAGACTCCCTTTTTCTGAGGCATTTTCTGGACAGCGGAGGAGTGATCTTATTTTTTCTCGGCCTACGGTTGGCAAAATTTGGTGTTTAAGGACTCGATTTCTATCTACACTTCGCGAGGAACGCAGCCTTAGCTTTCTTGGATTTTTTTGAGGACTCTTCGCAGGTGAGCATTTCGGTTCTTTGGGACTGTTGCGCAGAACAGTAAAATGCAGATTTTGTGATTGTGACTTTGCGGCATTCGGCTTGTGATACAGTTTTTGCGAAGATTTTGGAGTTTCGCGGGGAAAGTAAAAGTTGGAATTCTTCATCACGATCGAGGTGAGCATTTTTTATTTTGGTCTCGGACAAAAGTTAAGCTCGGATTTTCTTCTACACTCGAGCGACGCGCTCGCTAAAATTTCGTTGAACTTGTTGGACATCACTTCAGTGTTTTGGTTGCCGCTGCCGATCCGGGAGGAGTTTTCGGGAGATTTTTGGTTCGTTGGAACCGTGGGAATTTGAGAATCGTGCACGTCCAGTTTTGGCTCGTTCGAACTCCGAACCGATGCGCGTATTCAGGTGGGTTTGTTTTATTCCAAAACCGCAGACTTCCTATTAATTCTAGTATGATAGGGCTTAGCATGCTAGTATAGATGTTATTACTATTGTATCATGCTATTGATTGAATTATGGAACTTGACTAGCACCCCGTCATATATTGCATTATTTGACCAGACTAGTAGAAAAATCCTCACTTGGGCTAGTTGTTGTTTTTAGACATCACTACACACTTTTATTATTATTTTCCTGAACTTAGAGTTCTCCTCGCCCGAGTAGTAGGCCGAGCGGTCGGGATAGTGTAGGATGCATGTTGCGCTCGTGCCTGGGGGCCGAGTGTAGTTTGGTAGTTGAGGTCAGATCACTACTAGAGTTAGGGAGCCGTGGGTAGACGGTGATCCGGAGCCGTGGAGTGTCCAGCTGATGTTGTTAGTGGTGGATTTTTGCTGTTGACGATCTGATTGATCGTGGATTTAGATTATAGCCTGCAGGAGCCATATTGAGCTCAATAGAGATGTGCGGATATTTTTCTCGGTGGGGTCGCTCCGCTCGAGTGCCGCTCCGGAGCTGGGCGTGTTACTTTGCTATCGCGAGTTGTCGATGTTGTCCGCGTGGGACGCCCTATGTAAATCACGTCCTCTTGTGGATGTGTGGTAGTAGGTGGACGCAGGTTTGACTGTACCCTATATGGCAGTCAGGATGATTGGGTTGACTGAGCATATTGAGTAGATACATTTTTTATCATTTGGATCATCCCTTGAATATGATAGATAGAGTCATGATAGCTGTAGAGTTATTTTCAGCTTTTATTTTCACTTTTACCATATTGTTATCTTATACCTCTAGTAGACTTAGTGGGCAGACCGTTGGTCTCAGAGACGATACCCACTGAGAATTACTGTTGAATGTAGTTCTCACACCCGCTATGGTGTTTTATTTCAGAGGTACCTGTTTCAGCTTTTGCACGTTCGGAGGCAGCTGATTGAGATAAGGGCGTGGTCGAGTAGTTCCATTCCCTACATTTTGGAGAGGCTTAGTGGTACCCCTGTAGACTGATGTATTTGTACTGGATAGTTTAGGACTTTTATTGTATTTATATTTTGGGAGTTGGATTTTGTATATTTACATATGTTCAGTTATGGTTTTCTTTAGCTCATTTTTCCTTACTGCTCTGATACATGTTTAGCTATAGATTTGACTTTGCAGGTTAGACGCTTCGCCTATGCGGAGCTTCCCGTATGAGTGGCGGATCTGTTGACGAATCCGAGTTGCAGTTTCGACCCTAAGGCGTGATAGTACAGATAGCATTGCCCTAATTATTAGTGAAAAAATATTTTTAGTACATTTCAAATATGGTGTACATCTTATACCTCACTTATTCTAAAATAGAGTAAATTTTACTAACTAGTGAAGAAGATTTCACCCTTAGATGAATAAAATGTATATCATACCCAAGAGGATAGCATTGCTTATAAGTAGGAATGTCAATGGATACGGATACCCGAAATTTTATCCGAACTCAAATCCACATGGAATGGATTTATCCGATATTAAACGGATATGGATATATAAAAAGAAAAACCCGACGGATTTGGATTTGGATATGAATTTTGATTGTACCTGACCTGAACTCGAACCCGAACCCGAACCCGAACCCGACCTCTATCCGAACCCGAATTGATTTTACGTTATATAATATATATGTATATAAATATTTAATATTATATATAAATTTATATTTAATAAAATATATTTTGAAATATTGTAAAAAAAAAAAAAATATTTCGGATTTGAATTTTCGGGTTCGGATTCGGGTTCGGATTTTAAAATTTTGATTGGATTCGTATTTGAATATAAATTTTTAAAATTCGTCGGATTTGAATTCGAATTTAGATTCGGTAGTTGGATTTGAATTTTTGAAAATCCATCCCGAATTCGAGCCGCTGACATCCCTACTTATAAGTTATTGGGTAAAAATCTAGGAGACCCCTCATCTATAGATCACTTTAAAATAGACACCTTTCTCTTTTTTTAAAATTAAAACTCCTTAAGCTTTTAGTTTTCTTATTTGGGTACTTGGTAAGGTTTTTTAAACTGAGATCTATCACCCATTAATTTAATAAAAATTTGAATTTCGTTAATAAAATCACTTAATTTCAAAATAAAAGTATAAATTGATCGAGTACGTTTTCTTTTGAAGCTAATAAAGAAATTTGGGCCCAACATAACTATTCGCCTAACAATTTTCTATTAAGATCGAGTTTGATATTGAAGTTTGTTTAACTTATTTGATAAAATAGAACAAAAATATATATGGATATACCTTTTCTAATGATATTGTAAAAAAATATATTATAAGTTAAATGGTTAGGTGCGGTGAAAAAATGTTTCATCTTTCCATACGTTAAATTGCGTTACGAATAGACAAATTAATTAAATTAATTTTTATTGTGATAGGTAAAATATAATATTATATATAAAAATAAATAAAATATTTTTTTTATGGTCCTTTTTGATCACTTATAAAGCAATCTTTTCATAATTCAAAACATAACCTAATATGTACTTAACTGCATCTAACAATTTAGTACTATAGGAGGAGCAAAACATTCAATATAGATCTTTTAATTTTAGCTAGCTTCAAGACTTCGAAATTTTACTTGATATAATTTTGTCAATTTAGAGAACTACGAATAAGTTTGACATTTGTAGTTTTGGGCTTGGATTTTGATTTTTCTTACTATATGCTATGGTTTTGAATTTTCAAAATCAGCTAATTATAAATTTAAATTTTAAATTTTAGTTTTTGTTTGTGTACTTGATTTTTGATTTGACAAAAATTAAACCAAACCATCGGTGCTACATACCTTAAATATATATATATATATATATATATATATATATATATATATATATATATATATATATATATATATATATATATATATATATATATATATAGCAGAGTTTATATATTTTTAAAAGCACAAGATAAATTATGCTTGTGAATTTTTTATCATATATTGAATTTGTATTGAGATTTGTGCAATTGTAAAGTCAACTAAAGAGAGAAAGAGAATATACAATTGCACAAATCTCAATGGTAAAAAATTCACAAGCATCATTGAGTTTATGTTTTTAAAAGTATATAAGCTCTACTCATATATATATATATATATATATATATATATATATATATATATATATATATATATATATATATATATATATATATATATATATCGTAGGGTTACTATATTCTTATGAGTATAGACTCTTTTGTATTCATAACTTTTTCATCATTGGATGTAGGAATATGTGGTTAGAATAATAGTGGTCTCCCTAGGGTTTAGTGGGTTGTTGGTGAAATAGTAAAAACCCTAGGGGACCACTATAATTCTAACTGTACATTTTTTTATCTAAGAACCGAAAATTTATGAGTACGAAAGGATTTATACTTATAAAAATATAGTAGCTGAACCCTCTATATATATATATATATATACTCTTATCTTTAGGTGGTGGGGGTGTGAGATGTACACCTCAAAGTATAGCATTGCTCAGGAGCAGTCTGGTAATATTTGTAAAGGGGTGTACATCCTACACCCCATACCATTCTGAGGTGGATATTATTTCACTCGTCACATCAAGTGACGAGTGAAATTCATCCCACAGAATGGAATGTAAAATATACACTCCTAAAGGGGTGTATACTTATATATACCCTATTTGTATCTTATTTGTATCTTTTAACAAATAGAAAAAAATTGCCCCCTCACGAGAAAACGACCATAAGTTGAAGGATATTTTTATAATCAAAGCGAAACATCTTGCATTAATTTGGTGGTAGACAAATGTCACGTCAATAAATATATGAGATCGAGTAACTTACACTCACATGTATAGTTGACATGAAAATACATAAAAGGAAAATGCTATGTGTACACCCCTTTCGGGGTGTACATCATACACCCTACCCATCCAAGGGTGGGGGTGTGATGATGGGTCACTTGATGTGATCCGTAAAAAATATCGCCACCATTAAAATAGTGGAGATGTATGATGTACACCCCTTCGGGGTGTACATGTAGCATTGCTCTATATATATATATATATATATATTATTATTTTTATTTTTTAAATAACATGATGTATTGCGACACGTATAATGTATTATATTATTTATAATATGAATAAAATAATTTTTTATTATATTTTTTTTATTGTACGTAATGTGATCGGTCTATAATTCCAAATAAATCTTAAATATGATATAAATTAATTAGAAGATTAAATTAAGCTGGTAAGAAGAAAGATTAGACGCTCCTATAGTGTTCTTATGTTATGCTTAGATGGGTAGTATATATTCTTATGTTATGCTTGTCTCCCCCATAGTGTTCGAATTTAGGATGAATGTTAAAAAATTTAAATTCGAACCCGATAATAAAATTTAAAAATCGAATCCGAATCTAAATTGGAATTTGAAGGATTTTAAACATTTATATTTAAAATAAAATCCAATCATGAACCTGAATCTCTAATCCGAAATAATTACTTTTCTTCACCATATTATAAAACATATTATATTAAAATCTAAACTGTTTAAATATAAATTCAAATATAACTTCACACATTTTCATATATTATATACTATTTATTCAGGTTGGGAATCAAATCGGACATGCAAAATCCATGGCCAAAACCGAATCTAGTAGGGTTTTCATTATTTCTTTTTTAATTAATATTGGTATTCGAAATTATATTTTTTTTAGTATTTAATAAATTCGTTTCGTTTGGATTCGAATTCGGAGAGAATCCCAATCCATTGACAAAATATTTTTTATGTAATATAGATATAACTAGACTACTATAATACTATTAATAACAGTAAATTATTAGATTTTCGGTCTTTGGATGAAGGGATGAGGGGTTACGATGATAATTATTTTTTATGGTTTAGTGGATGGTTGATAAAATAGTATGATCTAAGAGGTGGAAATGGTCAAAGTGGTAGATCTAATAGCAGAAAACTTAATAACATAAAGTGTTTGGTATTATTGATAATACAGCAGTCGGACACTCCACCTCTCCTCGCCCCATATATATATATATATATATATAGTTAGGTTTCTATACTATCTATAGTACTGAAGCTACGGTACAATAGCCTCGTTTTTAATCAACGATTCACACCATTAAATATGATTTAGGGTTTATGAAGTTTTTCGGAATAAAATATTAATTTTTTTCGATATCGTTTACTTAGTAAATCAATTATGTCAAAATAAATAGTAAAAATTGAATAATTTTTAAAATTTGAATATAGAACTTGAATTCAAGATCAAGAAAGCTTATTTTGATTTAAATAGTTTAAAATATTTTCTATCAAAATTTAAATAAAATTAGGTTCTTCTACACCATTAAACTACAAACTTGCTGTGATGATCTGGATCTCTGCGGAGCTGTGGTAGAGTCATCGGTGACTTCTGGGGAGCCTGTACTGTGTATTGGAAGTGTTTGTGCACAATTGGACACAAGTGTTGGACCTCGAGCTTAAATGGATCACGTGGGTGATCGGTTGACTCCGTCGGATCCTTAGAAGGGGTTTCGCGCGAAACGGATATTAAAATTGGGCTCAGCGCGAAGTTTGGACAAAGGAACGCCTTTCCGGATGCATTCGGCAAATTTTAGGAATGAAATTTGGCAAATCGGACACCGGATTTGGACTCAGCGCGCGAAAACGATCAAAATGGGCTATTTACATGTATTTTTCGGAGCTTGCTACAGTAATTTTACTGTTCACCGCCGGTACAGTGTTCCCGGCGTACGGCCGGCACAGGCAGCGGCAGCGGGCAGTGGCGGCGCGGGCTCGGGCAGGCGGCGTGCACCAGAGGTGTGCCACGTGGGCGGCGTGCACCAGAGGTGTGCCACGTGGCGTCCGCTGAGTGGGTGGTTCAGGCGGCGCGGTCCACGGAAATTTTCGGGTGCACGGTGGACCGGTGGAGGACACGTGGCAGTTTTCGATTTGCTGGTGTTGTGGACCCGGTCCACGAAGCAGGAAGTGGGAACCTCGGGGTGCGTGCGCGGCATGGGCGCGGCAGCGGCGACGCGCGTGCACGTTGGCGCGGATCCCGAGGCGGTTGCGCACGGGACAGCGGTGCAGGGAGAGGCCACGTGTCGCGCTAGGAGTGGGCCTTTTTGGTGTTTCCTGACACATCGGGTATTTTCTGAATTGTTTTTTTTGGCTTGGCTCTTTGATGCAATCCAAGGCTGTTTGCAAGGGTGTTTTCGACCCCTTCGAGCTCTCAGCTCGAAGGGGATGAGAAGGAGAGTTCTTCTCCATGAAGAGTAGTATACACCTGTCAAGTTTCAGATTTTTCGGCGGCACAGATTTCGAGATTTCTATTTTACCGGCGCGGCGCAATGTTTTTTCTTCGGTGTTCTTCTCCGTCGCATTTCGGTGTACGAGCTCCCCCGGCCTACCCCGAGCTCCTTTTTCTGTGATTTTTGCGCCATTGGCTTCACGACATGTAGGGCTTCAACTATCGTGTTTTGTGCTCCCCCTAGCTCTGAGCATTTCTTAGAGTTTTTCGAGCTTCTCTTTGACCCATTTTCCACTGCGGAGTTTTGGACAGCACATCGGTATTTCGGCGATATCTTTGCACACAGGCGTCGGATTGAGGTGTTTTTCATCTACACATCGCAAGGAGCATCCTCAAATTTCCTTGGATTTTTCTGGGTTTTTCCCGAAGGTGAAAAATCCCTGTTCCCTGAGATAAGTGCTACAGATTTTTGGTACAGGATTCTTTCGAGAGGGTCACCTTGCCGATTTTATATCTCGGCCTACAGGTATCGGATTTGGGCGTGCGAGTACTCGTTTCTATCGTCTCGACGCGAGGATCGCAGCGGCAATTTTTAGGGAATTTTTGGTCTCCATCTCGCAGGTAAAAACAGGGCATCTTTGGGACTAAATTCTGAACAGCATGTATTTGGATACATGTGTGCTTATCTGTGTGTATGTTGGGGATATTTTTGTACAGTGATCGCGGCGGTTGATCTTTTGGGCCAGAGCACTTTTCGGACTTGGATTTACCGATCGAGGTGGGTGGTTGCTATACTCCTCATTTTCTGACATTCCCCTAGGAATATTGGAGAGATCATCTCATTGGTTACATTGAATGATCAACTATGGACATGCATGCTTAAAGTAAAATAACTGTGAGCCTATCAAATGAAAATTACTATTGTGAAACTCTGATAGTTGTTGGGGGTTATACATGTTTGTATGGATATAGTTTTGGCACTTAACCTTGCATGCGGAATTTATTTTTATGTTGGGATAAAATGAAATGTCTTGTGGGAGGGTACCACTTGAGGATCTTTTGGGACATGCATAGGTGGATGATTTAGGTGAGGGAAAATTATGGATTTTAAACATGTGTGGTTGGATAATGATTTAGCATGATGGTTATATCTATGCGGAGCTATTAATTGATACACATGTGGAACTGTTATTTGATATTTCTCTTTCATCTTGCATGAGGCCATTTGCATGCTTGTATGGACATCTAGATAGGCCACTATTTATTGCTACACTATCATATTGGAATTTGACTTAGGAGAAACCATGATTGTTTTCTTTCTCCTTCTCATTTAGACTTTTGAGTCTTGTTGCTCGGGTTTGAGCAGGGGTACGGGATAGTGTAGCCGGGACCTTGGGGTCGGGGACAGGTGGTATTTTGATTATGGGTTGTGGGGTATTGCGGCTACCGCGGATAGTAGGCGGTTGACCGGATACATATTATTTTACCCGGTTTTGGATTGGAAGTTATAGCGGCTACCGCGGATAGTAGGCGGTTGACCGGATGTCGGATGTGGGACATGATTGTGATTGTGGGTTATTTCGGTGATCGCGGATATTGGGCGGTTAACCGGGTGTCGGTTGTTGGGTTTGATTGTTGACTGTGGGTATTGCGGTGACCGCGGATATTGGGCGGTTGACCGTATGTGTCTTATGCATCAGATTGGGGATCGGGTTTCTTTAGTGGAGGGTTTTGTTCCACTTGAGAGTTGTTGTGATCCAGTCCTGCTTTTGTTACTTATCACACCGGCGCGGTTATTGCCCGGTGATGCTTTCCTCGTATGGGTCGCTCCCCTCGAGATCCCCTCCGGAGGCTGGGGCCGGACAGTTATTGACAGTTTTGCTATCACATCGGCGCGACTTATTTGCCCGATGATGAGGACGGCAGCAGGAGTTTTGCTATCACATCGGCGCGGCTTATTTGCCCGATGATGAGGACGGCAGCAGGAGTTTTGCTATCACATCGGCGCGGCTTACTTGCCCGATGATGAGGGCGGTACAGATGGGGTTCATCTGGTGTGACGCCCCACTTCCCAGGGGGTCACCCATCCTAGAACTACTCTAGCTCTAGCACGCTTAACTCTCATGTTCCTCTTGGATCTTGCTACCATCCAAAATGCTATAGCCGGGTTAGAGATTTAGTCCTATTATA
>CM055075.1:26140885-26165885 GCA_029204045.2 Tillandsia leiboldiana | reverse complement strand
TTTTGTTGATAGCCAATGCAAAAATACTCGGGAATTGGGTCGAGAGGGATGAGTTCCCTATCCAGAGATCTGTCCAGAAGTTAGTTAGAGCTAGAGCGCCGTTCCCCACCGAGTGGGTCGAGCTGCATTTGAAGAGGTCCCTCGTGCGTAGCACACTTCTCCACCAGTGTGAGAAGGGTTTGAAGGATGCTCCCTCACACAATGGTCTTCGGCGGCGGTAGTAGAGCTTCTTGACGAGTGGTTCCCAGGGGGGTGCTTCCGTGGAGAAGAATCTCCACCACCACTTGGCCAGAAGAGCAATGTTCATGCTTTCCAAGTTCAAGATGCCTAACCCTCCGTCTTTCTTAGGTCTGCAGGCAGTCTTCCAGTTGACCAGGCCGACGTGGATCTCTGGCTGCTCCAGAAGAAGGCACGGCGTAACGAGTCGATTCTTTTGATGACCCAGGCAGGCGCTCGGAAGACCGAGAAGAAGTAGAGCGGAAGGTTAGACAGCACCGAGTTGACTAGGGTGAGCCTACCCCCGTAAGATAGTAGTTTAGCTTGCCACCCGGCGATTCTTCGGTCAATCCTGGAGATTATGAGTTGCCAATCTTGGTTGAGGGTGCAGCCCTTATTGAGTGGGAGGCCAAGGTATTTGATCGGGAGCGTGCCCAGCTTGCAATTCAGCAGCGCTGCAAGTCGCTCACCTTTATTGTTAGTGTTGCCCATATAGAGGAGCTCCGACTTGGACGAGTTGACTTTGAGCCCAGATGCCCATTCGAAGATCTGCCACATAAAGCGGAGATTGCGGATTTGTCTGGCTCTAGCCTGGCAGAAGAAGAAAGTGTCGTCCGCGAATTGGATAAGGGAAGTTTCAGAGTCCCGCGAAGGACCAACACCGGTGAGCAGATTGTTCCGAACAGCTCTGTTTGTCAAACGCGCCAGCCCTTCAGCCACAAGCAGGTAGAGGAAGGGTGAAAGGGGGTCACCCTGGCGGAGTCCCCTCTTCATTTTGAACCAGTTGGTGGCGGTGCCGTTGACAAGAATGGCGAGTTTTCCGTTGGCGGTGCACTGTTCGATCCACCCACACCATTTCTGGTTGGCGCCAAGGCAAAGCATTACGTGTTTGAGGTAGCTCCAGCTCACGCTGTCGAAGGCCTTTTCAAAGTCCGCCTTGACTCCGACGCAATCTATGTGGTTACTGGCTCCCCAGCTGATAAGTTCGCTGGCCGTGACAAAGGAGACGAGGATAAATCTGCCTTTCACGAAGGCTGACTGGGTCGGGGAGATGATCCTGTCCAGCACACTCAGTAGCATGTTCGTAAGCACCTTGGAGATAATCTTTTGGACGCAGTTGAGAAGGCTGATGGGCCGAAAGTCGTTCGCCGAGCTCGCCCCTTCAGTTTTAGGGATCAGGCAGATGTGGGTGTAGTCAAAGGGGCCCGTATGTAGGGAGCCCTCGAAGAGATCGTCGAATACTTTGAGAAGGTCGGCCTTGATGACGTCCCAGAACTTCTGATAGAAGGTCATACTAAAGCCATCAGGTCCCGGCGCTTTGTCCCCGCTCATCTGGAAGGCTGCTTTGCGGATTTCCTCCATGGTGAAAGGGGAGGTGAGGTGTTCCGAGCTAAGCGCAGCGTTGTCAGGAAAGAGGTCGCTCCAATCTCCGCACTCTGTGGAGGGAGGATTGTCGGGCGCAAAGCGGTTCTTGAACTGCTGGAAAAAGTAGTCGCACTTATCCTTTTCCCTTTCAAGCGTTGCACCCTCATCCGTGATTGTCCCGATACGATTGGCTCTTTGCCTACCGTTGGCCATGGCGTGAAAAAATTTTGTGTTGCCGTCTCCTTCTTTAAGCCAATGCTGCTTGGCTCTGGTTTTCCAAAGCAACTCCTCTTCCACAATGATGCCCTTCAGGTGGTTTCTAAGCTGAATCCTCTGCGCAAGTTCGCTGGGGGTCAGGCACTGTAGCTCCTCGAGAGAGTCGAGCCTCTGAATCTCCTCCGAAGCTGCCCTTGAGGCGTTACGGATGCTGTGGAAGCTAGTGGCCCGCCACTCCTTGATACGTTTGCGACAGTGTCTGAGCTTAGCGGTGAAAGTGAGGATACTCCCTTGTCTCCCCTGCTTGGCGTCGATTTCCTGCCACCAGATCGGGACCAGAGAGATGAAGTCGGGCCTTGTCAGCCACACTTTTTCGAATCTGAAGGGGCAGGGGGGTCGGGTAATCTGCGTTTTGAGGAGGAGAGGGGAGTGGTCCGATGTGATTCTGGGTAGCGCCGAGACCGAGGAGAGAGGGAAAGAGAGGTCCCAGTCGGTAGAGACCAAGAAGCGATCGAGTTTAGCAAGGGATGGGGGATTCTGCATATTGGACCACGTGAAGCTTTGATTGAGCAACGGGAGGTCCACCAATTCCAGCTCGTTGATCAAATTGGAGAACATGGTCATTAAGCGGGTGCACCAGCGGCGGCCCTGTCTTTCAGCCTGGCAGCGCGTAAGGTTGAAATCCCCACAGATTGCCCACGGACCAGGGCAAGCGGCTTTAAGCGCTCCGAGTTCGCGACAGAAGTCATCCTTCCCTTCCCAGGACGGCGGGCCGTACACGTTGGTTAGGAAGAAGGATGAGCCGCTGAGAGCATTTGTCAGACGCAGCGTCAGAGAGAAATTGCGCACCAAAACTTCAGAGCAGGTGAAGAATCTGGAGTTCCAGCAAGTTGCGAGTCCACCCGAGGCCCCCGTGGAGGGGATGAAGTGGCATTTGTCGAAGCCAATCCCGACGAGTGAGAAAAGAAAGTGACGCGAGAACGAACAAACTTTCGTTTCTTGGAAACAAAGTACAGACACTTTAAGGTCACAGACGACCGACTTGACAAGGGCACGCTTGGAGGGATCATTCAATCCCCTGACATTCCAAGAGCATATTTGAAACATAAGAAAGACAGGACACCAAACGACGAAAGTCTAGCGGCCGGGCGGTCAGCACACAGGCCCGGAAAAGTCAAGGAGGGAGCGGGCAACCCCCTCGCTGAGCAGGATGCCGAGCTTAGCAGATTTCTTAAGGAGCAAGGAAACGGCCGGAGATCCGTTGGTGCCGGGGGAAGCGGGGGCGGACGTGCCCTGACCCAAGAGCAGGGTTTTGCGGGCGATGGCCCGGTCTAGAGCGAGAGTGCCCGCCTTTTTCGCGAGTCGACTGCTTCTCCTGACAGCCGGGGTCGGGGAAGCATCGTCCTCAAGGGGTGCGCCGGTCCGAAGCGAATGGGGCGGAGACACAGTGCGCCAAGCGGTCCCAATGGATTCTGGGCTGGGCGGAGGTGGGGAGGCGTCCAGCAGTCGGTCGACCGTACTAGCCCGGCGGAGGGTTGCCTCCGGGGCTGCTGGGTGGCAGGCAGCAGGCTCGGGCAACCCAGGCCCGGCGGCGATGCGCTGATCGGGGGGAAGAGAGCTGCCCCAGGCTGGCCCCGGGGGGCCTGCGCCCCCGGCCTTAGGCTGGCCCCAGGGGGCGCGGGCAAAGAGAGTGGGGCGGGGGGGCCAGCGGGCCTGCCCCGGCGCGAGGAGGGTTGGCCGCCAGAGGCCCAGGGGGTAAGATGCAGGTTGGGCCCTCGGGTGGTCCCACGGAGGCCCATGGCAACAGGAGAAGCGGAGGCCCGAGGCTCCCCTCGAGCCAGGGTTGAGGAGGGGGGCTCCGCGGCCCAGGGGAGGGGTCCAGGGGTGCCGGGGGCCCGCGGCTAGGCTCACGGGGGCTCAGCTGGCCAGAGGAAAAGGGGCCCAGGGCAGGTTCCATGGACGGCGCGAGCGACAGGCCCCTGGGGGGGGGAGCAGGCTTGAAGGAGGCCCAATGGTGGCCCAGCCAAGAGACAGAGGCAGGCGCCGGGTCAGACCCAGCAGCTGAGGGCGCGCCCGGCTCTGCCCAACGACCAACCAGGGGGGGCAGGGTCAGGACCAGGGTCCGAGAAGTGGAGCGTGGGGCTCGAGGGACAAGCGGGAAGAGGCGCAACACCAAACCCTTTACAGCGAAGGTCAGGCTTGCGTCACTCTGCAGCGGCCGTCCAGAGCAGGAGATCGCCTTTCCAAAAGCGAGACAGGAATTTGAAAAATAACCGGAAAAGGATAGCGGGGGCGGCCCAAGGACGGGGGGACGGCAGGCCCTGGCACACAGGTCCAACGGGCGTGCCGCCAGAGTAGCGGCGGGGGGGGGCGCAGGGCCGGACCGCTGGGAAAAGAAGCGCGCCCGCCGAAGGAGGTGACGAAGAATCGCCGCAAGAGCCCGCACCGGGAGCCGCCGGCCCTACCGGCAGTGGCGGGGGCTTGGCCGAGCTAGACAGACAGTCCGGGGGAGAGGTGGGGCGGCGGCGCCGGTCCCGGATCTCGGAGGAGTCCCAGGTGTCGCTCGAGCCCGCACGAGCGGTGTCCCGCGAATCAGAGCCGCCACCACCGAGGCCCACAGTGGCCACCCTTCTAGCCAAACGCGCGCCGAGGGGGTCGGTTTGGTCGCCTCCCTCACTGGGCCCCCCACCCGCTAAGGGTATGCCATGGTCGTCGCCGCCGAAAGGGGAGGTGCTTTCGATCCTCACTTCGTAGGAGACGACATGGTCCCCCATCGAGATCGAGAGCGTCTCCGGGATGTCAGTTAGGTCGTCGACCGCAACTTGGCATCGGAACCCGGTCAAGTCAATCAAGTTGAGACTGTTGTCGTCGGCGTTGATGTACCGGCCAAAGCAGCCGACGATGGCACAGACACGGTCCGGGGACCAGCACTCAAACGGAAGCTGCTTGATTTTGATCCAAGCCTTGAAGGTTAGCCTAGACCGAGGGGCGTCGCTGTACGGTTCCCAGGGATAGCATTGGAGTCGACAGTGGAGGAGATGAATCAAACCATGGCCGATGATGTTGTCGGGCCGCACCCACTTGGGCAACAGGATGGCGTAGTCGTGATCAGAGTAGCGCGCAGCCACGAAATCGGTGGGGAATCCACCAAACCTCGCCGCCAAGTCCGAAGCGATGGTCCCCCCAGGAAAGATCCCCAGGTTCGAGCGGCCGACGACATCGGCCAGGACGGCGCTTTTGCGCTGGTTCTGGCGTTCGCGAAAGCCTTCCGTTAGAGGGACGAAGACTTTCGAAGACACCGGACGGAACCCGCGGCCTCGCTGCATGAAGGGTCGCTGTCGGCGCACCAGGCAGAGGCGGGAGGAGGCCCTGTGTCCGGTGAGGAGACAAGCTGCGCAGCGAACATGTAGAAACTCGAAATATTTTATTGTTAATAAATAGATTAAAAGCAGAATTGTAGTCGATTTCGAGTTCAAAAGACCTATGTTGATTTATTTAGTCAATTGCCAGTGTGCGAGTTGCACGATTTACGAGATAAAAAGGCTATTCTCCAATCCGGACATGATCTTAGAAATCCGAGTTGACCGTTGCGATCGTCTCGTCGAACTGAGCGAGATTCATATTTAGCACTTTTCGATCTGACGGTCGGATCTTCTAGAATTTAGCGAAGAAGTGGACGAATCTCGCGACCAATGTAACAGTGCCCTTAAGTGAGTTACTGTAGATGAACAGTAACCCTGGTTTTCGGGACCCCGACGAATACAACGTTGACTAATTCACTGTTCGGAATCCGAATATAGTGATCCAGGTAGTCATTTCGAACGGTTTCGTCGTTCTGGACACAATGGCACTGACGGAATTTCTGGTTGACGGTCCTAGAGCCTCGAAACACGCGATAACTGTGTTTCGGTACAGTATAAGATGGAATTTAAAAATTGTGGAGCAAAATTTTAGCGAACGAAAATCGCTACTGGATAGGATTCGTCGAGCCGGACGTCCTAGCGAAGTCCATTTTTCGATCTGACGATCGGATCTCCTCGAAAAGCATGAAATAGGAGAAAAATCGCAGTATTTTGCGTAAAGATGCTATATTTTATGTGTCGATTTGCACCAAACCTGTAGAGGAGGGTCCTTATAGCAAATGTGTTCTACAATAATGGACTTAAGTAAAAATATTAGGTGTAGAGGGGTATATTGGCATTTTGTGCAATATACAACTTATATAAAGCATCGGAGGGTCCCTTGGAAACCCTAAACCTAAGTCCCAACCCTCTGCCTCCCTCTTCTCTGCAACCGACACCATCCTCTCCACCTCTCCCAAACGTCGCACCGTGCGCCGCCGCCGTGCCGTCGCCGGAGAAGCCCAAGAAGGTCATAGCAACCTTAGTTTTCTCGGATGGTTGGTGTTGGGGAGGTGTTTTGGAAGTGTTGTTGGTCCAAAGTAATTCTGGGTGCCTCTCTGTGCGGTTGAAGTCGAGCCGAGGAACCCCGGTGCCCAGCTCCGCCGCGCGCCGCCGCGGCCATCTTCATCTTCCTCGTTTTCCGGTGAGGTAAGAAGATGGAACAAAGTTGTTTAAACTAGCTTAGGGATATGTCTAGAATATTCCTGAAGTAGATATGATCCTACCTGTAAAGCCCGAGCCGTCACCGTCGTCCCGGCCGCCGGCGGGAGTGAATTATTGCCGGAATTCTTGGTTTTGGCCGAGATGCACCACGAGCTTCATCCAACCGATAAAACTAAGATCAAGACCGTTGATTTTGGTCTTCTCGGTGACTGCAAGCCTCCCCCAAAGTATGGAGTTGATCGGTGGAGGATCCGCTGAGATCCGGCGTGCCCTAGAACCGGCCATCTTTGATAACGCGGTCGTTCCTCGCCGTCCGGCGCCGCCGTGCACCCGAGCCGCCGGCCAACCACCCAGCAAGCACCGGGGGACCTAGAGAAGCAAGTTGGTCCATATTGCGCTAGCCCGAGGGTCACCGGCCGGAAACCGCCATTAATGGTGGCCGGAAATTACTAAACCTTGGAAATTTGATCTCCGGCGATCGCCGGAGCTCCGTCAAGTGGGTGAGCGGCCCAGGTATGATCCCTAGACCTCTGTAAAGCCTCTCATATCTTTGCATGCAAATCCTAACGTGGATTTTCTCATCTTCGGGATTGCACCATTGTTGCTTGTCCGAGCCTCTTCTCCGGCCGCCGCCGCCGCATTCGAGCGCGGACAACCCCCCCCCAGGTAACCTCTAAACCCCATGCTCTAGCTTTTCTTCCATCTTAGAAGCCTCCGGATTGCTTCCTTGCTGAGTTTGGGTTCGGGCAAAGATAAAGCTATATGTTTATATAACATGCCCACCAGGTGTTTGTGTTAATGCCTCAAAGAGGATTTAGTTGGATTTAGGGTTTGAGTTAAATATGAAAATTGTTGTAAATCATTCCCTGAGCTCAGTGCTCACTTCAGATCAAAAGGGATCTGTGTGGATGTGTGTGTGGTCCAATGTCGAAATGTTAGAGAGCTTGTAGGTTGGATCTTCTTTATCTAGCAAGTTTTGGGCTTCCCAATGGTGAGCCCTGGTGTCCTGGCACTGTCCAGAGAAACTTTGATATACAACATTTTGGTTTTTGAAGAGTGGATTAAAAGTTATATTAAAACCAAGCTTTATGTGAAAAGTTGCCCGTAATAGGGTTTGGGTCTGTTTGCGAAGCTGCGACAATGTGCCCTAGGCTAATTTGGGGTCACTGAACGCGATGCTCACGATAGATTTTGGTTTTGAAGAGCTGGAGAAACAAAAATGCTAATTGGCTATGTTAGAGAGGAAAATTATGGCCCGAAGTTTTCCTCGGGTCTCGTGCTGCTCCCAAATGGTGAGCACGAGCTTCATATTATCGTAAAGGACATGCTGAAACTTACGGCGCTGTCTTTGGATCCCCGGATTGCAAGAACGAGCCGAAACGGGCAATTAAATTAATGTTGTTATGCAAATTTAAGAACATATTGGACTAAAATGTAAGTTGGACATATTAGCTGCCTTTAGATAGTGTTTTTAAATCTACTAGGCATCTGGTTAGGGTTCCGTAGGTCCTCGTTGACCGGGAATCGGATTTTGATCGATAAATCGGCGATATTCTCCCGTTTAAGCTTTTCGTTGCTGTCGGATCGTCGGGAAGGATTTGTGTGAGTCTATTACTGACCAGATCTCATTATTCAGGGCCCAGTTGCTCAGCACCAGCCTCCCAGTAGCTGTGCGGGAGTTCGTGGATCTGCCTTCATCCAGGTGGGTTAGCTTCGGCCCGGGCTAGTTTTTTTGGCCCTCTGGTTGCTTTAGTCCAGTCGGACCCCTGTTTTTGATTTCCCCGCTGATTATATGACCTATCTTGACATATCATGATGTCACTGTTGACATTGACCTGATTAGACCTGTGATTGAGATTTCTTGTCACGATCAGCTGATTAACATGTACATACTCCCTGATTATTCCTGACTGATCCTGATTGATTGAGATATAGATTTGCATGATTAGATGATACCTGTTGATTCCTGTCATTGAGATATTTCTTGATATACGTCGATATGCATGATTGATTGATCCTGATTGATAGACACTACTCGATATGCATGATTGATTGATCCTGATTGATAGACACTACTCGATATGCATGATTGATTGATCCTGATTGATAGACACTACTCGATATACATGATTGATTGATTTCGATGGATAGATATAGACAGATGATTCCCTGTTGGAATTTCGGCGTGTGCCGACTACTCGGTCACTAGACCGTGAGATTGATCATTGTGACTTGCCATGCACTGCTGTACTTCACGAACATTGCCGGGGTCGCTCCCCGTGGCTATTGTTCTTTACCGGTAAAGTGGTCTGGAGGAAGGACCCGTGAGCCCCAGATAGCACATATGGGTGCGGGGTTATGTCAGTGGGATAGGTGCAGAGAGTGGTATGAGCCATGAGGTCCCCGTGACCAATAATGGCATTGGTTGGGTGCTTGATATTCTTGTGATTGATGCATAGATTATGTACTCCCATGTTCTAGCATGCTTTTCAGTACCTATTCCTGTTCTGTTATATTGGATTGGTTCTGGTATTTTCCGTACCTGCATATGTACTGTCACTTGATTATGCTTCATGCCAGTTCATTTCATATACTAGCTTATGATTGATTACTTGCCTAGTTAGCTTATCTGTGGATTTCGATTACGAGTGGACGTTTATGTTTTCCAGCATGTATGATCTACAGTTTTATGATTGATTCCAGTATACTTATCTGCAGTTCTTATTCTGATTACTAGTAGACCTCTATGCTTTCCAGCTTTTCCTGTTGACTCTTACTATCCGCAGATTTTAGTACCCAGTAGGTACGATTAGCTGAAGCTCGGCTCGTCGTGCCCACTGGGATGCACTCCGGTGTATCTCACACCCTCGGGTGACTGTTGTAGGTCCGTCGGGTGGTGAGATGTCGGGACGATCCAGTGAGCCGATTGCGATAGAGCTGTCCCCATGATTCTAGACAGAGATGACTGAGTTCCTTGATGATTTACGCAGACAGTTATTTTCCGCATTTATTCCAGTTCCATTTGTTTTAGACATTTAAAATATTGAGGTGATTTTTCGATTCTGAATTATTCCTGCTGACTAGATTAGTTACTAATATATCTGATGATCTCTGATGATGATTTTTAGCCGTGCATGTATAGGGGAGTCTTTGTCCTTGGGATAAAGAGTCTTCTATACGTGTGGCGGTCTGTTGCGCCCAGTTTGCAAACTCTGATTTCAAAAAAAAAAATTTTCAGACCTGATTTTTAAAACTCGGGGCGTGACAGAACAGGGTCACGGCAATCGCGCACGAGGTGGTCCCCTGCGAGACACCGAAAGCACCTCTTGGAGCCGGAGGCGGGGAAGGAGGTGGGTGGTCGGTTCTTGAGGTGGGGCCGAGCGGCAAGAGATGGTGGAGGCAGGGATAGGAGCAGGGCGTCTTTAAAGGAGCGGGGGCCGATCCCCTGAGACGACCGGGAATCAAAGTTGGGGAGCGACAGGATCGGTTGCGTGGCTCGGGAGGGGGGCTGGGATGCCTCATGTCCCGTCAGGCAGGTGGAGGTGGCGGGGGTGGGAGCAGTCTGCACATGGGGGGGAGGGTTGGTGGAGCAAAGTGGCTTCCCGAGGTGGTCGGCCCACACCACCTTGAGTGGCGGGCGCGGAGACGGGATAGGACCAGCGCGCCCAGCGCGACGGGTGGCGCGGGAATCCACCGTACCGGACGACAAGAACCGGGCGGCGGGAGCTGGCCGAGTAGACGTAGATGCTCTGGCGCGGGAATCCGCCGTACCGAGTCGTTGGCGAAGGTCCCATCGCCGTCTCTGTCTACTCAGATGCCCAAGGTCAGCGGGCAAAGGGCGGGGCAAGCCAGGCCGATTCTTCCGAGGCCGAGGGGGGGCAGCAACAGGTGACTTCCTGTGATGCTGGGGGCTCGATCTAGCCCTGGTGGTACGAAGGGGGGCACGAGGGTGTCGGGCTCGGACGGGCACCCACACACTCGGACCCTCGCGGGCGGTGGAGGAGGGGTATGCGCCACCACTCCCGCACCTATTCCTTCTCGCACTCGCGCGCCCTCTCACCCGCGCTCTTCCTCTCGACTCCACAGAGCTTCCCGGCCAAGAACTCTCAGCGTTTCTCTCGCGATCTCTCCCGACCGCTCTCTCACGCTCTCTCACTCTCTCTCGCTCTAGCATTTTCCTTGTTAGATCTATTCCACCCTTTCTGAAATAAGGTTTATACCTAGAGGTAATGAATGATTTTTTTTTTTTTTTTTTTTTTTTTTGTGTGTTTTACTTTAGCTTCTCTTCCAATTTGAGACTATATTTAGTAAAATATACTATTTACTAATTATATTTACTAAAATATACTATAAAATATAAAAAATTATTTTATATTTTGTTTGCTAATTATGTTTACTAATTTTATTTCTTAATTATTATTTACTAAAATATACTATAAAATATAAAATATTATTTTGTTTAGGTAAGATATAATTTATTATTTACAATTAAATTATCATTTTAATTAATTTATAATAATTAAAATTAATTTATATATATATAAAGTAAGGACAAAGTTGATATTTTGATAAAAAATTTATCATCTTTTTCCACTACTATCTACTATTCCATAATTTTAACCAAATATAATTTTTTTTTATTCCAGAGAAAATAAACTTTTGAACCAAACGCAATTTAACTTTTATACTTGATTATCTCGAAATAGCAAGTTATCACAAATATAAAAAATTTATAACTCTTAAATTTATACCCGAACCAATAAATACTATAAAATATAAAAAAATATTTTATATTTTGTTTGCTAATTATGTTTACTAATTTTATTTCTTAATTATTATTTACTAAAATATACTATAAAATATAAAATATTATTTTGTTTAGGTAAGATATAATTTATTATTTACAATTAAATTATCATTTTAATTAATTTATAATAATTAAAATTAATTTATATATATATAAAGTAAGGACAAAGTTGATATTTTGATAAAAAATTTATCATCTTTTTTCACTACTATCTACTATTCCATAATTTTAACCAAATATAATTTTTTTTTATTCCAGAGAAAATAAATTTTTGAACCAAACGCAATTTAACTTTTATACTTGATTATCTCGAAATAGAAGTTATCACAAATATAAAAAATTTATAACTCTTAAATTTATACCCGAACCAAACGGAGCTTAAAGGAATTTGATTCCTTCTTTGGCTTTCTAGTCATTCAAGCAACATTCATTCAAGTGCTATCAATGCAAAAGAGGAGGCAAACTTCAAGTACAGTATAAAGGAGAACAATTTAATGAACAAATAATACATAGCAGATAAGATAACACAAAAGGCTCTTATTTGGTACCTCCACAACTAAGAAAGCGAAGCAACATATATATTGGCTTATCAAAAGAAAAAAAATAAAAAAAGACAGAAGCTCGGTAATGTTTCGATTTTGAAGATTGATCTTCTAAAAAAAATATCGATCCATCGACCATTGCAGCTTTAATAAGCGGCTCCAAATTCACACAAGAAGCTAATTAAACATTGAAGATACTTGTAGAATTTCTTTATTCATGAAGTAGTGGTAGTGTGGGAGACTGTGGAAATGTGAACTGTAAAAATAAAAATAAGGTTGAAGATTGGATATGCCACAGTAGACCTCATAAATAGATGAAGAGCAATCATTGATGTATTGACATGCCTAACTAGTAAACCTTGGGTGGTGGTGGCGATTTGTAAATATATGGAGGAGGAGGTGATGCAGAAGGAGTAGGTGGTGACTTATAAACGTAAGGAGGGGGCGGTGAATGCGAGGGAGGAGGAGGTGACTTATAGATGTAGGGAGGAGGAGGCGACAGAGACGGAGGAGGTGGCGATTTCTTGACATAAGGAGGAGGAGGAGGTGAAGGTGAGGGAGGAGGTGGAGACTTGTTCATGTAAGGAGGGGGAGGCGAATGTGAGGGAGGAGGCGGTGACTTACTGATATAAGGAGGAGGAGGAGGTGACGGAGAAGGAGGGGGCGGTGATTTATGCACATACTGTTGGGTTTTAATTAGTTTTTGTGATTCAAAACTTGTGTTTTGGCTTTTGGGCTTTTCTGGACAGCCCAATATTAATGAGCTTTGCCTGGAAGTCCAAACTCATTTTCCTCTCTATATGTGATGTTTAGTCCCACATCGGAAATTCATCACATGTAGAGTGAGTTTATTTACTCCCTCTTTTGTGTATATATTGGTTAGGAATTGTGAGCAAGGCTTTTTCAATACACACACGGGCCGGGCCTGTGTGATTTTGGATTTGGTCCATTTGACTTTTGCCTTTAATGCCTACATTGGGAATTTATTTATTTCTCGGGCTACCCAAAGGCTTTCTTGGGAAGGGCCTTTGTGGGCTGCCCGAGAAAGGACCCGTTGGAGCTTGTCTCCTGTGGGTCTTGGGCATCTTTAAAAGGAGAGCATTAGAAGCTAGTGAGCTAAGAAAACAGAGACAGCTTTTTCTCTTAAGCTATAATTTTTTTCCTCTCTAATTTACAAAGAATTACACTCAAATTTACATTGCAATTTTCCTCTTTGAGTTTTTTATTTTGCTGGATCTTTGAAAGACGTTGAGTTCGCTACGCACCATCCCGGAGTCGTTGACGACGGGGTGGACAGTGGTCGTTGTATTGCTAGGGGTGATTGCCGGAGCCTCGCACGTAGAGGGGCAATCTTGCTTCTAGGACAGTGCTCACGCACGACTCGACATTCACAGGCTTCATCTAAACTTGTTCTATAATATTTTGAGTTTAAATTAAATTTAAATTATTTAAAAAAATTAATTTGAAAAGATAAATTTTCTCGAACATTCTAGAAGCAAGATTAAATTAATTTATCTTATCTTTTCTTCTAGTATAATTATTATCTAACTGTGAGCTAGATAATTATTCATTTTATGCTCTGTGATTTACATAAAATTGTTAATTAAATAATATTGTGTTTTTATAATTATTTACACTGCTATATATATATAATACTGTTATTATTAGTATATATAGTGTTAAGTACGTACTGTGATTATTTAATTAGTTTGCTTTGTTAGTTAATATACTACCATAATAACCGTACTAATATTATTAACACAATATTAGAATAAACAACAGTATACAATGCTATTCTAATTAACAGAGTTGTAGTTGAGAGTACTATTGTGTTAGCATTGTTGCTTTTACAAAAATTACTTCCTTAATTAAAACTGAGAGTACTTTTAATTAATAATATTATTGTAATACTTGCTGTTACACTATTATTTATCTAAACATTTAATTGTTTTATTACTATTTAATTATTCTTATATTGTTAATTAAATATTAATATGTAGTTGATCTTCACACTGTTTAATATTTAATTCTTTTAACACTGTTATTTAAAAATTAGTATAATTATTGTTGATTAAATTTAAACCTGTTAACTTAGATTAACTGTTTTAAATTTAGAATAATTTTGTGGCATTATTTTAGATTATTGATTAAACAGATTAATGGAGGATTCGTATTCGACGAAACCTGTTACCTTTGATGGTCGTAATTTTAGAAGGTGGCAGAATCAAATGCGATTCTGGCTCACCATGCTGGGACTTGTTTCTGCCATCTCAGATCCTGTTGAAAATGGTAATGAAACTGCACCTGATGGTGCTATTCAGTCTGTGGCAAATCGCCCTCAGACTCGCAGCCAGTCTCAGAGTGCTCCTACTCCTCCTGGTGTTGCACCTGCACCTATATCTGTGCCTCCTACTGATCCTGCTATGATTAATTATCATTGTCTGAACCGAATCCTTAGCACCCTTTCTGATAAGCTTTATGATATTCACTGTAGTAGTCAGACTGCTAGGGAACTCTGGATTTCCTTAGAACAAAAGTATGGCCAGATTGATCCTACTAAGAAGAGATACCAAGCTTCAGATTTGCTCAAGTTTAAATTGGTAGATAGTAAACCAATGTCTGACCAACTACAGGATTTTGAGTACATTATTGAGCAGCTTAGATCTAGTGGTATAGATCTAGATGAGAGTTTTCTAGTTGCCACTTTAATAGATAAGTTGCCTCCTTCCTGGTCTAGCCATGCCAATGATTTGAACCACAATCAAAGAGAACTTTCCCTGAATTTTGTCCTAAGATCTCTTAGGATAGAAGAAACCAACCGAGCTAGAGATAAGAAGCCTAGCGAGCCTTCTACCCAAGCCAATCTAGTAGAGAACCCGAAACCTAAGGGTAGAAATTTTCAACCCTTTAGGAACTTTAAGAAGAAGCCTTTCCAACATAGAAAGTTCAACCCAAACTTTAAGAAGCCTGCACCTAAGGGGAGTGGAGTAAATTCTGGATGCTTTGTGTGCGGGAAGACGAACCACTTTGCGAAGGACTGCTATTATCGCAAGACTCGACCTTCCGCGCCAAAGAAGAAGGGAGCTCCTCCTGAGCGTCAGCTGAACATGTTGACTGGTGTACCCAATCCTTCTGACTCCACTATCAGGTTAGGAACTAGCTTACCCGAGGTTAACCTTGCTCTTGGTTCTTCTGATTGGTGGATTGACAGTGGAGCAAATGTACATGCTTGCTCTGACCGTTCTTGGTTTTCCACTTATCAGGACTCAAGTGGAGGATCGGTGAACATGGGAAATGCAGCATCTTCGCGCGTGCTTGGGACTGGTCGAGTGGACCTGAAGTTGACCTCTGGGAAGACTCTTTCCTTGCACGGCGTGCATCATGTTCCTGATCTTAGGAAGAACTTGATTAGTGATTCTCTTTTTGTTCAGCAAGGTTTTAAGTTTGTTTTTGAATGTAATAGGGTAGTAATTACTAAAGGTGTGAACTTTATTGGGAAAGGATTTTTGAGTGATGGTTTATTTAAGCTTTCTGTGATGACTTCTACTATTAATGAAAGTTTGATTTTGAATGTTGTTTCATCTGATGTTTGGCATGGAAGATTGGGACATGTGAATTTTAATACTATTAAGAGATTGATGAATTTTGATTTAATTTCTAAGTCTGTTTCAAATGATCATAGATGTGAAATATGTGTGCAAGCAAAGGAACCTAGAAGACCATTTAGATCTGTAGATAGAGATTCTGATATGCTAGAACTTATACACAGTGATGTTTGTGATGGATGTAGACCCAGTAGGGGTGGAAGCAAATATTTTGTAACATTCATTGATGATCATTCAAAGTATTGTTATATTTATCTGATTAAGAATAAAGATGAAGTTTTGAATAAATTTAAGATCTATAAAGCTGAGGTTGAAAATCAATTGGATAAGAAAATTAAGATTTTAAGATCTGATCGAAGAGGTGAATATACATCAAATGAGATGATTGTTTTCTGTCAAGAATTTGGAATTGTACATCAAGTGATTGCACCTTATACACCTCAATCTAATGGAGTAGCTGAAAGGAAAAATAGAACTTTGATGGATATGGTAAATTCAATGATTATTAGTTCTGGTGCACCCGAGAACTTGTGGGGTGAAGCTTTGATGACTGCTTGTATAATTCTTAATAGGATTCCCCACAAGTGTTCTTCTGTATCTCCTTATGAAATTTGGAAGGGTAGAAAACCAAATCTGAATTATTTTAAAGTGTGGGGTTGCCTAGCTAAAGTAAAGATTCCCGAAAATAAGAAGATAAAGATTGGTCCTAAAACTGTGGATACTGTTTTCTTAGGCTATGCAGATGGTAGTAATGCTAATAGATTCTTGGTGGTAAATTCTGAGGTTAATGAGATTTCTAACAATACAATTATTGAAGCTAGGGATGCAGTATACTTTGAGGATATCTTTCCTTTTAGAACTAGAGTAGATAGACCTGTTCCTGTTGAGACTATAGGTGGATCTAGTAGACTCAGCACTAGTGAACCTATAGAAGAGTCTGAACCTAGGAGAAGTAAGCGTCCTAGGATTGAGAAGACTTTTGGTGATGATTTCTGTGTCCTTCTTATAGAAGATACCCCTTCTACCTTTGACCAAGCTATGACTTCTGTAGATGCATCATTTTGGAAAGAAGCTGTTAAGTTGGAGATGCAATCTATTCTACAGAATCATACTTGGGAGTTGTCTGATTTACCTATAGGTTGTAAGCCTGTAGGATGTAGATGGATCTTTAAGAAGAAATTGAAACCAGATGGGTCTGTAGATAAGTATAAGGCTAGACTTGTAGCTCAGGATTTTTCCCAGAAGCCTGGTGTAGATTATTTTGATGTCTATGCTCCTGTAGCTAGGATTACTTCTATTAGGATTCTGCTAGCTTTAGCTTCTGTCCATAAGTTGATTATTCATCAGATGGATGTTAAGACTGCTTTTCTAAATGGTGATTTAGAGGAAGAGATTTATATGAAGTAGCCTGAGGGATTTATTGTTGCTGGACATGAAAATAAAGTTTGCAAGTTGGCAAAATCTTTATATGGACTTAAACAAGCTCCAAAGCAATGGCATTTGAAATTTGACTCTTTAGTAGTAAAAGATGATTTTCATGTAAACATGTCTGATGAATGTGTGTACTCTAAGAAATACAATGGACAGATAGTAATCCTATGTTTGTATGTTGATGATATTTTGATCTTTGGAACAAATATGGATGTGATAATGGATGTTAAGAAATTACTTAATGATAACTTTGATATGAAGGATCTTGGGCAAGCTGATGTGATTCTGAACATGAAGATCATAAGAAAATCAAATGAAATTATTATGAGCCAATCTCACTACAGTGAACAAGTGTTAAACAAATTTGGATATTTTGATTCTAAGATTGTTGTAACACCTTATGATCCTAGTGTACATCTTAAGAAAAATAAAGGTGATCCTATAGGACAGAATAGGTATGCTCAGATTATAGGATCTCTAGGTTATCTTGTAGATTACACTAGACCTGATTTAGCATATGCTGTGAACAGATTAAGAAGATATACTCATAACCCAAATAGAGAACATTGGAATGCCTTAGAAAGAGTTTTGAGATATCTGAAAGGCACTGTATCTTATGGATTGCATTTTTGTGGATTCCCTGCTGTATTAGAAGGATTTAGTGATGCTAACTGGATAAGTGATACAGCTGATGTGAAGTCAACCACTGGATTTGTTTTTCTCCTTGGTGGAGCAGCTGTTTCTTGGAAGTCATCGAAACAATCATTGATAGCTAGAAGTACAATGGAATCTGAATTAATAGCTTTAGATACCACTGTAGTAGAGGCTAAGTGGATTAGAGAATTTCTGTATGACTTGCCATTGATGGAGCGACCTTTGGCACCTGTCTGTATACATTGTGATTGCAAATCTGCTATTGACAAGTGTGCTCAAGAAAATGTGGAAACAAAGATGAATAGATTTATGAAAGTAAGACACAAGTATATTCGGCAGAATATTAAGGAAAATGTAATTGCATTGGAATTTGTGAGATCTGCAAAGAACCTAGCTGATCAGCTTACTAAAGGTTTGTCTAGGACAGTGATGCTAGAATCATCGAGGGGGATGGGGCTTAGCCCACAATAGAAACTACCGGCGACGGCAACCCAACCTCTTGGAGGTTCAATGGGTAGAAACAAGTCGAATTGGTAGTTGTGCGGAGCACTGATTTTATATACTCATCCCTATGGCGACAGTGCTCATTTATGCATGTGGATAGTAAGGATTTTTACCCTGAATGGTTCCGAGACCCTTGAGGCAGGGTGTGACCTTGCATGCACCCTTATCAGGACCTACTATATGTGTGTAGTCGTGAGGCCGCGACTGTGGGAAGAGGGCGGTTCCCTAAAAACACACATGAATCGATATGAGCGCATGGCCATAAAAGCGCTAACCCGCATAGAACCTAAACGGCTGTACCATGTGTACTGTTTGTGGAAATCCGATTCACCGGCCTTGGTTCAAGGCGAAGTCCACCATTGTGCCCTCGGATGTACATAGACCTGTACTAAGTGAAGGTTCAAACCCGAAAGGTACCTTCCCCGAATACATGGTATAAGGGATCCAGCATCTGTTTTAGTTTTTGTATTCTTTTACTTTATTTTGTATTCATTTTTACAAGTTTTAAATCATGTGGGGATTGTTGGGTTTTAATTAGTTTTTGTGATTCAAACTTGTGTTTTGGCCTTTGGGCTTTTCTGGGCAGCCCAATATCAATGGGCTTTGCCTGGGAGCCCAAACCCATTTTCCTCTCTACATGTGATGTTTAGTCCCACATCGGAAATTCATCACATGTAGAGTGGGTTTATTTACTCCCTCTTTTGTGTATGTATTGGTTAGGAATTGTGAGCAAGGCTTTTTCCAATACACACACGGGCCGGGCCGGGCCTGCGCGATTTTGGATTTGGCCCATTTGACTTTTGCCTTTAATGCCTACATTGGGAATTGTTTCTCGGGCTACCCAAAGGCTTCCTTGGGAAGGGCCTTTGTGGGCTGCCCGAGAAAGGACCCGTTGGAGCTTGTCTCCTGTGGATCGTGGGCTCTTTAAAGGAGAGCATTAGAAGCTAGTGAGCTAAGAAAACAGAGACAGCTTTTTCTCTTAAGCTATAATTTTTTTCCTCTCTAATTTACAAAGAATTACACTGAGATTTACATTGCAATTTTCCTCTTTGAGTTTTTTATTTTGCTGGATCTTTGAAAGACGTTGAGTTCGCTACGCACCATCCCGGAGTCGTTGCCGACGGGGTGACAGTGGTCGTTGTATCGCTAGGGGTGATTGCCGAGCCTCGCACGTAGAGGGGCAATCTTGCTTCTAGGACAGTGCTCACGCACGCCTCGACATTCACATGCTTCATCTAACTTATTCTATAATATTTTGAGTTTAAATTAAGTTTAAATTATTTAAAAGAATTAATTTGAAAAGATAAATTTTCTCCAACACATACGGAGGTGGAGCTGAAGGCGACGGAGGAGGCGGTGATTTATATATGTAAGAGGAGGAGAGGAGGAGGAGGAGGAGGAGGTGATGGAGAGGGAGGTGGTGGACTCTTATGGTTATAAGGTGGTATGGGAGATTGAGTTGATGGGGGTGGGGTGCTACAATTTGCCATGGTCGTAACCTTCTCATGATAGTGATTTTTTTCATGGCCGTAACGTTTGTCATGATTTTCTGTAGCAGTAGCCATACAACAAATCATCATGATAAGAAATACATAAACTAGCTCATGATCTTCTGTAGCAGTAGCCATACACAAATCATCATGATAAGAAATACATAAACTAGCGGCTTGCCATTGAAAGAACCACCATCAATAGAAGCTCAGGGGCCTATAACACTAGCAAATGAGGCAACGAATGATGCTACTAGTTTTTGTTTGATCGTTGTGGCTTGCATTACATTAGGCACGGACTAGCTTTTATATGGGCATTGCACCAATACATATGAACTATAAGAAAAAATATAGATGGGTTCCCACTAACAATATTATACAGCTTTATTACCACTGCCTTGGGCCTTGGTTCCCACTAACAATAAAATTTATAAAAATAATTATAAAATAACAAAAATTTAAATTTTTTAAAAATATTTATAAATTTTTATTAAAAAAAAATAAATTTGAAAAAAAAAAAGTTTTGGTCCAATGAACTATAAAATTTTGATCCATTGGGCAAAAACCACATCTCTCAAGGTCTGCCATGAAAACCTTGGAAGGAGGACTCATGGTGAGAAGGGCCAAGAAGTGCTCTTCTCTTCAAGAGTTGACTCCAAAACCCAAAACAACTTGCCTTGGGCTTAGGTTCGGGCCGTGGTGGCCTAGCTGGCACGGCCCACACGGATCGTGCCGTGCTGGGTCGTGGGCCTGCACCTCAGCCTGGCATGGCTCAGGCTTGCCACGTGTCGTGCCAGGCCGGGTCGATGGGCCTTGCAGAATGGCCCAGCACAGTCCGAAAATTTGGATCGGGCCAGCCACACAAAACTACAGTAATCATGCCGAGCCACGGCCCGGCCTAGAATTGTGCCGGGCTGGGCGGCCGCCCGGCCCGTTTTACAACCCTAGGTCCAAGTTTAACTCAAGCTTAAATTGTTATCTCAAACTAGATTTATACTTTAAACATACTAAACTTGAGCTTAATTTGTTTGGCTCACTAATTTTTTACTCATTCTCACGCATTTTCAAATGATTATTTTCCAAAAAGAAAAAAAAAGGTTACAATATATATAAGTGTTCTCTTAGAAGTCTCAAGGAATTTGATTTCTTGATCAGCGGCTTTCTAGAAATTCAAGCAAACACTCATTGGAGTTCTATCCATGCAGTAGAGGAGCCAGACTTCAAGTACAATACAAGGAAAATAATTTAATGAACAAATATACATAACAAACAAGACAACACAAAATTAAAGACATTATTTGGTACATCCACACTAAGAAAGAAAGCAACAAATTGGCTTATCAAAAGGAAAGAAAAAAAAAAAAAAAAAAAAAAAAAAGGAGGAAGAAACTAATGAGTGTTTCAATTCTGATATTAATCTTCTTCTCTCAAAATATCCATCGACCACTGCAAGCTTTAAAAAGCAATTAATTCCAAATTCACGCCAGAAGTTAACACTCATTCATAAAGTAATGGTAGTGGTAGTCGAACTTATAGATGTAAGGAGGAGGAGGTGAAGGTGAGGGAGGAGGTGGAGACTTGTTTACATAAGGAGGAGGAGGAGGTGAAGGGTGAGGGAGGAGGTGGTGACTTATACATATAAGGAAGAGGAAGTGAAGGAGAAGGAAGGGGTGGTGATTTATACGCAAATGGGGGTGGAGGGGAATTAAGGTGAGGGAGGAGGTGGTGATTTATAAATGTAAGGTGGTAGCGGAGATGGAGTTGATGGGGGTGGGGTGTTACAGTTGTTTGGTGATTTTTTGCCGTGGT
The DNA here is from genome assembly GCA_029204045.2 of Tillandsia leiboldiana. Taxonomy (NCBI): domain Eukaryota; kingdom Viridiplantae; phylum Streptophyta; class Magnoliopsida; order Poales; family Bromeliaceae; genus Tillandsia; species Tillandsia leiboldiana. The sequence goes on along the minus strand of CM055075.1, from coordinate 26,144,681 downwards.
CGTGATCTTTTCGCTGATGATCAAAATCATGATAAGATTTGTCATGATAATTTGTAGCAACAGCCAAACAACAAACCATCAAGATAAGAAAAGACATGAATTATTGACTGTGCCATTGAAAGAACTACAAAGAGCTCACTGGCCTCTACAGTACTGTAACAACAAAAGAGATCGAATACTATTTTTAGTTGTATCCTTGGCTTGAATTGCATTGCGTTAAGCATGGACTAATAACTAGCCTTTATATAGGCATTTCACCAATTCATGTGAACAAAGGAAAATTATATATGGGTTCCCACTAATTTCCGCTTTATTATCAAGTTTATTATAATTAGATGAAAAAACAATATTTATATAATTTATATTTTTTTGTTTAATTGCATCCATAGTATGATTATGTGCATTTCTATTTGAATAGAAATAATGAAACATGTAGGATCCATAGATAGTTAATTAAAAGATTCCTAGTTAATTAATTGATTCTTAAGATACCTAAATTACATCAATATTTTTCTAATTCATACAATAAGTGAGCTCTTGGACTTACTAAACTATGTTCCCAGCACACTAACAATAGGATTTGCTATGGATATGTTTGTGGTGCTAATTATATGTACAAAGTTGGTTTTCTTAATTACATATGAATAAAATATTCAATGTGTATGACTATCTAACTCATTATGATAGTATTTTATTTATTGTGTCGTCCTATAAATCACCCTTCGTTACTATAATATTTTTTGTGGTTCAAAATCAATCGAATGATCAACTATAAGCTAAGGCTCAATTTTGTTATATACTGCATTGTTTCCTATAAGATAGTATAGGCCTGTTTGGACGCACAAACATTAAATTTTTATGGAGTTATAAACTGTGATTTTGTTTTAAGTAAGATAGGAAATTCATAAACTCAAAAAATATTTTATGGTTTCAATTTTAAAGTATTTAGATGCAATATTGCACAATTATACAAATTTCTCTCATTTTAAATTGTAAAAATAAAATATAAAATATTAATTTTTATATTTTAAAATTAAACATTTTTATAATTGAAATTAAATTAAAAATTTAAAATTATTTTGAATATAAATTTTGAAATTTCAACTAAATTTTGAAAAATTTTTTAAAAAAATCTAAATTTAAATTTTAAAATTTATTATTATTTTAAAATTAAATTTATTATTTTAAAATTTAAATTTTAAATTAACTTTTTTTAATTTTTAATTTGAAATTTGAAAATTTTTATTTGAATTTTCAAATTTAAATCTTAGTTTTAAAATTTAAATTTTTAAATTTGAAATTTAAATTCTAATTTTAAAATTTAAAAATTTAAAAATTTAATATTAAAAATTTAAATTTTTTTAAAAATTTTTAAAATTTAAAATTTACAAATTTGGCGGTGGTGAGGGATTTGAAGATTATTGATTTTTTATACAGTGTATTATGCTTACCATCTCAAACGAAACCTAATTAATTGATGCTAGAAAATGTTAATGCATCACATTGATATATTGGAAAATTATCTTTTAGTTATCATTGTGAGATTGGTCGATCATTGACAAATTAATGAATAAATAAATTGAGACAAAAAGACCATCTCAATCACTCAAGTTCCAATTAACTTTCCATTTATTAACTTTACAATAAAGTTTGATATGAAGTACAATGATTAAAAAAGTTTCCCCTCTTTTTTTAAATCAATTATTTAATCACCATTGGTCCCATGCAGTTGTGAAAACTACAACAAGCTTTCCAAAATGTCGCTTTTACAGGTTGTTGATTTTATTGATATTCAAACATGGAAAATTTTAATTAGCTCATTTATGCAGTATATAGAAGCCCCCAACAATATAAAAGAATCATTTTGGGGTTAGTTTTGTTGATTTAATGACACTCATAATATGGAAAATTTTGATTACCCATGTACATAATTCATAACAATACACTGAGAATTACTTTTTGATTAGCTATATATTGATTAATGTAAAAGCTGTACAAACTGTAAAATTTAGGTTTTTTTTTTTTGAGAAAAAAAAATAGCATGTTACCCGTTTTATTCATAAGATAAATGAACTAGACAACAGTAGCGAAACAGTTAGGTCTCGAAAAAAAAAAGAAAAAAAAAAAAGAGGGTGACGTTCCTCGAGCGTCACAAGGAATCCAAAAGGTGATATTTTTCGAGCATCGATCGCACCCCCGCCAATCTGTCCCCGATCTCCTCCACTGCTTAACAAGTCTTTTGACCCAAGTAACTGCAAGTAGAGGATCAGTAATATATGTTGGAAGATTATTTTATTTCTAATTGACAAGATCGCCCACTAGATAGTCGATAATTCGACTAAATTTTTGTTTGTAGGCCTGGGCCCACCTCGAATCATCCACTTTTTCTATAAGCACTTGACATCATTGTCCATTCCCTCACTGTTCAAATCCTTAGATGCCTTTCACGTCACATATCTTGTGTACACGCACTTCATGAACAGATGATCAACGATTTCTGATTCAGTACCACAAAGCATACACATTATACTCTCCACCACCTCCTTTTAATAGTGTCTAATGTCAAAGTTGTCCAAACTGTAAAAGCTAGGTTATCCTTTTAGTTAGCTATTGATCAATGTATGTAATATCAACAAATATCGTTAGTTTTCATTTAGGAGATTTATCATTCTTTTCTTTTTTCTCTTTTTTGTTTTACTGTGAACTAATAATTATTAGCTTTGAACACACTTAATTAATTACATGTGGAAAGCATGATCTACTATACGAAAGTGGTGGCTTTTTATAAAAAACTATTTATTTTACATAGAACTAGCAGAGGAAGGCCCTATAACATAGACTCCAAAATTATTTAAATGGAGGAGATTGTGGCTATCCAAAAACATACAGGGGATTTGTATATACTTCAATATAATTAGTTTAATATGCAAAATATATTTGTCGATAGGACTTAAGTTAAGTAGTCCACTTATATATCCTATGAATTAGGAAAAGAAGCATAAAATATAGTACCCAAATAGTACTAGCTACCACAAGAGTACTATAGTATATAATTTAAATCTCATAATTTTATTTTTGTAAAATTTGATGAGATCAAATTTTATTTTTAATTTTTATATAATTTTGATAAGATCAAAATTTATTTTAAATTTTTATTATATTGATTAGAATCAATTTATTTTATTGTAAAATTTAATGAGATTAAATTTTATATAGTTTTTTACATAAGATGTGAATCATTGATGAATCAATAGATATTTTTACGGATTAAAATATTGATCAAAATTAACTGTTTAGTTAAATCAATTGATTGATGAGATCGTATCGTTATGGTGATTTGATCACCTATTTTCTTTTTTTTCTGATAATGATAATTTAATTAAAATATTCAAAATAATTATGGATTGTGATGCATGAGATACATATGGGTGATGATCATGGAGATACAACCAATTTATTTTGTATGGACATGTGATGTATGATGTGTAGCGGAATTCTGTAATTTTAAATTTGTTTAAATTAGGATTTTGTGATAGGGATGGTTTTATTTTGTATGGACATGTGATGTATGATGTGTATTCGGAATTTTCTGTAATTTTAAATTTGTTTTAAATTAAGGATTCTGTGATAGGGATTTTTGGTGCCTGCGAGGCACGAGCCAATTTTATTTAGAGACCTGCGTGTCTCATAGATTAGAGATATAAGTAATTTTATTCTTTAATTGGGTTGTATTATGTATGGTTGCCGTCATTGGTTGATTGGTGGAAGCCCGTTAGCACACAACAAGCCCAGATCG
>CM055075.1:26117030-26140785 GCA_029204045.2 Tillandsia leiboldiana | reverse complement strand
CGATCCCGAACATGAGTTTACCATTTCCTTGAACGATCCGGATCATGCTTCGCAATCCGGATCCCGAACGTTGATGTTTGGTGAACTGTATGAACGATCCGGATCAGCACTTCGATCCGGATCCCGAACCTTCGTTTTTCTGGAATTGGCTGACTCGTTACGACGATCCGGATCACAGCTATCCGATCCGGATCGCCGTCCGTAAAATTTCCAGAAATGTTAGGTTTTGATTCTTATCTCCTTCCTAGGGTTCTAACCTATAAATAGACCCTATGACTCTTTTCTAGGGTTAATCCAGTGAATCCACATAGCCGTCATTTTCATATATCATTTTATACGGCTATAGATCCACATATAGAGAAGAAAGGAAATCATTAGAGAATACTCTATGTTTCTTCATCTATATTGATTAGTTTGATTCTAGGTTTTCATACTCACATCTTGAGTTGAATCAAACTAATGAATACTTAGATGGTATTTCCGATCTATCTTTGATCTAAGTATTCGGCGGATCATCACCACCCAAAACAACGATTTACCCCAAAAATCGGCGCGTGGATTCGCGTGTCCTTGTGGATTCAAGGTTCAACCGCTCTCGTGGATTCGGAGCGAGGCACGTTCGTGGATTCGAAGGGTGCTATTGGGTGAAGACCGTGGATTCGGTCGGACGTCGTGGATTCGACGTTGGACGCCGTGGATTCGGCGTTGGGCGCAGATCGTGGATTCGAGAAGCGTCGCGGAGCGAGCGGAGAAGATCCTCTAGGAGCGTATGGAAAAGGTTGAGTCGTAAGTGTGTACGGTAAATCACCTTGTACGTGTTTTAATTCTAGTGGATTTCTGCCGTGTTATCGGTCCCGTGGTTTTTTACTCCGGTGATGGAGTTTTCCACGTAAAAATCTTGCGTTTTTTTTATTTCCGCATTGGGTTTTATCGCAACGATTTTTTGAGTGTTTATACGTTTACACCTATTCACCCCCTCTAGGTGTTTTTTTCCCCTATTTAGATCCGTATTACATATAACCCAACAAGTGGTATCAGAGCGGGAATAGGGTTGTAAACAATGGTTGAAGGTGGAAACATCAACGACCCCCGTTCTTCGATGGAACAAATTATGCGTACTGGAAAGTACGGATGAAAGCCTTTTTAATTTCCATCGACGAACGGGTGTGGCAATCAATTGAATTAGGATGGTCTAATCCAACTGAATTTATGGTGATGTTCGCACCTTAAAACCTAGGTCGAAATGGACCAAGGAAGAGTTAGATTCATCTTCTTACAATGGCAAGGGAATTAATGCTATTTTTAATGCCTTATCTCAAACTGAATTCTCTCGCGTCTCGGCATGTGAGACTGCGAAAGAAATCTGGGATGTTCTTCAGGTTACACATGAGGGAACTAACCTCGTGAAGATTCAGAAACTGCAAATGCTTACGAGCAAGTTTGACTCTATCTTAATGGCAGAAAATGAATCTTTCACGGACTACTATACACGATTGCAAGACATCGTAAACTCATGTGCTAATCTGGGAGAGAAGATTCCAGAATTTAAGATTGTAAGAAAAATCTTAAGAACTCTTCCTGAACGATTTCGCCCAAAGGTTACTGCCATTGAAACTATTAAACACCCGGACGAAATACGTGTAGAAGAATTAGTTGGTTCATTACAAACTTATGAAATGACATTTACTACTAACAATTCTTCTGGAAAGGCATCCACTTCTAAGTCTTCAGGTTATGCGTTGAAAACAACTAAGGAAGAAGACGCGGATACATCCTCCTCAGACGATGACGAGAACCTTTCTATGGAGGAATTTGAGAAGCAGCTCGCTCTCTTGACAAGGAAGTTTCGCCGCAACTTTCGAAGGGGTAATTCAAGCAAATCTCCATCCTTCGGAAAGTCGAACAAAGGCAAGGGTACTTCAAGTTACAAGTCAAGAAAGCAAGAGAACTTCTCAAAGGATAAGAAAAGTTCAGAAGGACAACTACAATGCTTCAAATGTCGAGGCTACGGCCACATTGCAACGGAGTGTCCTAACAAGTATCCGGCAAAGAAGAAGGCGATGCAAGTCGTCACTTGGGATGACAACTCAACGTCAAATGAGTCGTCTTCGAGTGATGAAGAAAAGAGCTCGTATCTTCACCCTTCATGTGCTTTATGGCAAGTACATCTGAGTCGTTGTCCAACTCCACTGTTGAAAAGAATGCAACGGACAACGAATCGGATGATTCGGAAGGTGAAGATTTTGCTCTAGCCTACACAGATCTTTACGGGATTAAAGAAACCGGCTAAGCAAAACAAGGGTTGAGAGGGAGATTGCAGGATCTCGAAGAAGAAGTAAAAAGGGTAACTTCTCTCTCGACCGATCTTGAAGTGGAAAGGGATAAACTGATAAAAGCAAATGTTTCCCTTCAAGAGTCCAATGAGCAACTCGAGAAGAACATATAGATATGGTGAACAAAGCGAACTACTTCTTGAAGCTCTACGGCGAGGCCCGACAGGAAAAATTGGAAATGACAGAGACCATTTCCAACTCAAGGATGACTTACAGCAATTTTCTTAGGAAGGAGTAAGTTGGATAAACTTCTTGGTCTTGGTCAACAAACGGTTCGGCCTCGGATACAATCGAACTGAAGACAATTTTAGTTCGAGTGGGACAGTCTTTGTGCCTCAGTCGGTATCTCCTCCTCCGACACCGGAATTCAAGACAACAACGACAACAACCTACTTCATCCTCTTCGAATCGTCAAGCACAAAGGTATGTTTTCGTTGTAATTTTGCAGGGCACATGAAAGAAATTGCAAGATTGGAGCTCAAAGATCAAATCAACCACATCTTGCAACTGCTACCAATAAGTTCACTTCATGGAATCAAAGAAGGATTTCCTAAAGAAAAAACTTGGTAGTACTTCAAACAAGACGATGACAAAAGAAAAAAGACCAATCTTGCAAGACGTCTTCATCAAGGAAAACTTTTTCAACCAGTGCCACGGGGCTCGATCTAGCCTGGGGTACGAAGGGGGGCACGAGGGTGTCGGGCTCGGACGGGCACCCACACACTCGGACCCTCGCGGCGGTGGAGGAGGGGTATGCGCCACCACTCCCGCACCTATTCCTTCTCGCACTCGCGCGCCCTCTCACCCGCGCTCTTCCTCTCGACTCCACAGAGCTTCCCGGCCAAGAACTCTCAGCGTTTCTCGCGATCTCTCCGACCGCTCTCTCACGCTCTCTCACTCTCTCTCGCTCTAGCATTTTCCTTGTTAGATCTATTCCACCCTTTCTGAAATAAGGTTTATACCTAGAGGTAATGAATGATTTTTTTTTTTTTTTTTTTTTTTTTTGTGTGTTTTACTTTAGCTTCTCTTCCAATTTGAGACTATATTTAGTAAAATATACTATTTACTAATTATATTTACTAAAATACTATAAAAAATATAAAAATATTTATATTTTGTTTGCTAATTATGTTTACTAATTTTATTTCTTAATTATTATTTACTAAAATATACTATAAAATATAAATATTATTTTGTTTAGGTAAGATATAATTTATTATTTACAATTAATTATCATTTTAATTAATTTATAATAATTAAAATTAATTTATATATATATATAAAGTAAGGACAAAGTTGATATTTTGATAAAAAATTTATCATCTTTTTCCACTACTATCTACTATTCATAATTTTAACCAAATAAATTTTTTTTATTCCAGAGAAAATAAACTTTTGAACCAAACGCAATTTAACTTTTATACTTGATTATCTCGAAATAGCAAGTTATCACAAATATAAAAAATTTATAACTCTTAAATTTATACCGAACCAATAAATACTATAAAATATAAAAAAATATTTTATATTTTGTTTGCTAATTATGTTTACTAATTTTATTTCTTAATTATTATTTACTAAATATACTATAAAATATAAAATATTATTTTGTTTAGGTAAGATATAATTTATTATTTACAATAAATTATCATTTTAATTAATTTATAATAATTAAAATTAATTATATATATATAAAGTAAGGACAAAGTTGATATTTTGATAAAAATTTTATCATCTTTTCACTACTATTACTATTCCATAATTTTAACCAAATATAATTTTTTTTATTCCAGAGAAAATAAATTTTTGAACCAAACGCAATTTAACTTTTATACTTGATTATCTCGAAATAGAAGTTATCACAAATATAAAAAATTATAACTCTTAAATTTATACCCGAACCAAACGGAGCTTAAAGGAATTTGATTCCTTCTTGGCTTTCTAGTCATTCAAGCAACATTCATTCAAGTGCTATCAATGCAAAAGAGGAGGCAAACTTCAAGTACAGTATAAAGGAGAACAATTTAATGAACAAATAATACATAGCAGATAAGATAACACAAAAGGCTCTTATTTGGTACCTCCACAACTAAGAAGCGAAGCAACATATATATTGGCTTATCAAAAGAAAAAAATAAAAAAAGACAGAAGCTCGGTAATGTTTCGATTTTGAAGATTGATCTTCTAAAAAAAATATCGATCCATCGACCATTGCAGCTTTAATAAGCGGCTCCAAATTCACACAAGAAGCTAATTAAACATTGAAGATACTTGTAGAATTTCTTTATTCATGAAGTAGTGGTAGTGTGGGAGACTGTGGAAATGTGAACTGTAAAAATAAAAATAAGGTTGAAGATTGGATATGCCACAGTAGACCTCATAAATAGATGAAGAGCAATCATTGATGTATTGACATGCCTAACTAGTAAACCTTGGGTGGTGGTGGCGATTTGTAAATATATGGAGGAGGAGGTGATGCAGAAGGAGTAGGTGGTGACTTATAAACGTAAGGAGGGGGCGGTGAATGCGAGGGAGGGAGGAGGTGACTTATAGATGTAGGGAGGAGGAGGCGACAGAGACGGAGGAGGTGGCGATTTCTTGACATAAGGAGGAGGAGGAGGTGAAGGTGAGGGAGGAGGTGGAGACTTGTCATGTAAGGAGGGGGAGGCGACTGTGAGGGAGGAGGCGGTGACTTACTGATATAAGGAGGAGGAGGAGGTGACGGAGAAGGAGGGGGCGGTGATTTATGCACATACTGTTGGGTTTTAATTAGTTTTTGTGATTCAAAACTTGTGTTTTGGCTTTTGGGCTTTCTGGGACCCAATATTAATGAGCTTTGCCTGGAAGTCCAAACTCATTTTCCTCTCTATATGTGATGTTTAGTCCCACATCGGAAATTCATCACATGTAGAGTGAGTTTATTTACTCCCTCTTTTGTGTATATATTGGTTAGGAATTGTGAGCAAGGCTTTTTCAATACACACACGGGCCGGGCCTGTGTGATTTTGGATTTGGTCCATTTGACTTTTGCCTTTAATGCCTACATTGGGAATTTATTTATTTCTCGGGCTACCCAAAGGCTTTCTTGGGAAGGGCCTTTGTGGGCTGCCCGAGAAAGGACCCGTGGAGCTTGTCTCCTGTGGGTCTTGGGCACTTTAAAAGGAGAGCATTAGAAGCTAGTGAGCTAAGAAAACAGAGACAGCTTTTTCTCTTAAGCTATAATTTTTTTCCTCTCTAATTTACAAAGAATTACACTCAAATTTACATTGCAATTTTCCTCTTTGAGTTTTTTATTTTGCTGGATCTTTGAAAGACGTTGAGTTCGCTACGCACCATCCCGGAGTCGTTGACGACGGGGTGGACAGTGGTCGTTGTATTGCTAGGGTGATTGCCGGAGCCTCGCACGTAGAGGGGCAATCTTGCTTCTAGGACAGTGCTCACGCACGACTCGACATTCACAGGCTTCATCTAAACTTGTTCTATAATATTTTGAGTTTAAATTAAATTTAAATTATTTAAAAAAATTAATTTGAAAAGATAAATTTTCTCGAACATTCTAGAAGCAAGATTAATTAATTTATCTTATCTTTTCTTCTAGTATAATTATTATCTAACTGTGAGCTAGATAATTATTCATTTTATGCTCTGTGATTTACATAAAATTGTTAATTAAATAATATTGTGTTTTTTATAATTATTTACACTGCTATATATATATATACTGTTATTATTAGTATATATAGTGTTAAGTACGTACTGTGATTATTTAATTAGTTTGCTTTGTTAGTTAATATACTACCATAATAACCGTACTAATATTATGTAACACATATTAGAATAAACAACAGTATACAATGCTATTCTAATTAACAGAGTTGTAGTGAGAGTACTATTGTGTTAGCATTGTTGCTTTTACAAAAATTACTTCCTTAATTAAAACTGAGAGTACTTTAATTAATAATATTATTGTAATACTTGCTGTTACACTATTATTTATCTAAACATTTAATTGTTTTATTACTATTAATTATTCTTATATTGTTAATTAAATATTAATATGTAGTTGATCTTCACACTGTTTAATATTTAATTCTTTTAACACTGTTATTTAAAAATTAGTATAATTATTGTTGATTAAATTTAAACCTGTTAACTTAGATTAACTGTTTTAAATTTAGAATAATTTTGTGGCATTATTTTAGATTATTGATTAAACAGATTAATGGAGGATCGTATTCGACGAAACCTGTTACTTTGATGGTCTAATTTTAGAAGGTGGCAGAATCAAATGCGATTTGGCTCACCATGCTGGGACTTTGTTTCTGCCCATCTCAGATCCTGTTGAAAATGGTAATGAAACTGCACCTGATGGTGCTATTCAGTCTGTGGCAAATCGCCCTCAGACTCGCAGCCAGTCTCAGAGTGCTCCTACTCCTCCTGGTGTTGCACCTGCACCTATATCTGTGCCTCCTACTGATCCTGCTATGATTAATTATCATTGTCTGAACCGAATCCTTAGCACCCTTTCTGATAAGCTTTATGATATTCATGTAGTAGTCAGACTGCTAGGGAACTCTGGATTTCCTTAGAACAAAGTAGGGCCCAGATTGATCCTACTAAGAAGGAGATACCAAGCTTCAGATTTGCTCAAGTTTAAATTGGTAGATAGTAAACCAATGTCTGACCAACTACAGGATTTTTGAGTACATTATTGAGCAGCTTAGATCTAGTGGTATAGATCTAGATGAGAGTTTTCTAGTTGCCACTTTAATAGATAAGTTGCCTCCTTCCTGGTCTAGCCATGCAATGATTTGACCACAATCAAAGAGAACTTTCCCTGATTTTGTCCTAAGATCTCTTAGGATAGAAGAAACCAACCGAGCATAGAGATAAGAAGCCTAGCGAGCCTTCTATACCCAAGCCAATCTAGTAGAGAACCCGAAACCTAAGGGTAGAAATTTTCAACCCTTTAGGAACTTTAAGAAGAAGCCTTTCCAACATAGAAAGTTCAACCAAACTTTAAGAAGCCTGCACCTAAGGGGAGTGGAGTAAATTCTGGAGCTTTGTGTGCGGGAAGACGAACCACTTTGCGAAGGACTGCTATTATCGCAAGACTCGACCTTCCGCGCCAAAGAAGAAGGGAGCTCCTCCTGAGCGTCAGCTGAACATGTTGACTGGTGTACCCAATCCATTCTGACTCCACTATCAGGGTTAGGAACTAGCTTACCCGAGGTTAAACTGCTCTTGGTTCTTCTGATTGGTGATTACAGTGAGCAAAATGTACATGTTGCTCTGACCGTTCTTGGTTTTTCCACTTATCAGGACTCAAGTGGAGGGATCGGTGGTAACATGGGAAATGCAGCATCTTCGCGCGTGCTTGGGACTGGTCGACGTTGGACCTGACGTTGACCTTGGGAAGGACTTTCCTGCAACGGCGTGCATATTTTCCTGATCTAGGAAGAACTTGATTAGTGATTTCTTTTGTTCAGCCAAGGTTTTAAGTTTGTTTTTGAATGTAATAGGGTAGTAATTACTAAAGGTGTGAACTTTATTGGGAAAGGATTTTTGAGTGATGGTTTATTTTAAGCTTTCTGTGATGACTTCTACTATTAATGAAAGTTTGATTTTGAATGTTGTTTCATCTGATGTTTGGCATGGAAGATTGGACATGTGAATTTTAATACTATTAAGAGATTGATGAATTTTGATTTAATTTCTAAGTCTGTTTCAAATGATCATAGATGTGAAATATGTGTGCAAGCAAAGGAACCTAGAAGACCATTTAGATCTGTAGATAGAGATTCTGATATGCTAGAACTTATACACAGTGATGTTTGTGATGGATGTAGACCAGTAGGGGTGGAAGCAAATATTTTGTAACATTCATTGATGATCATTCAAAGTATTGTTATATTTATCTGATTAAGAATAAAGATGAAGTTTTGAATAAATTTAAGATCTATAAGCTGAGGTTGAAAATCAATTGGATAAGAAAATTAAGATTTTAAGATCTGATCGAAGAGGTGAATATACATCAAATGAGATGATTGTTTTCTGTCAAGAATTTGGAATTGTACATCAAGTGATTGCACCTTATACACCTCAATCTAATGGAAGTAGCTGAAAGGAAAAATAGAACTTTGATGGATATGGTAAATTCAATGATTATTAGTTCTGGTGCACCCGAGAACTTGTGGGGTGAAGCTTTGATGACTGCTTGTATAATTCTTAATAGGATTCCCCACAAGTGTTCTTCTGTATCTCCTTATGAAATTTGGAAGGGTAGAAAACCAAATCTGAATTATTTTAAAGTGTGGGGTTGCCTAGCTAAAGTAAAGATTCCCGAAAATAAGAAGATAAAGATTGGTCCTAAAACTGTGGATACTGTTTTCTTAGGCTATGCAGATGGTAGTAATGCTAATAGATTCTTGGTGGTAAATTCTGAGGTTAATGAGATTTCTAACAATACAATTATTGAAGCTAGGGATGCAGTATACTTTGAGGATATCTTTCCTTTTAGAACTAGAGTAGATAGACCTGTTCCTGTTGAGACTATAGGTGGATCTAGTAGACTCAGCACTAGTGAACCTATAGAAGAGTCTGAACCTAGGAGAAGTAAGCGTCCTAGGATTGAGAAGACTTTTGGTGATGATTTCTGTGTCCTTCTTATAGAAGATACCCCTTCTACCTTTGACCAAGCTATGACTTCTGTAGATGCATCATTTTGGAAAGAGCTGTTAAGTTGGAGATGCAATCTATTCTACAGAATCATACTTGGGAGTTGTCTGATTTACCTATAGGTTGTAAGCCTGTAGGATGTAGATGGATCTTTAGAAGAAATTGAAACCAGATGGGTCTGTAGATAAGTATAAGGCTAGACTTGTAGCTCAGGATTTTTCCCAGAAGCCTGGTGTAGATTATTTGATGTCTATGCTCCTGTAGCTAGGATTACTTCTATTAGGATTCTGCTAGCTTTAGCTTCTGTCCATAAGTTGATTATTCATCAGATGGATGTTAAGACTGCTTTTCTAAATGGTGATTTAGAGGAAGAGATTTATATGAAGTAGCCTGAGGGATTTATTGTTGCTGGACATGAAAATAAAGTTTGCAAGTTGGCAAAATCTTTATATGGACTTAAACAAGCTCCAAAGCAATGGCATTTGAAATTTGACTCTTTAGTAGTAAAAGATGATTTTCATGTAAACATGTCTGATGAATGTGTGTACTCTAAGAAATACAATGGACAGATAGTAATCCTATGTTTGTATGTTGATGATATTTTGATCTTTGGAACAAATATGGATGTGATAATGGATGTTAAGAAATTACTTAATGATAACTTTGATATGAAGGATCTTGGGCAAGCTGATGTGATTCTGAACATGAAGATCATAAGAAAATCAAATGAAATTATTATGAGCCAATCTCACTACAGTGAACAAGTGTTAAACAAATTTGGATATTTTGATTCTAAGATTGTTGTAACACCTTATGATCCTAGTGTACATCTTAAGAAAAATAAAGGTGATCCTATAGGACAGAATAGGTATGCTCAGATTATAGGATCTCTAGGTTATCTTGTAGATTACACTAGACCTGATTAGCATATGCTGTGAACAGATTAAGAAGATATACTCATAACCCAAATAGAGAACATTGGAATGCCTTAGAAAGAGTTTTGAGATATCTGAAAGGCACTGTATCTTATGGATTGCATTTTTGTGGATTCCCTGCTGTATTAGAAGGATTTAGTGATGCTAACTGGATAAGTGATACAGCTGATGTGAAGTCAACCACTGGATTTGTTTTTCTCCTTGGTGGAGCAGCTGTTTCTTGGAAGTCATCGAAACAATCATTGATAGCTAGAAGTACAATGGAATCTGAATTAATAGCTTTAGATACCACTGTAGTAGAGGCTAAGTGGATTAGAGAATTTCTGTATGACTTGCCATTGATGGAGCGACCTTTGGCACCTGTCTGTATACATTGTGATTGCAAATCTGCTATTGACAAGTGTGCTCAAGAAAATGTGGAAACAAAGATGAATAGATTTATGAAAGTAAGACACAAGTATATTCGGCAGAATATTAAGGAAAATGTAATTGCATTGGAATTTGTGAGATCTGCAAAGAACCTAGCTGATCAGCTTACTAAAGGTTTGTCTAGGACAGTGATGCTAGAATCATCGAGGGGGATGGGGCTTAGCCCACAATAGAAACTACCGGCGACGGCAACCCAACCTCTTGGAGGTTCAATGGGTAGAAACAAGTCGAATTGGTAGTTGTGCGGAGCACTGATTTTATATACTCATCCCTATGGCGACAGTGCTCATTTATGCATGTGGATAGTAAGGATTTTTACCCTGAATGGTTCCGAGACCCTTGAGGCAGGGTGTGACCTTGCATGCACCCTTATCAGGACCTACTATATGTGTGTAGTCGTGAGGCCGCGACTGTGGGAAGAGGGCGGTTCCCTAAAAAACACACATGAATCGATATGAGCGCATGGCCATAAAAGCGCTAACCCCGCATAGAACCTAAACGGCTGTACCATGTGTACTGTTTGTGGAAATCCGATTCACCGGCCTTGGTTCAAGGCGAAGTCCACCATTGTGCCCTCGGATGTACATAGACCTGTACTAAGTGAAGGTTCAAACCCGAAAGGTACCTTCCCCGAATACATGGTATAAGGGATCCAGCATCTGTTTTAGTTTTTGTATTTCTTTTACTTTATTTTGTATTTCATTTTTACAAGTTTTAAATCATGTGGGGATTGTTGGGTTTTAATTAGTTTTTGTGATTCAAAACTTGTGTTTTGGCCTTTGGGCTTTTCTGGGCAGCCCAATATCAATGGGCTTTGCCTGGGAGCCCAAACCCATTTTCCTCTCTACATGTGATGTTTAGTCCCACATCGGAAATTCATCACATGTAGAGTGGGTTTATTTACTCCCTCTTTTGTGTATGTATTGGTTAGGAATTGTGAGCAAGGCTTTTCCAATACACACACGGGCCGGGCCGGGCCTGCGCGATTTTGGATTTGGCCCATTTGACTTTTGCCTTTAATGCCTACATTGGGAATTTGTTTCTCGGGCTACCCAAAGGCTTCCTTGGGAAGGGCCTTTGTGGGCTGCCCGAGAAAGGACCCGTTGGAGCTTGTCTCCTGTGGATCGTGGGCTCTTTAAAAGGAGAGCATTAGAAGCTAGTGAGCTAAGAAAACAGAGACAGCTTTTTCTCTTAAGCTATAATTTTTTTCCTCTCTAATTTACAAAGAATTACACTGAGATTTACATTGCAATTTTCCTCTTTGAGTTTTTTATTTTGCTGGATCTTTGAAAGACGTTGAGTTCGCTACGCACCATCCCGGAGTCGTTGCCGACGGGGTGGACAGTGGTCGTTGTATCGCTAGGGGTGATTGCCGGAGCCTCGCACGTAGAGGGGCAATCTTGCTTCTAGGACAGTGCTCACGCACGCCTCGACATTCACATGCTTCATCTAAACTTATTCTATAATATTTTGAGTTTAAATTAAGTTTAAATTATTTAAAAGAATTAATTTGAAAAGATAAATTTTCTCCAACACATACGGAGGTGGAGCTGAAGGCGACGGAGGAGGCGGTGATTTATATATGTAAGGAGGAGGAGAGGAGGAGGAGGAGGAGGAGGTGATGGAGAGGGAGGTGGTGGACTCTTATGGTTATAAGGTGGTATGGGAGATTGAGTTGATGGGGGTGGGGTGCTACAATTTGCCATGGTCGTAACCTTTCTCATGATAGTGATTTTTTTCATGGCCGTAACGTTTGTCATGATTTTCTGTAGCAGTAGCCATACAACAAATCATCATGATAAGAAATACATAAACTAGCTCATGATCTTCTGTAGCAGTAGCCATACAACAAATCATCATGATAAGAAATACATAAACTAGCGGCTTTGCCATTGAAAGAACCACCATCAATAGAAGCTCAGGGGCCTATAACACTAGCAAATGAGGCAACGAATGATGCTACTAGTTTTGTTTGATCGTTGTGGCTTGCATTACATTAGGCACGGACTAGCTTTTATATGGGCATTGCACCAATACATATGAACTATAAGAAAAAATATAGATGGGTTCCCACTAACAATATTATACAGCTTTATTACCACTGCCTTGGGCCTTGGTTCCCACTAACAATAAAATTTATAAAAATAATTATAAAATAACAAAAATTTAAATTTTTTAAAAATTATTTATAAATTTTTATTAAAAAAAAATAAATTTGAAAAAAAAAAGTTTTGGTCCAATGAACTATAAAATTTTGATCCATTGGGCAAAAACCACATCTCTCAAGGTCTGCCATGAAAACCTTGGAAGGAGGACTCATGGTGAGAAGGGCCAAGAAGTGCTCTTCTCTTCAAGAGTTGACTCCAAAACCCAAAACAACTTGCCTTGGGCCTTAGGGTTCGGGCCGTGGTGGCCTAGCTGGCACGGCCCACACGGATCGTGCCGTGCTGGGTCGTGGGCCTGCACCTCAGCCTGGCATGGCTCAGGCTTGCCACGTGTCGTGCCAGGCCGGGTCGATGGGCCTTGCAGGAATGGCCCAGCACAGTCCGAAAATTTGGATCGGGCCAGCCCAACACAAAACTACAGTAATCATGCCGAGCCACGGCCCGGCCTAGAATTGTGCCGGGCTGGGCGGCCGCCCGGCCCGTTTTACACCCCTAGGTCCAAGTTTAACTCAAGCTTAAATTAGTTATCTCAAACTAGATTTATACTTTAAACATACTAAACTTGAGCTTAATTTGTTTGGCTCACTAATTTTTTACTCATTCTCACGCATTTTCAAATGATTATTTTCCAAAAAGAAAAAAAAGGTTACAATATATATAAGTGTTCTCTTAGAAAGTCTCAAGGAATTTGATTTCTTGATCAGCGGCTTTCTAGAAATTCAAGCAAACACTCATTGGAGTTCTATCCATGCAGTAGAGGAGCCAGACTTCAAGTACAATACAAAGGAAAATAATTTAATGAACAAATAATACATAACAAACAAGACAACACAAAATTAAAGACATTATTTGGTACATCCACAACTAAGAAAGAAAAGCAACAAATTGGCTTATCAAAAGGAAAGAAAAAAAAAAAAAAAAAAAAAAAAAAAAGGAGGAAGAAACTAATGAGTGTTTCAATTCTGAATATTAATCTTCTCTCAAAATATCCATCGACCACTGCAAGCTTTAAAAAGCAATTAATTCCAAATTCACGCCAGAAGTTAACACTCATTCATAAAGTAATGGTAGTGGTAGTCGAACTTATAGATGTAAGGAGGAGGAGGTGAAGGTGAGGGAGGAGGTGGAGACTTGTTTACATAAGGAGGAGGAGGAGGAGGTGAAGGGTGAGGGAGGAGGTGGTGACTTATACATATAAGGAAGAGGAAGTGAAGGAGAAGGAAGGGGTGGTGATTTATACGCAAATGGGGGTGGAGGGGAATTAAGGTGAGGGAGGAGGTGGTGATTTATAAATGTAAGGTGGTAGCGGAGATGGAGTTGATGGGGGTGGGGTGTTACAGTTGTTTGGTGATTTTTTGCCGTGGTCGTGATCTTTTCGCTGATGATCAAAATCATGATAAGATTTGTCATGATAATTTGTAGCAACAGCCAAACAACAAACCATCAAGATAAGAAAGACATGAATTATTGACTGTGCCATTGAAAGAACTACAAAGAGCTCACTGGCCTCTACAGTACTGTAACAACAAAAGAGATCGAATACTATTTTTAGTTGTATCCTTGGCTTGAATTGCATTGCGTTAAGCATGGACTAATTAACTAGCCTTTATATAGGCATTTCACCAATTCATGTGAACAAAGGAAAATTATATATGGGTTCCCACTAATTTCCAGCTTTATTATCAAGTTTATTATAATTAGATGAGAAAACAATATTTATATAATTTATATATTTTTTGTTTAATGCATCCATAGTATGATTATGTGCATTTCTATTTGAATAGAAATAATGAAACATGTAGGATCCATAGATAGTTAATTAAAAGATTCCTAGTTAATTAATTGATTCTTAAGATACCTAAATTACATCAATATTTTTCTAATTCATACAATAAGTGAGCTCTTGGACTTACTAAACTATGTTCCCAGCACACTAACAATAGGATTTGCTATGGATATGTTTGTGGTGCTAATTATATGTACAAAGTTGGTTTTCTTAATTACATATGAATAAAATATTCAATGTGTATGACTATCTAACTCATTATGATAGTATTTTATTTATTGTGTCGTCCTATAAATCACCCTTCGTTACTATAATATTTTTGTGGTTCAAAATCAATCGAATGATCAACTATAAGCTAAGGCTCAATTTTGTTATATACTGCATTGTTTCCTATAAGATTAGTATAGGCCTGTTTGGACGCACAACATTAAATTTTTATGGAGTTAATAAACTGTGATTTTGTTTTAAGTAAGATAGGAAATTCAATAACTCAAAAATATTTTATGGTTTCAAATTTTAAAGTATTTAGATGCAATATTGCACAATTATACAAAATTTCTCTCAATTTAAATTTGTAAAAATAAAATATAAAAATATTAATTTTATATTTTAAAATTAAACATTTTTATAATTTGAAATTAAAAATTAAAAATTTAAAATTAAATTTGAAATATAAATTTGAAATTTCAAACTAAAATTTTGAAAAATTTTTTAAAAAATCTAAATTTAAATTTTAAAATTTATTATTATTTTAAAATTAAACTTTATTATTTTAAAATTTAAATTTTAAATTTAACTTTTTTTAATTTTTAATTTGAAATTTGAAAATTTTAATTTGAATTTTCAAATTTAAATCTTAGTTTTAAAATTTAAAATTTTTAAATTTGAAATTTAAATTCTAATTTTAAAATTTAAAATTTAAAAATTTAATATTAAAAATTTTAAATTTTTTTAAAAAATTTTAAAATTTAAAATTTAAAATTTGGGCGGTGAGGGATTTGAAGATTAGTGATTTTTTATACAGTGTATTATGCTTACCATCTCAAACGAAACCTTAATTGATGCTAGAAAATGTTAATGCATCACATTGATATATTGGAAAATTATCTTTTAGTTATCATTGTGAGATTGGTCGATCATTGACAAATTAATGAATAAATAAAATGAGACAAAAAGACCATCTCAATCACTCAAGTTTCCAAATTAACTTTCCATTTATTAACTTTACAATTAAAGTTTGATATGAAGTACAATGATTAAAAAAGTTTCACCTCTTTTTTAATCAATTATTTAATCACCATTGGTCCCATGCAGTTGTGAAAACTACAACAAGCCTTCCAAAATGTCGCTTTTACAGGTTGTTGATTTATTGATATTCAAAACATGGAAAATTTTAATTAGCTCATTTATGCAGTATATGAGAATGCCCCCAACAATATATAAAGAATCATTTGTGGGGTTAAGTTGTTGATTTAATGACACTCATAATATGGAAAATTTTGATTACCCATGTACATAATTCATAATACACATGAGAATTACTTTTTGATTAGCTATATATTGATTAATGTAAAAGCTGTACAAACTGTAAAATTTAGGTTTTTTTTTTTTGAGAAAAAAAAATAGCATGTTACCCGTTTTATTCATAAGATAATGAACTAGACAACAGTAGCGAAACAGTTAGGTCTCGAAAAAAAAAAAGAAAAAAAAAAAAAGAGGGTGACGTTCCTCGAGCGTCACAAGGAATCCAAAAGGGTGATATTTTTCGAGCATCGATCGCACCCGCCAATCTGTCCCCGGATCTCCTCCACTGCTTAACAAGTCTTTTGACCCAAGTAACTGCAAGTAGAGGATCAGTAAATATATGTTGGAAGATTATTTTATTTCTAATTGACAAGATCGCCCACTAGATAGTCGATAATTCGACTAAATTTTTGTTTGTAGGCCTGGGCCCACCTCGAATCATCCACTTTTTCTATAAGCACTTGACATCATTGTCCATTCCCTCACTGTTCAAATCCTTAGATGCCTTTCACGTCACATATCTTGTGTACACGCACTTCATGAACAGATGATCAACGATTTCTGATTCAGTACCACAAAGCATACACATTATACTCTCCAACCACCTCCTTTTTAATAGATTGTCTAATGTCAAAAGTTGTCCAAACTGTAAAAGCTAGGTTATCCTTTTAGTTAGCTATTGATCAATGTATGTAATATCAACAAATATCGTTAGTTTCATTTAGGAGATTTGATCATTTCTTTTTCTTTCTTTTTTGTTTTACTGTGAACTAATAATTATTAGCTTTGAACACACTTAATTAATTACATGTGGAAAGCATGATCTACTATACGAAAAGTGGTGGCTTTTATAAAAAAACTATTTATTTACATAGAACTAGCAGAGGAAGGCCCTATACATAGACTCCAAAAATTATATTAAATGGAGGAGATTGTGGCTATCCAAAAACATACAGGGGATTTGTATATACTTCAATATAATTAGTTAATTATGCAAATATATATGTCGATAGGAACTTAATTAAGTAGTCCACTTATATATCCTATGAATTAGGAAAAGAAGCATAAAATATAGTATCCCAAATAGTAACTAGCTACCACAAGAGTACTATAGATATATAATTTAAATCTCATAATTTTATTTTTTGTAAAATTTGATGAGATCAAATTTTATTTTTAATTTTTATATAATTTTGATAAGATCAAAATTTATTTTAAAATTTTTATTATATTGATTAGATCAATTTATTTTATTGTAAAATTTAATGAGATTAAATTTTATATAGTTTTTTACATAAGATGTGAATCATTGATGAGATCAATAGATATTTTTACGGATTAAAATATTGATCAAAATTAACTGTTTAGTTAAATCAAATGATTGATGAGATCGTATCGTTATGGTGATTTGATCACCTATTTTTCTGGATAATTGATAAACGGTTAATTAAAATATTCAAAATTAATTATTGTGATTGTGATGCATGAGATACATATGGGTGATGATCATGGATAGCAACCAATTTATTTTGTATGGACATGTGATGTATGATGTGTATGCGGAATTCTGTAATTTTAAATTTGTTTAAATTAAGGATTTTGTGATAGGGATGTTTTATTTTGTATGGACATGTGATGTATGATGTGTATGCGGAATTCTGTAATTTTAAATTTGTTTAAATTAAGGATTCTGTGATAGGGATGTTTGGGTGCCTGCGAGCACGAGCCAATTTTATTTAGAGACCTGCGTGTCTCAATAGATTAGAGATATAAGTAATTTTATTCTTTAATTGGGTTGTATTATGTATGGTTGCACGTCATTGGTTGATTGGTGGGAAGCCGTTAGCACACAACAAGCCCAGATCGAGACGAGCACTTGATGGCGGTCGAATCAAGGGTTGATGGTGATCGAATCAAGTTGTAGCTCCGGATTGGATCAAGAAGTTGAAGACGATCAAACCAATAACGTGCGTGTGCTTGTATTTATGACCCCTAGACCCCGATTCCAGCTCAGTGGCTCGAGCACGAATTTTCTTTTTAGATCCATGATCATCACCGGTTGCATTATATTTGTTTTTATGTGCAGTTTATTTTAATTTGCATGAGATGTAAATAAATAAAATTAAATATGAGACCTAAATACAAATCTCCTCATAAATATTAAGTCGAGCCGTCTTCCATCGTTGTAGAAGTGCGGGTGTCTTTTCTGGTGTTGATTGGCACGGCTAGTTACAGTGGTCAGTTGTATTGGAAAGGCACAACCACTCTATTAGCATATGATGCTGCGGAGTAAAGATGGGGTTGGGCCCAATATCTGTCAGGTGAGGGACCCAATGACGGCTTTGCTTACGCGTTTGAACGGTGGGTCTGACTTAACTAAAGAATGAGGCCAATATCTGTCAGGTGAGGCCTACAGGACTTAGAGACCGAATATCGCTGCTATTTGCTTAAGAAGCATTGGACAAGAGTTGTCCACTCATTGGTTTTCGTGTCACTAATAGCTGTTAGGTGAGGTGGTGCGGTAAATTGGTGGGACCGTAGTACCCACTTGAAACCTTTATCGAGTTGGGTTTCCGTTTCTCTACCCGAGGAGTGTAAGAGACTCGTGGAAATAGTGGGAGGTTAACGTTTGTTTTTTAAAAAATACCTAAAACAAAATTATGAACAAATACAATATCTAATTTGAATCTTTACTCGCTGCAGAACAAAATGTCCGCTTCCAATCCTCTTTCTCGCATTCTCGAAACTAACCTCTTAACCGGAACGAATTATAAAAATTGGCTTAGGAACGTAAAAATAGTTTTGAGTTCTGAAAAACTTAGTTATGTTCTCGACCAGAACCCTCCCACGTCACCAAACCATCAGGTAAAATGGATGGTATGACGATAATAAAGTAAGGTGCTACGTCCTGGCGTCGATGTCAAATGAACTTCACGCCAGCATGAGGATATGAAGACTGCTGATGAAATGCTAGTCACCTCAAGGAGTTGTATGGTGAGCAAAGCCGATCAGCAACGTTTTGAAGTGTCCAAAGACTCTTCAAAGCCAAGATGCATGAAGGGCAGTTTGTTCATGATCATTGTTTGACAATGATCAAAGACCTCGCGGAGCTTGAGAAGCTCAGCATGAAAATGGATAAGGAATTGCAAGTTGATATGATTCTGCAATCTCTTCCAGATTCATATGGACAATTTATTATAAACTACCATATGAATAAATGGACTGCACCAATGTTGAGTTATTGAACATGTTGGTAACGACTGAGGGAACCTTGAAGAGTTCAAGGGGCTCGTTTTTGCTGTGGAGGCGGCTCCCTCTTCCAAAGAAAGTTTTAATTGGAAGAAGAAACCCGCAAAGAAACAAAAGACTTTCTTTGCGGGTTTCTTCTGTTTCTTTGCGGGTTTCTCTTTCCAATTAGACTTTCTTTTGGAAGAGGAAGCCCGCTCCACAGCAAAAACCGAGCCCCTTGAACTCTCCAGGTTTCCTCAGTCGTTACCAACATGTTCAATCACTCAGCATTGGTGCAGTCCATTTATTCATATGGTAGTTTACAATAAATTGTCCATATGAATCTGGAAGGAGATTGCAGAATCAAATCAACTTGCAATTCCGTATCCATTTTCATGCCGAGCTTCTCAAGCTCCTCGAGGTCTTTGATCATTGTCAAACAATGATCATGAACAGACTACCCTTCATGCATCTTGGCTTGAAGAGTCTTTTGGACACTTCAAAACGTGCTGATCGGTTTTGC
Source organism: Tillandsia leiboldiana (assembly GCA_029204045.2). Lineage (NCBI taxonomy): Eukaryota > Viridiplantae > Streptophyta > Magnoliopsida > Poales > Bromeliaceae > Tillandsia > Tillandsia leiboldiana. The sequence continues at coordinate 26,121,184 of CM055075.1, read as the reverse complement.
TCACCATACAACTCCTTGAGGTGAGTTAGCATTTCTTAGCAGTATTCATATCCTCATGCTGGCGTTGAAGTTTATTTGACATCGACGCCAGGACGTAGCACCTTACTTTATTATCGTCCTCCATCTATTTTACCTGATGGTTTGGTGACGTGGTAGGGTTCTGGTCGAGAACATAACTAAGCTTTTAAGAACTCAAAACTATTTTTAAGTTCCTAAGCCAATCTTTATAATTCGTTCCGGTTAAGCGGTTAGTTTCGAGAATGCGAGAAAGAGGATTGGAAGTGGACATTTTGTTCTGCAGAGAGTAAAGATTCAAATTAGATATTTGTATTTGTTTCATAAATTTGTTTAGGGGATTTTTTAAAAAACAAACGTTAACCTCCCACTATTTCCACGAGTCTCTTACACTCCTCGGGTAGAGAAAACGAAAACCCAACGCGATAAGGGTTTCAAGTGGTACTACGGTCCTACCAGTTTACCGCACCACCTCACCTGACAGATATTGGTGACACGAAAACCAATGAGTGGACAACACTTGTCCAATGCTTCTTAAGCAAATAGCAGCGATATTCGGTCTCTAAATCCTGTAGGCCTCACCTGAAAGATATTGGCCTCATTCTTTAGTTAAGTCAGACTCACCGTTCAAACGCGTAAGCAAAGCCGTCATTGGGTCCCTCACCTGACAGATATTGGGCCTAACCCCATCTTTACTCCGCAGCATCATATGCTAATAGAGTGGTTGCGCCTTTCCAATACAACTGACCACTGTAACCAGCCGTGCCAATCAACACCAGAAAAGACACCCGCACTTCTACAACGATGGAAGACCGCTCGACTTAATATTATGAGGAGATTTGCATTTAGGTCTCATATTTAATTTTATTTATTACATCTCATGCAAATAAAAATTAACTGCACATAAAACAAATATAATGCAACCGGTGATGATCATGGATCTAAAAGGAAGATTCGTGCTCGAGCCACTGAGCCGGAATCGGGGTCTAAGGTCATAAATACTAGCACACGCACGTCATTGGTTTGATCGTCTTCAACTTCTTGATCCAATCCGGAGCTACAACTTGATTCGATCACCATCAACCCTTGATTCGACCGCCATCAAGTGCTCGTTCTTGATCTGGGCTTGTTGTGTGCTAACGGCTTCCCACCAATCAACCAATGACGTGCACCATACATAATACAACCCAATTAAAGAATAAAAATAACTTTTATCTCTACATCTATGAGAACACGTCGGTTCTAAATCAAATTGGCTCGTTGCCGTAGGCACCCAACAGCCCTAACCCAGAATCCTTATTTAAACAAATTTAAACAATTACAGGATTTCCGCCTAATACATCATCCCTACCTCCACCATGTCCATCAAAATAAATTGGTGCTTATCCATGCTCCATCGACCCATATGTATCTTATACAGCACAATCACAATAATTATTTTGAATATTTTAATTACCGTTTACCAATATCCAGAAAATTAGGTGATCAAATCACCATAACGATATGATCTCAGCAATCGTTTGATTTAACTAAACGTTAATTTTGATCAATATTTTAATCCGCAAAATATCTATTGGTCTCATAAATGATTACACATCTTATGTGAAAAACTATATAAAATTTGATACTCATCAAATTTTACAATAAAGTAAATTGATCTAATCAATATAATAAAAATTTTAAAATAAATTTGATCTTATCAAAATTATATAAAAATTAAAAACAAAATTGTAGATCATCAAATTTTACAAAAAAATAAAATTTTATTTTAGTTATTTTATTTTAGTTTAATTCTGCGGATTAAAATAATTTCGAATTGATCAAAATTAATAATTCTTGAATATGGTAAAACGATTTAACAATCATTCAATCAACCAAGAATGATTTAAAATATCCAAAACTATAATTTTAATCTTAAATCACATCAGGATGGCTCCGATACCACTGTTAGGTTTTGCGCAAAAATAAACGCAGCGGAAAAAGAAATCAAATAAACAAATATGAAAAACTTGAGATCTGATCTCAAAAACACGCAAAACAGGATCCCTCATGTATCTAAGATTAAAAGGAAGAGGAAGATCTAATCTTCACCTTTGCGCGGGAGATCTACACCGCAATTTGATGATCGTGGAATTTGGTTCTCTTGAAGCCGCACACGCGTCCAGCCTCTACGGGTATCCACACGAGATTGTTGACTTGATCGAAATTCTCACCGGGGTGCTAGCTCCCTTGCAGAGAACGTCTTTCTTTTAATGTGGATATTTAGAAAAGAGGAAGACGAGAAAAGATGACGGCTAAGGTTTTTCTTTTTTTTTTTTCCCTTTTTCTTAAAAAACTCATATGTATAAAGAGGGATATAATATCTTTTATAATTATTAAGATAAACATTGAGATAAACTTAAATTAGATTTTAAGTTTATCTTATCCCAAATCGGTTCAGTCAATTAAATCCTAATTTAATTCGATTTGAACTCAATCCTAATTTGATCAAATCAAATCATTAATGCAACATTTGCACTTAAATCCTCTCACAACTTACTAACTATGTAAATCATCTCTTGCAATATTTGCACTTTAATATTCTTAATTTGTAATAATTACAAATTAGTCCAATTATCATATATTGATAATAAGTCCCCAGGCGATTCAAAAATCGCGATCCAACTATCCGACCAGTCACAACCTCTTATGTGTGTGACCCCATAGGTTCTATTCTATCTGGTAGTGAGATATATTGTGATCACCATCAACAATAGGATGAAACTCTTTCAGTGGGTTAGAACTATTCAAACTCACCCTAATAAGAATTATCGATCATCCAGATAATTCTCATGAGTCCCACAATCCACCAGTGACGCCTAGCAGCATGTAGTGGCATTCCAGTAGAATGGAATACTGAACCTCTAGGTGCAGTTAACGTGTGATACAATCTTTCTATCCGGAGTCCCAACTAGACGAAGGTCATGGAATTGCTCGTCAAACCCTACCGGTTGTCATATGTCAAATTTATTCGACTCGAGTTTCTAATATCGGAAACCCTTTCCGTTATTACTACGCCTTGGCCAAGGTCTTCTAAACTCGGTCTCATAAATCACATAGGACTAACTCCTCCCTTCTCTACTAAGGGCGATAGATTCCATATAGGTGTACACCCTATTCCTACAACGAATCTACTGTAGCCAACATGCACCCACTGCAAGGACCCAAATGGCTAGGGACCAAGTGTATGTACAGTCAAACTATAGTAATCCCATTGTGAATAGTCGAGAACACCGCAGGTCAAAGGACCAGTCACACTACTGCAACATCGAGTAAGTCACTGACGAGTGAGTAGACATCCAAGTGACTTCTCGTGATGAGCACGCTCGTACCCTTGTTCTCCAACAACCACCTGCACATTCGCTCCAGTGTCCCCCACTGTTGACTCGAGACTCGTGCTACCCTAAAAGGGAAGCGACTGTTCACCAATCTCACCACTCGATCAATCACTGTCCCCCGTGATGATCCATCGATCGGGAGCATTTAGGAATTAATCACTAATGATACATGTCTCAAATTCTCAACTCTTGAGAATACGTATTCTTGGACAATCCATGGACATACACAACACGAATGAAAATAAAAACCCAATAACATTCATAATGTAAAATGTCAAATACAAAATTATATCCTAAAAAAAATATATGTGTCGGCCAAGTTGACTTTTAGGGCATACATCTAACAGTTTACTGTGAACTACTAATTATTAATTAGCTTTGAACTCACTTAATTACATGTGGAAAGCATGATCTACTATATACGAAAAGTGGTGGCTTTTATAAAAAAAACTATTTATTTACATAGAACTAGCAGAGGAAGGCCCATACATAGACTCCAAAATTATATTAAATGGAGGAAGATTGTGGCTATCCAAAACATACAGGGGATTTGTATATACTTCAATATAATTAATTATTATGCAAATAATATGTCGGTAAGGAACTTAATTAGTAGTCCCCTTATATATCCTATGAATTAGGAAACGAAGCATAAAATATAGTATCCCAAATAGTAACTAGCTACAAGAGTATACTATAGATTATAATTTAAATCTCATAATTTTATTTGGTATAGCTTTCATGCATTCACGTTTGGAATTA
>CM055075.1:26064659-26116930 GCA_029204045.2 Tillandsia leiboldiana | reverse complement strand
TCACCGCCTTGGTTCAAGGCGAAGTCCACCATTGTGCCCTCGGATGCATAGACCGTACTAAGTGAAGGTTCAAACCCGAAAGGTACCTTCCCCGAATACATGGTATAAGGGATCCGCTCTGTTTTAGTTTTTGATTTCTTTACTTTATTTGTATTTCATTTTTACAAGTTTTAAATCATGTGGGATGTTGTTTTTAATTAGTTTTTGTGATTCAAAACTTGTGTTTTGGCCTGTGCTTTTCTGGTCAGCCCAATATGCATGGGTTTGCCGAGCCCAAACCCTTTTCCTCCTCTACATGTGAGTTTTTAGTCCCACATCGGAAATTCATCACATGTAGAGTGGTTTATTTACTCCCTCTTTTGTGTATTTATTGGTTAGGATTGTGAGCAAGGCTTTCCAATACACACACGGCCGGCCGGCCTGCGCGATTTTGGATTTGGCCCAGTTGACTTTTGCCTTTAATGCCTACTTGGATTTTGTTTCTCGGGCTACCAAAGGCTTCCTTAGGAAGGGCCTTTGTGGCTGCCCGAGAAAGGACCCGTTGGAGCTGGTCTCCTGTGGATCGTGGGCTCTTTAAAAGGAGAGCATTAGAAGCTAGTGAGCTAAGAAAACAGAGACAGCTTTTTCTCTTAAGCTATAATTTTTTCCTCTCTAATTACAAGATTACACTGAGATTTACATTGCAATTTTCCTCTTGAGTTTTTATTTTGCTGGATCTTTGAAAGACGTTGAGTTCGCTACGCACCATCCGGAGTCGTTGCCGACGGGGTGACAGTGGTCTTGTATCGCTAGGGGTGATTGCCGGAGCTCGCACGTAGAGGGGACATCTTGCTTCTAGGACAGTGCTCACGCCACCCTCTACATTCACATGCTTCATCTAAACTTATCTATAATATTTTGAGTTTAAATTAAGTTTAAATTATTTAAAAGAATTAATTTGAAAAGATAAATTTTCTCCAACACATACGGAGGGGAGCTGAAGGCGACGGAGGAGGCGGTGATTTATAATATGTAAGGAGGAGGAGAGGAGAGGAGGAGGAGGAGGTGATGAGAGAGGGAGGTGGTGGACTCTTATGGTTATAAGGTGGTATGGGAGATTGAGTTGATGGGGGTGGGGTGCTACAATTTGCCATGGTCGTAACCTTTCTCATGATAGTGATTTTTTTCATGGCCGTAACGTTTGTCATGATTTTCTGTAGCAGTAGCCATACAACAAATCATCATGATAAGAAATAAATAAACTAGCTCATGATCTTCTGTAGCAGTAGCCATACAACAAATCATCATGATAAGAAATACATAAACTAGCGGCTTTGCCATTGAAAGAACCACCATCAATAGAAGCTCAGGGGCCTATCACACTAGCAATGAGGCACGATGATGCTACTAGTTTTGTTTGATCGTTGTGGCTGCATACATTAGGCACGGACTAGCTTTTATATGGGCATTGCACCAATACATATGAACTATAAGAAAAAATATAGATGGGTTCCCACTAACAATATTATACAGCTTTATTACCACTGCCTTGGGCTTGGTCCCACTAACAATAAAATTTATAAAAATAATTATAAAATAACAAAAATTTAAATGTTTTAAAAATTATTTATAAATTTTTATTAAAAAAAAATAAATTTGAAAAAAAAAAGTTTTGGTCCAATGAACTATAAAATTTGATCCATTGGGCAAAAACCACATCTCTCAAGTGTCTGCCATGAAAACCTTGGAAGGAGGACTCATGGTGAGAAGGGCCAAGAAGTGCTCTTCTCTTCAAGAGTTGACTCCAAAACCCAAAACAACTTGCCTTGGGCCTTAGGTTCGGGCCGTGGTGGCCTAGCTGCACGGCCCACACGGATCGTGCCGTGCTGGGTCGTGGGCCTGCACCTCAGCCTGGCATGGGCTCAGGCTTGCCACGTGTCGTGCCAGCCGGGTCGATGGGCCTTGCAGGAATGGCCCAGCACAGTCCGAAAATTGGATCGGGCCAGCCCAACACAAAACTACAGTAATCATGCCGAGCCACGGCCCGGCCTAGAATTGTGCCGGGCTGGGCGGCCGCCCGGCCCGTTTTACACCCCTAGGTCCAAGTTTAACTCAAGCTTAAATTAGTTATCTCAAACTAGATTATACTTTAAACATACTAAACGTGAGCTTAATTTGTTTGGCTCACTAATTTTTTACTCATTCTCACGCATTTTCAAATGATTATTTCCAAAAAGAAAAAAAAGGTTACAATATATATAAGTGTTCTCTAGAAAGTCTCAAGGAATTGATTTCTTGATCAGCGGCTTTCTAGAAATTCAAGCAAAACACTCATTGGAGTTCTATCCATGCAGTAGAGGAGCCAGACTTCAAGTACAATACAAAGGAAAATAATTTAATGAACAAATAACATAACAAACAAGACAACACAAATTAAAGACATTATTTGGTACATCCACAACTAAGAAAGAAAAGCAACAAATTGGCTTATCAAAAGGAAAGAAAAAAAAAAAAAAAAAAAAAAAAAAAAGGAGGAAGAAACTAATGAGTGTTTCAACTTCTGAATATTAATCTTCTCTCAAAATATCCAATCGACCACTGCAAGCTTTAAAAAGCAATTATTCCAATTCACGCCAGAAGTTAACACTCATTCATAAAGTAATGGTAGTGGTAGTCGAACTTATAGATGTAGAGAGGAGGAGGTGAAGGTGAGGGAGGAGGTGGAGACTTGTTTACATAAGGAGGAGGAGGGGAGGTGAAGGGTGAGGGAGGAGGTGGTGACTTATACATATAAGGAAGAGGAAGTGAAGGAGAAGGAAGGGTGGTGATTTATACGCAAATGGGGGTGGATGGGAATTAAGGTGAGGGAGAGGTGGTGATTTATAAAATGTAAGGTGTAGCGGAGATGGAGTTGATGGGGTGGGGGGTGTTACAGTTGTTTGGTGATTTTTTGCCGTGGTCGTGATCTTTCTCGCTGATGATCAAAATCATGATAGAATTGTCATGATAATTTTGTAGCAACGCCAAACAACAAACCATCAAGATAAGAAAGACATGAATTATTGACTGTGCCATTGAAAGAACTACAAAGAGCTCACTGGCCTCTACAGTACTGTAACAACAAAAGAGATCGAATACTATTTTAGTTGTATCCTTGGCTTGAATTGCATTGCGTTAAGCATGGACTAATTAACTAGCCTTTATATAGGCATTTCACCAATTCATGTGAACAAAGGAAAATTATATATGGGTTCCCACTAATTTCCAGCTTTATTATCAAGTTTATTATAATTAGATGAGAAAACAATATTTATATAATTTATATATTTTTTGTTTAATGCATCCATAGTATGATTATGTGCATTTCTATTGAATAGAAATAATGAAACATGTAGGATCCATAGATAGTTAATTAAAAGATTCCTAGTTAATTAATTGATTCTTAAGATACCTAAATTACATCAATATTTTTCTAATTCTACAATAAGTGAGCTCTTGGACTTACTAAACTATGTTCCCAGCACACTAACAATAGGATTTGCTATGGATATGTTGTGGTGCTAATTATATGTACAAAGTTGGTTTTCTTAATTACATATGAATAAAATATTCAATGTGTATGACTATCTAACTCATTATGATAGTATTTTATTTATTGTGTCGTCCTATAAATCACCCTTCGTTACTATAATATTTTTGTGGTTCAAAATCATCGAATGATCAACTATAAGCTAAGGCTCAATTTTGTTATATACTGCATTGTTTCCTATAAGATTAGTATAGGCCTGTTTGGACGCACAACATTAAATTTTTATGGAGTTAATAAACTGTGATTTTGTTTTAAGTAAGATAGGAAATTCAATAACTCAAAAATATTTTATGGTTTCAAATTTTAAAGTATTTAGATGCAATATTGCACAATTATACAAAATTTCTCTCATTTAAATTTGTAAAAATAAAATATAAAAATATGAATTTTATATTTTAAAATTAAACATTTTTATAATTTGAAATTAAAAATTAAAAATTTAAAAATTAAATTTGAAATATAAATTTGAAATTTCAAACTAAAATTTTGAAAAATTTTTTAAAAAATCTAAATTTAAATTTAAAATTTATTATTATTTTAAAATTAAACTTTATTATTTTAAAATTTAAATTTAAATTTAACTTTTTTTTAATTTTTAATTTGAAATTTGAAAATTTTTAATTTGAATTTTCAAATTTAAATCTTAGTTTTAAAATTTAAAATTTTAAATTTGAAATTTAAATTCTAATTTTAAAATTTAAATTTAAAAAATTTAATATTAAAAATTTTAAATTTTTTTAAAAAATTTTAAAATTTAAAATTTAAAATTGGGGCGGTGAGGGATTTGAAGATTAGTGATTTTTTATACAGTGTATTATGCTTACCATCTCAAACGAAACCTTAATTGATGCTAGAAAATGTTAATGCATCACATTGATATATTGGAAAATTATCTTTTAGTTATCATTGTGAGATTGGTCGATCATTGACAAATTAATGAATAAATAAAATGAGACAAAAAGACCATCTCAATCACTCAAGTTTCCAAATTAACTTTCCATTTATTAACTTTACAATTAAAGTTTGATATGAAGTACAATGATGAAAAAGTTTCACCTCTTTTTTAATCAATTATTTAATCACCATTGGTCCATGCAGTTGTGAAAACTACAACAAGCCTTCCAAAATGTCGCTTTTACAGGTTGTTGATTTATTGATATTCAAAACATGGAAAATTTTAATTAGCTCATTTATGCAGTATATGAGAATGCCCCCAACAATATATAAAGAATCATTTGTGGGGTTAAGTTGTTGATTTAATGACACTCATAATATGGAAAATTTTGATTACCCATGTACATAATTCATAATACACATGAGAATTACTTTTTGATTAGCTATATATTGATAATGTAAAAGCTGTACAAACTGTAAAATTTAGGTTTTTTTTTTTTGAGAAAAAAAAATAGCATGTTACCCGTTTTATTCATAAGATAAATGAACTAGACAACAGTAGCGAAACAGTTAGGTCTCGAAAAAAAAAAAGAAAAAAAAAAAAAGAGGGTGACGTTCCTCGAGCGTCACAAGGAATCCAAAAGGGTGATATTTTTCGAGCATCGATCGCACCCGCCAATCTGTCCCCGGATCTCCTCCACTGCTTAACAAGTCTTTTGACCCAAGTAACTGCAAGTAGAGGATCAGTAAATATATGTTGGAAGATTATTTTATTTCTAATTGACAAGATCGCCCACTAGATAGTCGATAATTCGACTAAATTTTTGTTTGTAGGCCTGGGCCCACCTCGAATCATCCACTTTTTCTATAAGCACTTGACATCATTGTCCATTCCCTCACTGTTCAAATCCTTAGATGCCTTTCACGTCACATATCTTGTGTACACGCACTTCATGAACAGATGATCAACGATTTCTGATTCAGTACCACAAAGCATACACATTATACTCTCCAACCACCTCCTTTTTAATAGATTGTCTAATGTCAAAAGTTGTCCAAACTGTAAAAGCTAGGTTATCCTTTTAGTTAGCTATTGATCAATGTATGTAATATCAACAAATATCGTTAGTTTCATTTAGGAGATTTGATCATTTCTTTTTCTTTCTTTTTTGTTTTACTGTGAACTAATAATTATTAGCTTTGAACACACTTAATTAATTACATGTGGAAAGCATGATCTACTATACGAAAAGTGGTGGCTTTTATAAAAAAACTATTTATTTACATAGAACTAGCAGAGGAAGGCCCTATACATAGACTCCAAAAATTATATTAAATGGAGGAGATTGTGGCTATCCAAAAACATACAGGGGATTGTATATACTTCAATATAATTAGTTAATTATGCAAATATATATGTCGATAGGAACTTAATTAAGTAGTCCACTTATATATCCTATGAATTAGGAAAAGAAGCATAAAATATAGTATCCCAAATAGTAACTAGCTACCACAAGAGTACTATAGATATATAATTTAAATCTCATAATTTTATTTTTTGTAAAATTTGATGAGATCAAATTTTATTTTTAATTTTTATATAATTTTGATAAGATCAAAATTTATTTTAAAATTTTTATTATATTGATTAGATCAATTTATTTTATTGTAAAATTTAATGAGATTAAATTTTATATAGTTTTTTACATAAGATGTGAATCATTGATGAGATCAATAGATATTTTTACGGATTAAAATATTGATCAAAATTAACTGTTTAGTTAAATCAAATGATTGATGAGATCGTATCGTTATGGTGATTTGATCACCTATTTTTCTGGATAATTGATAAACGGTTAATTAAAATATTCAAAATTAATTATTGTGATTGTGATGCATGAGATACATATGGGTGATGATCATGGATAGCAACCAATTTATTTTGTATGGACATGTGATGTATGATGTGTATGCGGAATTCTGTAATTTTAAATTTGTTTAAATTAAGGATTTTGTGATAGGGATGTTTTATTTTGTATGGACATGTGATGTATGATGTGTATGCGGAATTCTGTAATTTTAAATTTGTTTAAATTAAGGATTCTGTGATAGGGATGTTTGGGTGCCTGCGAGCACGAGCCAATTTTATTTAGAGACCTGCGTGTCTCAATAGATTAGAGATATAAGTAATTTTATTCTTTAATTGGGTTGTATTATGTATGGTTGCACGTCATTGGTTGATTGGTGGGAAGCCGTTAGCACACAACAAGCCCAGATCGAGACGAGCACTTGATGGCGGTCGAATCAAGGGTTGATGGTGATCGAATCAAGTTGTAGCTCCGGATTGGATCAAGAAGTTGAAGACGATCAAACCAATAACGTGCGTGTGCTTGTATTTATGACCCCTAGACCCCGATTCCAGCTCAGTGGCTCGAGCACGAATTTTCTTTTAGATCCATGATCATCACCGGTTGCATTATATTTGTTTTTATGTGCAGTTTATTTTAATTTGCATGAGATGTAAATAAATAAAATTAAATATGAGACCTAAATACAAATCTCCTCATAAATATTAAGTCGAGCCGTCTTCCATCGTTGTAGAAGTGCGGGTGTCTTTTCTGGTGTTGATTGGCACGGCTAGTTACAGTGGTCAGTTGTATTGGAAAGGCACAACCACTCTATTAGCATATGATGCTGCGGAGTAAAGATGGGGTTGGGCCCAATATCTGTCAGGTGAGGGACCCAATGACGGCTTTGCTTACGCGTTTGAACGGTGGGTCTGACTTAACTAAAGAATGAGGCCAATATCTGTCAGGTGAGGCCTACAGGACTTAGAGACCGAATATCGCTGCTATTTGCTTAAGAAGCATTGGACAAGAGTTGTCCACTCATTGGTTTTCGTGTCACTAATATCTGTTAGGTGAGGTGGTGCGGTAAATTGGTGGGACCGTAGTACCCACTTGAAACCTTTATCGAGTTGGGTTTCCGTTTCTCTACCCGAGGAGTGTAAGAGACTCGTGGAAATAGTGGGAGGTTAACGTTTGTTTTTTAAAAAATACCTAAAACAAAATTATGAAACAAATACAAATATCTAATTTGAATCTTTACTCGCTGCAGAACAAAATGTCCGCTTCCAATCCTCTTTCTCGCATTCTCGAAACTAACCTCTTAACCGGAACGAATTATAAAAATTGGCTTAGGAACTTAAAAATAGTTTTGAGTTCTGAAAAACTTAGTTATGTTCTCGACCAGAACCCTCCCACGTCACCAAACCATCAGGTAAAATGGATGGATGACGATAATAAAGTAAGGTGCTACGTCCTGGCGTCGATGTCAAATGAACTTCAACGCCAGCATGAGGATATGAAGACTGCTGATGAAATGCTAAGTCACCTCAAGGAGTTGTATGGTGAGCAAAGCCGATCAGCACGTTTTGAAGTGTCCAAAAGACTCTTCAAAGCCAAGATGCATGAAGGGCAGTTTGTTCATGATCATTGTTTGACAATGATCAAAGACCTCGAGGAGCTTGAGAAGCTCAGCATGAAAATGGATAAGGAATTGCAAGTTGATATGATTCTGCAATCTCTTCCAGATTCATATGGACAATTTATTATAAACTACCATATGAATAAAATGGACTGCACCAATGTTGAGTTATTGAACATGTTGGTAACGACTGAGGGAACCTTGAAGAGTTCAAGGGGCTCGGTTTTTGCTGTGGAGCGGGCTCCCTCTTCCAAAAGAAAGTTTAATTGGAAGAAGAAACCCGCAAAGAAACAAAAGACTTTCTTTGCGGGTTTCTTCTGTTTCTTTGCGGGTTTCTTCTTCCAATTAGACTTTCTTTTGGAAGAGGAAGCCCGCTCCACAGCAAAAACCGAGCCCCTTGAACTCTTCAAGGTTTCCTCAGTCGTTACCAACATGTTCAATAACTCAGCATTGGTGCAGTCCATTTTATTCATATGGTAGTTTACAATAAATTGTCCATATGAATCTGGAAGAGATTGCAGAATCAAATCAACTTGCAATTCCGTATCCATTTTCATGCCGAGCTTCTCAAGCTCCTCGAGGTCTTTGATCATTGTCAAACAATGATCATGAACAGACTACCCTTCATGCATCTTGGCTTTGAAGAGTCTTTTGGACACTTCAAAACGTGCTGATCGGTTTTGCTCACCATACAACTCCTTGAGGTGAGTTAGCATTTCATTAGCAGTATTCATATCCTCATGCTGGCGTTGAAGTTTATTTGACATCGACGCCAGGACGTAGCACCTTACTTTATTATCGTCCTCCATCTATTTTACCTGATGGTTTGGTGACGTGGGAGGGTTCTGGTCGAGAACATAACTAAGCTTTTAAGAACTCAAAACTATTTTTAAGTTCCTAAGCCAATCTTTATAATTCGTTCCGGTTAAGCGGTTAGTTTCGAGAATGCGAGAAAGAGGATTGGAAGTGGACATTTTGTTCTGCAGAGAGTAAAGATTCAAATTAGATATTTGTATTTGTTTCATAATTTTGTTTTAGGGATTTTTTAAAAAACAAACGTTAACCTCCCACTATTTCCACGAGTCTCTTACACTCCTCGGGTAGAGAAACGAAAACCCAACGCGATAAGGGTTTCAAGTGGGTACTACGGTCCTACCAGTTTACCGCACCACCTCACCTGACAGATATTGGTGACACGAAAACCAATGAGTGGACAACACTTGTCCAATGCTTCTTAAGCAAATAGCAGCGATATTCGGTCTCTAAATCCTGTAGGCCTCACCTGAAAGATATTGGCCTCATTCTTTAGTTAAGTCAGACTCACCGTTCAAACGCGTAAGCAAAGCCGTCATTGGGTCCCTCACCTGACAGATATTGGGCCTAACCCCATCTTTACTCCGCAGCATCATATGCTAATAGAGTGGTTGCGCCTTTCCAATACAACTGACCACTGTAACCAGCCGTGCCAATCAACACCAGAAAAGACACCCGCACTTCTACAACGATGGAAGACCGCTCGACTTAATATTTATGAGGAGATTTGCATTTAGGTCTCATATTTAATTTTATTTATTTACATCTCATGCAAATAAAAATTAACTGCACATAAAAACAAATATAATGCAACCGGTGATGATCATGGATCTAAAAGGAAGATTCGTGCTCGAGCCACTGAGCCGGAATCGGGGTCTAAGGGTCATAAATACTAGCACACGCACGTCATTGGTTTGATCGTCTTCAACTTCTTGATCCAATCCGGAGCTACAACTTGATTCGATCACCATCAACCCTTGATTCGACCGCCATCAAGTGCTCGTCTTGATCTGGGCTTGTTGTGTGCTAACGGCTTCCCACCAATCAACCAATGACGTGCAACCATACATAATACAACCCAATTAAAGAATAAAATAACTTTTATCTCTAATCTATTGAGACACGTAGGTTTCTAAATAAAATTGGCTCGTGCTCGTAGGCACCCAAACAGCCCTAACACAGAGTCCTTAATTTAAACAAATTTAAAATTACAGGATTCCGCATACACATCATACATCACATGTCCATACAAAATAAATTGGTTGCTATCCATGCTCATCACCCATATGTATCTTATACATCACAATCACAATAATTAATTTTGAATATTTTAATTAACCGTTTACCAATATCCAGAAAATTAGGTGATCAAATCACCATAACGATATGATCTCATCAATCGTTTGATTTAACTAAACAGTTAATTTTGATCAATATTTTAATCCGCAAAAATATCTATTGGTCTCATAAATGATTCACATCTTATGTGAAAAACTATATAAAATTTGATCTCATCAAATTTTACAATAAAATAAATTGATCTAATCAATATAATAAAAATTTTAAAATAAATTTTGATCTTATCAAAATTATATAAAAATTAAAAACAAAATTTGATATCATCAAATTTTACAAAAAATAAAATTTTATTTTTATTTATTTTATTTTATTTTAATTCTGCGGATTAAAATAATTTCGAATTGATCAAAATTTAATAATTCTTGAATATGGTAAAACGATTTAACAATCATTCAATCAACCAAGAATGATTTAAAATATCCAAAACTATAATTTTAATCTTAAATCACATCAGGATGGCTCCGATACCACTGTTAGGTTTTGCGCAAAAATAAACGCAGCGGAAAAAGAAATCAAATAAACAAATATGAAAAACTTGAGATCTGATCTCAAAAACACGCAAAACAGGATCCCTCATGTATCTAAGATTAAAAGGAAGAGGAAGATCTAATCTTCACCTTTGCGCGGGGAGATCTACACCGCAATTTGATGATCGTGGAATTTGGTTCTCTTGAAGCCGCACACGCGTCCAGCCTCTACGGGTATCCACACGAGATTGTTGACTTGATCGAAATTCTCACCGGGGTGCTAGCTCCCTTGCAGAGAACGTCTTTCTTTTAATGTGGATATTTAGAAAAGAGGAAGACGAGAAAAGATGACGGCTAAGGTTTTTCTTTTTTTTTCCCTTTTTCTTAAAAAAAACTCATATGTATAAAGAGGGATATAATATCTTTTATAATTATTAAGATAAACATTGAGATAAACTTAAAATTAGATTTTTAAGTTTATCTTATCCCAAATCGGTTCAGTCAATTAAATCCTAATTTAATTCGATTTGAACTCAATCCTAATTTGATCAAATCAAATCATTAATGCAACATTTGCACTTAAATCCTCTCACAACTTACTAACTATTAGTAAATCATCTCTTGCAATATTTGCACTTTAATATTCTTAATTTGTAATAATTACAAATTAGTCCAATTATCAATATATTGATAATTAAGTCCCCAGGCGATTCAAAAATCGCGATCCAACTATCCGACCAGTCACAACCTCTTATGTGTGTGACCCCATAGGTTCTATTCTATCTGGTAGTGAGATATATTGTGATCACCATCAACAATATCGATGAAACTCTTTTCAGTGGGTTAGAACTATTCAAACTCACCCTAATAAGAATTATCGATCATCCAGATAATTCTCATGAGTCCCACAATCCACCAGTGACGCCTAGCAGCATGTAGTGGCATTCCAGTAGAATGGAATACTGAACCTCTAGGTGCAGTTAACGTGTGATACAATCTTTCTATCCGGAGTCCCAACTAGACGAAGGTCATGGAATTGCTCGTCAAACCCTACCGTTTGTCATATGTCAAATTTATTCGACTCGAGTTTCTAATATCGGAAACCCTTTCCGTTATTTACTACGCCTTGGCCAAGGTCTTCTAAACTCGGTCTCATAAATCACATAGGACTAACTCCCTTCTCTACTAAGGGCGATAGATTCCATATAGGTGTACACCCTATTCCTACAACGAATCTACTGTAGCCAACATGCACCCACTGCAAGGACCCAAATGGCTAGGGACCAAGTGTATGTACAGTCAAACTATAGTAATCCCATTGTGAATAGTCGAGACACCGCAGGTCAAAGGACCAGTCACACTACTGCAACATCGAGTAAGTCACTGACGAGTGAGTAGACATCCAAGTGACTTCTCGTGATGATCACGCTCGGTACCCTTGTTCTCCAACAACCACCTGCACATTCGCTCCAGTGTCCCCACACTGTTGACTCGAGACTCGTCTACCCTAAAAGGGAAGCGACTGTTCACCAATCTCACCGGATCAATCACTGTCCCCGTGATGATCCATCGATCGGGAGCATTTAGGAATTAATCACTAATGATACATGTCTCAAATTCTCAACTCTTGAGAATACGTATTCTTGGACAATCCATGGACACATACACAACACGAATGAAAATAAAAACCCAATAACATTCATAATGTAAAATGTCAAATACAAATTTATATCCTAAAAAAAATATATGTGTCGGCCAAGTTGACTTTTAGGGCATACATCTAACAGTTTTACTGTGAACTACTAATTATTAATTTAGCTTTGAACTCACTTAATTACATGTGGAAAGCATGATCTACTATACGAAAAGTGGTGGCTTTTATAAAAAAAACTATTTATTTACATAGAACTAGCAGAGGAAGGCCCAATACATAGACTCCAAAAATTATATTAAATGGAGGAGATTGTGGCTATCCAAAAACATACAGGGGATTTGTATATACTTCAATATAATTAATTAATTATGCAAATATATATGTCGGTAGGAACTTAATTAAGTAGTCCACTTATATATCCTATGAATTAGGAAAAGAAGCATAAAATATAGTATCCCAAATAGTAACTAGCTACCAAGAGTACTATAGATATATAATTTAAATCTCATAATTTTATTTGGTATAGCTTTCATGCATGCACGTTTTGGAATTATACATTTAAAAAACACTGTTAGTCATGGTATGTATGGGTATATTATATTGATTTATGATAACATAAATTAGTATGGATTTTGTCATTTTATCCAACTGTAATATATTGGGTAATTAATGAGCTTGAAATCTTAGTGGGACCAAGCTATATGTCCTTACATCCTTGAAAAAATTCTCTAGTATATTGCTCAATGGCCTATATAAAGAGAAGGTGCATAATGATCAATACCATGCATACAAGCTTCTGATATACCTATAGTACTAATCCCATTGTTGTTCTATTGTGAGCTTCAATGGCAAGGGTAATCCATCATGTACTCCTTATCGTGATGTTTTGTGATATGGTCATTGCCTATGATCAAGACTATGACAAGCATAATCATAAATTTTCTCATAATCATGTCTATAAATCTCCGCCTCCACCCTCGCCGTCACCTTCTCCACCTAATACCTATAAGTCACCACCTCCTCAGCCCTGCTCACCTCGATCTCCGTATATGTATAAGTCACCACCTCGTCCCTCTCTATCACCTCCCCCTTCCAACCTCAATAAGTCTCCACCTCCTTCGTCACCTTCACCTCCTCCTCCGTATGTATATAAATCACCACCTTCATCACCTTCATCACCTCCTCCTCCTCCTTCATCACCTTCACCTTCCTCTCCCTCGCCTCCTCCTCCTTACGTCTCTAAGTCACCTCCTCCTCCCTCTCCAGCACCACCCCCTCCCTACATCAACAAGTCTCCACCTCCTCCTTATGTATATAAATCACCTCCGCCTCCCTCTCACTCGCCACCTCCTCCCTCACCTTCACCTTCACCTCCACCTCCACCTCCACCTCCTTACATATACAAGTCACGACCTCCTCCCTCTCCCTCGCCTCCCCCTCCTTACGTCGCTAAGTCACCTTTTCCTCCCTCACCTTCACCTTCACCTCCACCTCCACCTCCACCTCCTTATGCAAACAAGTCACCATCTCCTCCCTCTCCAACACCTCCCCCTCCTTACTATGTCTATTAGTTCTCTCCTCCTCCCTCACTTTCACCTCCTTCTCCTTACGTCTATTAATCACCACTTTTTCCCTCTCTTTCATCTTTCCATCCTTATGTCTGTAAGTCGCCTCCTCTTTGCCTTCTCTGCACCCTCCTTATATTAATGAGTCACCTTCTCCTTCCACATCACCACCTCTTCCTTATATTTATAAATCACCACCACATACCATCATTCAATTTGTACTAGTAGGATGTGACAATCTGTAACAACCCTGAGAACAGGAGGAAGAGAGGTAGAGAATACATAGATAGTAGTAGAGAGTAGTAGAGAATAAAGAAGCTCGAGAAGGGAACTCATCCTTCATTCATGGCGGATCAAGGCATCCGAGGGGAGAGCGCCTTCATGGAGAGCGAGGGGCTCAGCCAGGGGACACAGGGGTTCAGCAGGGTAGTGGTCTCTTGCGCAATCACGGCCACAACTAGGGCACCGAGGAGGAGGGCGAAAGGAAATGCTCGGCCAGTTGAGTAGGGAAGCAGAGGAGCGGGTGGAGTGTTACTGTCCAGAGAAGGAGAAGGGAACCCGGCTGAATAAGGCTCAACTGCAAGGGCCCAACTGAGGGCAGCCCAACCAAAGAAGGCCCAACACGAGGAGGTCCAACCAGAAGAGGCCCAACCCGAGAAGACCAGTAACAGGAGGCCCAACCAGAGAAGGCCCAACACCAGGAGGTCCAACCAGAAGAGGCCCAACCCGAGAAGACCAGTAACAGGAGGCCCAATCTGAGAGGCCCAACCCGAGAAGGCCCAATATCTGGGGTCCAACCGACGGGGGCCAACCCGAGGGTCGTAGTAGCATCCAACAGATTTAGGGACTATATATATAGATAAGCTACAGATGTAAAGGACAACGAAGAAATTAATACAAGTCTCCTACCTCTTTCTCAAGCTCCATCTCTCTCTCCCTCAAACCCTCAATTCTCATCTCCTTCCCCAACCATCTTCTCTAACCAAATTCTCTCCCAAATTCCCTTCTCTATCTCCAACCCTAATCCCTATCTTCTTCTCATCTCCCAACTCCTCCCAATTTACCGTCAAAATTCCCATTTATCCCACAGTTAACGACCCATCATCCCCGACGCCGTACCGGCCTCAGAGCAGCGTCATCATCGGCGGTTGCGAAGGGTCCAGGTTGTTACACAATCCTTCACTGTTATTCTCAGCCCATCCTTTTGTTTACAATACACGTCCCAACAATCTCTGATCCTCTCCTACTTCTTTGAGAGTTAAACTTTTGGCACAACATAAGAATCGATGGTTGAAATATTTGTGCATGGATGCTTAAAGAGGAGTTATCTGCCGATTTGGAACATGGCTTGGTTCCTTTCTCTTTTTATGTTCACAAGAAAACTTTAATTTGCCCCATGTGATTTAGTGTATTTTCAGTTTAGTACTCTATGATTTGAAATATTTTACTTTACTAATATGTGATTTTATTTTTATCTCACCAATCATATCTGTCATTAAGTATGATGCTAAATTGATATATTTTACAAACCATATGATAGCTATATAAAAATATAAATTTTAAAAATATTGCAATATTTGTTATTTTGTGGTTTGTAAAATATATTAATTTACTATCATCATATGGTTTATAAATTTAATTAATTTACTATCCTACTTAACAACATATCTTAACGATGAAATAAAAGTAAAATTACGTGATAGTAAAGTGAAACATTAATTTCAAATCACAAAGTACCAAATTGAAAATACACTAAACCATATATATATATATATATATATATATATATATATATATATATATATATATATATATATATATATATATATATATATTGGAGCACAAATTGAAGCTTTCCCTTATGTTTATATATATTAATTTTTTGCGAGTCAATATATATGTTCCTTTGTTTTTCTTGTCGTGAATGAGCCAAATGATGAACATTTGTGTTATGTTGTTTGCTATGAATTATGAGTATTTTAAATTGTTTCCCTCATTATGATATACTTAGATATGTTTTGCGCTTCTATTGCAAGGGTCCCAAAGAAAACGGCATTACTTTCTAAGCTAAGTTAAACATGAGTGAGCAAAGAATAGCAACTTCCCGAGGAAATGAGGCCTAGCTCGAGCCAATTATTTAACATTGGGCCTACTTTGCTACGTCACTACAATAAATCTTGCACTTAAGAATATTTTGAACAATAATTAATGACGCCTTAAAAAGTGAAGGGGGACCGGCCGTGGGGTTACCGAGCACACCTCAACCCACACAGCACACGAGCGCAGCGGAAACAGAATCTTTCGTAGATAAAAGTAGGCGAAAACGATTGTAGAAAACAAGCACGAGAATAACAAAAAAAAAAAAAAAACAAATAAGGGAATGCAAGGACACGAGAATTACGTGGTTCGGCTAACAATGTGTCAACCTACGTCCACGGGCAAGACCACCTCAATGCGTTATTCGATTAATCCACGGCACAAAAGTACAAGGAGTAAAATTGGATTACAAGAAACTCTCTCACGGAGGCTCTCCACGTTTTTCCTCTCAATTAGGATTTTTCAATGAAGCCCTAAAAAATAAAAGATGAATCGCAATAGTTAATATAACTCTAAAAACCTAATTCTAATAGGAAACGATCTCCACCGTCCATCCGAGATTTTAAATCACTTCTAGTCGTCGTCCATATCCTCTTAAGAATTATCTTTAAGATATTCCTAAATCATCCCTAATCTTTAGGAACAAGATTGGATCAAATCCATATGGGCTCGAAACATGATTTTACATAATCCAACAATTCTCCCACTTAAAAACATGTGCCGAATTTCATAAAACACAAAATTGAAGATCTTGCCAAATTCCCACTCTCCTCATGTAGCTCCAAGACCGAGAGAAGTCATACTCCAATTGAACTTCTCTCGAGTCACCGGTTTCGTTAAAATATCCGCTGGATTCGCATCTGTGTGAATTTTCAACAATGAGATAAAACCCTCATCCACCACATCTCTCACGAAGTGATAACGAATATCAATGTGTTTCGTCCGAGAGTGAAACGCCGGATTCTTCGCCAAGTGTATTGCACTTTGACTATCACAATTCACTCCCACCACATCTTGCTTCACTTTTAATTCTCCTAAAAGTCTTTTTAGCCAGATAGCCTCCTTACAAGCATGTGTCATTGCTATGTACTCCGCCTCCGTCGTCGACAAAGCGACTACCGACTGAAGCTTCGACTCCCAGCTAATAGCACCACCGCCCATGGAGAAAACATAACCCGTGGTAGACTTTCTTCTGTCTTTATCTCCTGCGAAATCTGCATCCACATATCCGACGCACTCCAAACCCGCAGAACCATAACAGAGTGAGAAATCCGCAGTACCTCTCAAATATCTGAGAATCCACTTCACTGCATTCCAATGTTCACAACCTGGATTCGCCATATACCGACTCACTGCTCCCACTGCTTGAGCAATGTCGGGTCTCGTGCACACCATGGCAAACATAAGGCTCCCTACTGCCGATGAATATGGTACCCGAGCCATGTCGGTCTTTTCTGCTTCCGTACCCGGTGATTGCTCGGCCGACAATTTTAAATGAATAGGAAACGGGGTAGAAACTGGCTTTGCGTTCTGCAAGTTGAAGCGCCGCAGAACCTTCTCCACATAACTCTTCTGTGAAAGCCAAACTTTTCTATTCTTTCTCTCCCGTAGTACCTTCATCCCGAGTATTTGATTTACAGTTCCTAAGTCCTTCATATCGAACTCACCGGCTAACTGAGTCTTCAAGATAGATATCTGGTCTTTGTTATTTCCGGCGACCACCATGTCGTCGACATATAATAACAAAATACAGAAGCTCCCGTCATTATAATCGCAAAAATATGCACAATGATCCGCTTCAAGCCTATCAAAACCCAAACTTATAATGAAGGAATCAAATCGCTTGTACCAACACCTTGGCGCCTGTTTCAAGCCGTACAACGATTTGTTCAACCGACAAACCAAATACTCCTTGCCTTTTTCGACAAAGCCTTCCGGTTGCAACATATATATCTCCTCCTCCAGGTCACCATGCAAGAATGCTGTTTTTACATCCATCGGCTCGAGCTCCAAATCCATGACCGCTGCGATCGCCAAAACAGCCCGAATAGTGGTAAGACGAACCACCGGTGAGAAGATCTCATCGAAATCGATTCCCGGCTTTTGAGCATATCCCTTCACCACCAATCTTGCCTTGAACCTCTCCACATTCCCATCTGTATCCTTTTTCACCTTAAACACCCACCGACATCCAATCGCGTTCCTTCTCTTCGGCAAATCAACAAGTTCCCAAGTCTTGTTCTTCCGAATTGACTCCATCTCCTCCTCCATCGCGCATTGCCACTTCCCAGCGTCAGTCGACTCACAAGCCTCCTTATACGAAGTCGGCTCATCTTCTTCCGCTAAAGCAACATATGCACTAACATGGTTTGCAGAAGGAATAAATGAAGTAATATAGTCATTATACCTCGCAGGAGGTCTAATAACTCTACTAGGACGCCCGGAATCCGCTGGCGACTCTACCGGTGAATTTGTATCTTCGGATGATTGCGGAGATTCCAAGTCAGGTTCATCATCAACCACTTCATCATCCTGTTGTGCTTGCTCAACTTGCACCTCATCGCACGCTTCAAAGAGCTCAATTGGAATCATAGCATCATCATCTTGCTTTTCCTTGGTGCCTTGAAAGGACCCTTCATTGAAGATAACGTCACGACTTATGACTATTTTGTGGGTAGTAGGGTCCCACAATCGATACCCCTTAACACCTTTCGCATAGCCAAGAAATATACACCTCCGAGAGTTCTTATCCAATTTTGACCTTTTCTCCTTCGGTATCCATGCATAAGCATCACATCCAAAGACACGAAGATAGGAGTAATCAACGGACTTGCCGCTCCAGACTTCTTCAGGAATTTCCAAACCAAGTGATTTTGTCGGCGCTCGATTAATCAAATAACAAGCCGTGCTCACGGCTTCCGCCCAAAATCTCTTGTCGAGTTTTGAAGTACTCAACATACTACGGGCCCTCTCCATGAGTGTTCTATTTAACCTCTCCGCTACACCGTTTTGTTGCGGTGTACCGGGTACCGTGAGATGCCGCTTAATTCCATGCTCAATACAAACTCATCAAATTCTCTTGAACAATACTCCCCTCCGTTATCAGAACGTAGGCACTTAATTTTTAAATCCTTTTCATTCTCCACAAGAGTTTTGAACTTCTTAAAAGTCTCAAACACATCGGACTTTCTCTTTAGAATATACACCCAAGCCTTTCGAGAATAATCATCAATAAATGAAACAAAGTAAGAACATCCGCCCAACGAAGTATCGGGTGGCTCCCAAGTATCCGAATGAATCAACTCGAGATGCTTCTTACTTATTTGATGTGATAGAGAAAAAGACAACCTTCGTTGCTTCCCGTAGATGCAATCTTCACAAAAATCTAATGGCGCGGACTTGTAACCTGAAAGAAGTTCACGGTTGGATAATACCTGCAATCCGCGCTCACTCATGTGTCCTAAACGGCGATGCCACACCGTTGAAGACTCCACCTTTGCGCTTGCAACAACCGCTTCTCCCACTTGAGTCTCGCCCACTAATCTATAAAGACCACCTACTTGCTCTCCTTTTATCAACACCAAACAACCTTGACATACCTTCAAGTGATCTTTCTCGCCGATGAATTTAAACCCTTGTTTGCAAAATTTTCCAAGTGATAGAAGACTTTTTCGAAGTGCAGGAACATGTCGAACATTAGAAACCGTCCGAATAACACCATCAAACATCTTGATCCGAACGTCTCCCACTCCAACCACCGGACATGCCGTGTTGTCACCCAAATAGATAACTCCACAATCCCGTGACTTATAAGAATGAAACCACTCCCTATAGGGAGTCATGTGGAATGACGTCCCCGAATCCAAGATCCAATGATAAATAAGCTCAGATCTATCCAATGCGACTAACGCATCTTCGTCTTCTGAACTAGCCGACTTAGCATCCGCTTCGGCTATATTACCTTGAAAATTATTTGAATCGGATTTACCATCAACTCCTTTAACCCGACAATCTTTCTTCACATGCCCCAACTTTCCACAATTCCAGCACTTTACTTTCTTTTTGCCCTTGGATTTTGATCTCGACTTTCCTCGATCACCATACCCCCTCTCGAAAGGTCTTCCCCGTGCTATCATAGCCTCCCCCGAAGAACTTCCTTGGCTAGACTTCCGCCTCATCTCCTCGGTAAGTAATGATGCAACAACCGACTCCATCTTAAGGGTTTCAACATGGCTCAAGTTCATAATCAAATTATCCCAAGTTTCCGGCATCGAGCAAAGTAAAATACTTGCCTTTTCTTCTTCATCAATTCTCACGTCTAGGGCAGCGAGTTTGCTCACGATAGAGTTGAATGTACTTAGATGTTCTTGTACCGGTGTCCCGTCCTTCATCTTTAGATTGTACAATTGTCGCCGTAAGAAAATTTTGTTCACCAATGACTTTCCTTCATAGAGATTTTTTAATTTATCCCAAATCCCTTTTGCGGTAGTCTCGGTCTCCACATTGAATAACACCGAATCATCCAGTGCCAAATATAGGTTTGCCAAAGCCATCTTGTCCTTCTCTTCAAATTGTTTATCCGTCATCCCTTCCGGTTTATTCTCTATTCCTTGCAGGGCGATCTCACAAGCATCTTTAATCAAAACTGCTTGCATCTTCAGTTTCCACAACGCAAAGTTCGCTCCATCAAATCGAGAAATCTCATACTTTGTCGCTGAAACTTTTCCCGCCATCGTTTCACCGTCAACGAACTACGAATAACCAAACGCTCCGATACCAATTGAAGGGGGACCGGCCGTGGGGTTACCGAGCACACCTCAACCCACACAGCACACGAGCGCAGCGGAAACAGAATCTTTCGTAGATGAAAGTAGGCGAAAACGATTGTAGAAAACAAGCATGAGAATAACAAAAAAAAAAAAAAAAACAAATAAGGGAATGCAAGGACACGAGAATTACGTGGTTCGGCTAACAATATGTCAACCTACGTCCACGGGCAAGACCACCTCAATGCGTTATTCGATTAATCCACGGCACAAAAGTACAAGGAGTAAAATTGGATTACAAGAAACTCTCTCACGGAGGCTCTCCACGTTTTTCCTCTCAATTAGGATTTTTCAATGAAGCCCTAAAAAATAAAAGATGAATCGCAATAGTTAATATAACTCTAAAAACCTAATTCTAATAGGAAACGATCTCCACCGTCCATCCGAGATTTTAAATCACTTCTAGTCGTCGTCCATATCCTCTTAAGAATTATCTTTAAGATATTCCTAAATCATCCCTAATCTTTAGGAACAAGATTGGATCAAATCCATATGGACTCGAAACATGATTTTACATAATCCAACAAAAAGTCGGTTGGTCGATTGGAAATCATCGGCTATCTCGGCTGAACTACTATAATAGGCGAAATCAGGATCAGAAGTCGACTACTTGAGTTGATAAGGAGCGTATACAAATACAAAAGGAAAGATCCTGAAGAAGGTAGGCACAAGATTTCGGGCGCGGATCATGCAACTGACACGAGATTGGCAAGTAGCACCCTACAATAATGAGCGCCGAGGATCATGCCTCGGCGCGCCAATCTTGATAATAAACATGGACGGAAAAAAATTACTATCCAACTGAGAAAAATCAATTCAGAAAAAAGTAGTTGAGTGATATGCGATAATTCCTCTTAAATTACGATATACACAGCTGTCTACGTGGTTCGGACAAATATAAATAAGCGAACCATCGAAAAAAAAGAGATCCTGTAACCTCGTAAACTAGTGAGCACACCTATTTTTTAATACCTTTCATATATGCATTTACAGATTTCCTAAATAGATTTTCATACCAGCATTTACTACTTTCCTTTACAGCTTTTCTAAGGATAGTTTTATTTTAAATTGCTCCCTTGTAACACTTCTTTCGAACAATGCAAAGCAAACCGACTGATTCAACCGTGTTGATCAATACCCATTTGTCTTAGCTCGGCTCCTTCAGGCCAAACTTTATTAAAAGTTCGATTAAGAAGAACCGGCGTAGCGGATCCTTCCTCAACCTAATCGTTTGGCACACGACACATAACATTTAGAGGGTCAATTCGGAGGTCGATCGCAGACCGGATCAGGTTAACGGTGAGCGACGCATTTCGGCCCCAACAATATTCAATCATAATTCCGTTTCCATCCTATATAAAACTATTGGCTGTCACATATTTAGATGGATCGATTGCTCTATATCCACGCGAGTAATTATGATAATTTCTCTAAATTAGATAAGTATTTTTGACGGTAATGCTTTTGTAAGTGTTTCTATATAATTATCTGTTAGAAAAAGAATATGTGTGAAATTAGCACAATTAAAAATATAATAAATAAAATATTAATTTATGCATACAAATAAAATTATATAATAATATTTCTTAAAGAAAAAGCGCCTTAACGAAATGGAACCAAAGCAAGATTCTCCTGCAACATGCAGGTTTGCACTCTGCCATTTGGTTGGATGGCATCTCTCCAACTCTACTAGAGATGGCAACATCCAACCAAATCAAATTCTCTGATTCATCTTAAAAGAATAGTACTCTACTGGTGTTAAAGTTATGTGCTTATTCCGATTTTGAACTTTCCTATGTAATCAATTCGGTGGTTGATATTCAAATTTCTGAATTCGAATTCTAATTGTTTTATATTTTTAATTAAATTTATTTTAAAATAAACTAAGTAGGTAATATGCTATTTTGGCAAAAAAATATATTAATAATTGATATTCAAAAAATTTAAAACAAAAACGAAACGAATAACATATCATCTTTCTTTCAATATATATATATATATATATATATATATATATATATATATATATATATATATATATATATATATATATTCCGGCTATTGTGTTTGTACAAACACCAAGCAATTGGTGCTTGTAAGTTTTCTACCGTTAGATTTAATCCTTTGATTAATTCTATCCTTTAGATCATACTATTTCACCAACCATCCACTAAATTCAAGGGGCCCACCATCATCCTAACCGCACATTTCTACATCCAATGATAAAAAATTCACAAGTACAAATAATTTTATACTTTTACAAACATAGAAGCTCAATTATATATATATATATATATATATATATATATATATATATATATATATATATATATATATATATATATATATATATATATATATATATTATGTTTACAGAGTGATCTATATATATATTGTGTCTCTTGAAATTTCTTTATTTTCTTTTTTGGTGAAAAATATAGATAGAGCCCCTCAACTATAGGATATTTCAAATTTTCTGTGAATTATGATCTATTCATTCCAAGCTTCTGTTAAATTATTTTTAACTATTTTTAAAATTAGATTTAGATAAATTTCATTTTTTTGGTTAAAATAGGCGGAATATTTTGTGCTACTTTCAACTAGAGGGTTTTTTTTTTTTTTTTTTTCAATGGAGCTGCTTTTATCTAAAACTATTGGTTTATTGCTTATAAAAAAAATTGTAATTCAACAACTTGAATATCTAATAAATAAATAAATTTCATATAATAATCTTGTCAGTACTCTTTTTTTTTTTTTTTGTATATATAAGTATACACCCCTTTAGGAGTGTATATCTTACACCTCATTCCATTCTGAGATAGAATAAATTTCGAGGAATGCTAGGTGTACACCCCCAAGGGGGTGTACATCCTACACCCCCACCCATTTAAGGGTGAGGGTGGCTTTTAGGGGTCACCTCAAGTGACCCCTCATCACACCCCCACCCTTAGATGGGTGGGGGTGTGAGATGTACACCCCCTTTCGGAATGTACACTTATATATTTTCGTAAATTTCACTCGCTCGATGTGACGAGTGAAATAATACCCATTCAAAGGGGTGTACACCTACTGTTTTTTTTTTTTTTTTTTTGTAATACTAAAATTCGAAAATAATTGGCTCAATCTTAGAATGAAGGTTTCTAGATTTTCAAAAAAACAATTGATTGTAGGCTGGGACATTTTTCATAAAAAAAAAATACTAAATCTATATTAAAATAAGTGGGTATTTGGTCTTAACTTCTAAAAAGTAATTTTAGGTAAAAAATTAATTTTCCATTTAATAAAACGTTTGGCAATATCATTTTCAAAATCTGATACTAATTTTCAGAATCAGTTTTCTAATTTCGATATCTAAAAATGAGAAACAACTCAAACTTATTTCTTGAAATCTGATTATGATTCAAATTTTAAATTTTATTTTGATTTTATATTTAAATTATCAATTTTAAATTTAAAATTTAGTTTTTGTATCTGAATTTTCAAAATTTAAATTTCAAATTTGAAACTTGAAATTTCAAATTTAAATTTTAGATATTAAATTTCAAATCTCAAATTTTAAATTTTAAATTTAAGATAAAATTTAAATTTTGAACATTTTAAATTTCAAGTTTTAATTTTCAAATTAGAAATTACAAATTACAAATTTATAAAATTTAAAATTTAAATTTTTAAATTTTAATTTTGAATTTTACATTTTAAATTTCAAGTTTTAAAATTTAAATATTCAAATTTAAATCTTAAATTTTAAAATTTCAATTTTAAAGATTAAAATCTTAATTTTAAATTTAAATTTATAAATTTAGATTTAAAAATTGAAACTAAAAGTTAAAATTAAAATTTAAAAATTCAAATTTTAATTTTAAATATTTAATTTTCAAAATTATATTTTAAATTAAAATATTAAAATTTTAAATTTATGTTAAAATTTGAAATTTAAATTTAAATTCAAATTTTAAATAAATTTAGTAAAAAATTATTATTTGTAATATATATATATATATAGAGCAATGCTACATGTACACCCCGAAGGGGTGTACATCATACACCTCCACCATTTTAATGGTGGCGATATTTTTTACGGGTCACATCAAGTGACCCATCATCACACCCCCACCCTTAGATGAGTGGGGTGTATGATGTACACCCCGAAAGGGGTGTACACATAGCATTTTCCATATATATATATATATATATATATATATATATATATATATATATATATATATATATCAAACAATTTTACGAAATCACTTGGAAAAAATTATTTTCTATCTAAACTCAGCCAAACGGTCTACAATTTTTAATCAAAATTAATTTTTTTTATCAAAAATAATTTTATAAAAATTATTTTTATAGAATCTAAACTAAACAGGTTCTAAGTATTGTTATTTATATCCGTTATCTAAGGATGAGAACAAAAAGAAAAAAAAAGTCAATAAAATTAGTAAAAATAAATTAATCTTTTGGACGAGAGTGTTGTAGAATTTCAACATGTTTTGAATTTTAAAACTAGCATTGCTTCTTTTTTTAAAAAAAAGAACAAAAACAATAATTGTAGTGTGACAGAGCCATTACGTAAGCCAAGTATGCTGTTACACCACAGTATTATTACAGCATAGTAGCTACAAGGAATAGTAGAATATGAGTAGAGTAGAGGAGAAGAAGGTAGAAGGAGGTGGGGGGGGAAAAAGAGTTCTGAGAGAAGAGGGAGAAGTAGCTTGTGGAAGAAGCAAGTAAACGAACCAGGAAGTCTCCAGAGGCGGTAGGTGAACACGGAACCCAAGACTAGGGTTGCATCGGAAGAGGAAACCAGTGGAAGCCAGCTCAAGTCCAAGCCCAGTGGAAGCCAGCTCAAGTCCAAGCCCATGGTCTTCATGGAGGAATACAAGTGGATTCAAGCCAAAGCAACTCACGAAGTGCACAAGGCAACGAAGGAGGCTGCAACCATGCTATCCAAAAGCCCACGACGGGGCCCAATCATTGGGGTAGTTGAGGGTTGTTACTGGGAGCCCACGACACAGCCCATTCAACTGAATAACTGTAATTAGTTACAAGAAGCCACTACCGAAGCCCACAATCATTGACAGTTACAACTGTTTTTCATTCAACTATCTCTTTTACCTGTAATCTCAGTAGTTGAGCTATTAGTATAAATAGCTATGATGTAACCGAATTAACTATGAAATGAAGCATAATCACTTTCCCAATTCAGTTTCCCAACCTCCTATCTCTCTTTCTCTCTCTAGATCCCTCTTCTCTTCCAAATCCCTCTTCCAAATTCCCTCTTTCTCCCCAAATCTCCATTAATGGAGCTCAAACCTTCATAGAATTGCACCCATCATCCTCACCGCCATCCTAGCCTCAGAGAATTCTCATCCTCGGCTGGTTGCGGATCGTCCGGGTCGCAACAAATTGGTATCAGAGCTGTTCCGATCCCAGGGATCTGAGGAACAAGCTACAAGAGATCGAAGCCACAAGGAACCAACAAAGCAACTGTGAGTTTACCCACCATTCTAAGAGCAGCAAGGATCTAAGGATCCTGAGAAGCCACTGAGCAGTCGCTCACAAATACTGGTGTTATCCGATTCCTGAAGAGGAGCAGAGTCTGATTGAGGAGCAGCAAGGATCTGAGGATCCTGAGGAGCAACTGATCAGTCGCTCACAAATACCTGGTATTATCTGATTTTCCAGAAGAGCAGAGTTAATTGAGGTAATTGTTAAACCTAAACCTCATTAATGTTTTACTGTAAGTAGAAGCATACATTCTGGGTCACTCTATTAAGAGCATTGAGATTTGAGAAGACAAAGAGTTAGAATAAGGATTCACAAGATAGGAAAGAAGAAGAACAACAAATTCAGGCCTTATAGTGAAATCACCTTCAGTGAAGACATGGCTGAGGGTACCAGACTCAAAGATCTGAGTGAACACCTCAGGATCTTGGAAGAAAGAATGCAAACTCTAGCTACTGATGGCAATCAAGAGTTACATACTAAGTTCCAGCAATTCGAGATGGATTATAACAAAAAATTGGGAGGGGTGGTGCATCAGATAGAAGAACTACAGAATGAGGGTCACCAAAGGCATGAGCAACTGATGAAATTACTTAGTACCCACACAACAGTCGCCAGCACACCCTCAGTTCCAACTCCCCCTTTTAAAGAGAGTAAGTCCACATATGATCCATGCCCCAGTCATGGCTCCAGGGTTAGTTATAGAGATGATAAGGGAAAAGGCATCCTGCCAAACCCACAGTCAATTCAAGATAATTGTCAAGCAAGCCAGACACAGAAGAATGCTTATTATATTCCTCATCCTAAGTTGGATTACCCAAATTTTGAGGGGGATGAACCCAGGGAGTGGATTAGTAAAAGTGAGCAGTACTTCAAACTTTATCAAATTCCAAAAGAGCAATGGGTAGGGGTAGCCACATTGCACTTCTCAGGGAGAGCCCACAGATGGAAGGATGGTTATTTGTTAGATAAGCCTGACATGGGTTGGTATGAATTTACTGAGGCACTGAGCAGGAGGTTTGAAGGCGCCACAATGAAAAAATTAGTAAGGGAATTTAATAAGCTGAATCAAACTACCACAGTAGAGAAATACCAAGAAAAGTTTGAAGAGCTTAGGGCAAGAATGCTGTATCTCAATCCCATATTAAATGAAGAACACTTCATCCAAAGTTACATCAGTGGACTCAAAGAGGAGTTGGTTCCCTTCATTGATCTGTCTAATCCAAAATCATTGGAAGAAGTCTATGAACAAGCAAAACTGCATGAACAAGCATTGGCAGTGATGTGGAGAAAACAAAAGTTGATTCCTAGACCTGGGAGCACACAAGGGCAAGGGGTCTCTTACCCTAGGCCCAATACTGCCAAAATGAATACTGGACAGTGGGAAGGTAACATGGGATTCAACCGCAGGTCTAATGAGGCTTTAATGGGATTTCCAAACAGTTATTTGAGCAAAGAAGAGCTGCAGGGTTATGTTATAAGTGTGGAGATAAGTTCCAAGCAGGACATCAATGCCAAGATAAGGCTTTAAATCAATTGTGTGGAGAGTTTGAAATAGAGGAAGTGTTTGATGAATCACTGTTGCAGGACATTAAGGAAGAAGATGAGGAGGAATTAACCCAGATAGAAAATTCAGAAGAAGTAGGACTTTCAGTTCATGCTTTGAATGGGGAAATGGTGCAGGAAACTATTAAGGTGCAAGGAGAGGTAGGGCATAAACCAGTAGTGATATTAATTGACACAGGCAGCACCCACAGTTTCATTGATTTCCAAGTTGCCAAGGAAGTTAAAGCAGACATCATTGCTGCCACCCCCCTTATAGTAACAGTTGCTAATGGACATAAGGTGATGAGTAAACTTAAATGTTCCAATTTCAAATGGGTAATGCATGAAGAGACATACCAAGCAGACCTAAGAGTGATTAGGTTGGAAGGGTTTAGCATAATATTGGGAATAGATTGGTTAAAAAAATGTGGAAGGGTTACTTTTGATTACATCAACCATACAGTAACTTTTAACAAAGGGGGAAAATCTGTCACTGTTAAAGGCATTCCTGAAAATGCTAGCCTTAAAACTATTGGTGTTCGACAATGGTACAAGGCAAGCCTCCAGGGCCAGTGCTGTGCCATAGCCCATTTCAATGTTGCTGTTAGTAAGAAGGAGATGGAGATACCTTCTGAGATTCAATTTGTCTTAGAGAGATATACTATGGTATTTCAAGAACCAAAGACATTGCCACCACATAGAATCCATGATCATAAGATTCCCCTACAACCTGAGGCTAAACCAGTCAATATTAGGCCTTATAGGCTTAATCATGAACAGAAGGGAGAAGTGGAGAAACAAATTGCTGAATTGTTAAAAAACAATCTCATACAAAAAAGTCATAGTCCTTATGCATCTCCTATCCTTTTAGTGAAGAAAAAGGATAACACATGGAGAATGTGTATTGACTATAGGCAGTTGAACAAGGACACTGTTAAGGATAAATATCCAATCCCTGTCATAGATGATTTGCTTGATGAATTGGGAGGATCCAAATTATTTTCTAAAATTGATCTTCGGGCAGGGTATCATCAGATTAGAATGGATGAAAAGAATATCTACAAAACAGCCTTTAGAACTCATGCAGGCCATTATGAGTTTCTTGTGATGCCCTTTGGATTAACAAATGCACCAGCCACTTTCCAATCTCTTATGAATGATGTTTTCCAACCTTATTTGAGAAAATTCATCTTGGTTTTCTTTGATGATATACTCATATATAGCCCCAGTTTGAAGGAGCATGTGAAGCATCTGGAGATAGTTCTAGAATTGCTAAAGATCAATCAGCTTTTAGCAAAAAGAACCAAGTGTTTTTTTGGGCAACCCTCTGTGGAGTATTTAGGCCACATTATAACTCAAGAATGGGTAGCTACAGACCCAGATAAAATTTCAGCCATGGTGAGTTGGCCTACACCCACTGGAATTAAAAGCTTGAGAGGTTTCTTGGGTCTCACTGGGTATTACAGGAAATTTATTAAAGGGTATGGGGGGATCAGTAAGCCACTCACTGAGCTGTTGAAGAAAGGTAAATTCCAATGGCCTGCAGTGGCCCAAACAGCATTTGAGGATCTGAAGAAAGTTATGACAACTGCACCTGTACTTGCCATGCCTGACTTCAACAAAGAGTTTATCATTGAAGTGGATGCAAGTGGACTTGGATTGGGGGCTGTTCTGAGCCAAGAAGGGAAACCAATAGCCTACATCAGTAAGGCTATAAGTCCCAGAAATCTGGGACTATCCACTTATGAGAAGGAATTCTTAGCCATACTATTAGCAGTTGCTAAGTGGAAGCACTACCTCAGCTTAAAGTCTTTTGTGATAAAAACTGACCATGAAAGCTTGAAACATCTATTAGAACAGAGAATCACCACTGCAATACAGCAGAAGGGAATGATGAAGCTCATGGGGTTGGAGTATACCATCAGGTACAAGAAGGGAAAAGAGAATTTGGCAGCAGATGCTTTATCAAGGAGAGGTTTTGAAGAGGGAAGCATCAAGGCCATATCAACTGCTATACCCACTTGGTCTATTGAAGTATCTGATAGTTATAAGGGAGATCAGAAGGTACAGCAGCTTCTCACAGCCTTGACACTACAACCAGCACTTCATCCCCATTATGTCTATCAACAGGGCATACTCAGATACAAGGGTCGGTTATACATAGACAACCAAGGGCCATTAAGACAAAAACTAATGCAACAAATGCATAACTCCTCTTTGGGGGGGCACTCAGGCATTGATAACTCTTATAAGAGAATTAAACAGCTATTCTTTTGGCAAGGTATGAGGAAGGACATTGAGAATTGGGTTAAAGAGTGTGAAGTCTGCATTCAAAACAAAGTGGATGGGACCCCTTACGCAGGCTTATTACAACCATTGCCTATTCCCAAACAGGCTTGGCAATTGATAAGCATGGATTTTATTGAATCTCTACCCAGATCAGAGAGTAAAGACACTATTTTAGTGGTGGTAGATAAATTTACCAAGTATGCTCATTTCTTGGCTTTATCTCACCCATATACAGCCTCTGATATAGCTAAACTCTTCTTTGATTCAATTTACAAATTACATGGATTACCTGAAGGAATCATTTCCGATAGGGACAAGATCTTTACCAGCCAGTTCTGGCAGGATCTGTTCAAATTAATGGGGGTGCAACTACAGATGAGTACTGCATACCACCCTCAATCTGATGGGCAAACTGAAAGGGTTAACCGATGTTTAGAGACCTATCTTCGGTGTATGTGCTTCCAAAGGCCTCGGGGATGGCACAGATGGCTTTCCCTGGCAGAATGGTGGTACAATACCTCACACCATTCTTCCATCGGGATGTCACCCTTCCAAGCCTTGTATGGGTATATACCCCCTACGAATTTGGTAATTCACCTTAATAAGGCCCTACATGCATCGGTGGAAGATTGGAAGAATGAGAGGGAACAAATGATGCAAATTTTAAAGACCCGACTACAAGAAGCCCAGAATTGGATGAAACAATATGCAGATAAAAAAAGGATTGATAAGGAGTACAATGTGGGAGAAAGGGTATATCTCAAGTTACAACCTTATCGGCAGCATAGTGTAGTAATGAGATATTGGAGAAGATAGGACCAGTAGCTTATCGATTACTCTTACCAGAGGGGTCGAAAATACACCCAGTATTCCACGTTTCTCAACTCAAGAGGGGAGTAAAGAGACAAAAGCAGCTTTCTTCAGTGGAACCAGTTGTAGGTCCTACAGGAGAGTTGAAGGCTCAGCCGGAGCAGATCTTGGGTTGCCGGCTAGTACAGAGAGGAGGACGAGCTATCAACCAGATTCTGGTCACTTAGAGCAATTTACAGCCGGAGGAAGCAACCTGGGAGGATTACTGGAGGCTTAAGAAGCTTTATCCCACCTTCGATCCTTGAGGACAAGGATCGATTGAAGAGGAGAGGAATGTTACACCACAGTATTATTACAGCATAGTAGCTACAAGGAATAGTAGAATATGAGTAGAGTAGAGGAGAAGAAGGTAGAAGGAGGTGGGGGGAAAAAGAGTTCTGAGAGGAGAGGGAGAAGTAGCTTGTGGAAGAAGCAAGTAAACGAACCAGGAAGTCTCCAGAGGCGGTAGGTGAACACGGAACCCAAGGCTAGGGTTGCATCGGAAGAGGAAACCAGTGGAAGCCAGCTCAAGTCCAAGCCCATGGTCTTCATGGAGGAATGCAAGTGGATTCAAGCCAAAGCAACTTACGAAGTGCACAAGGCAACGAAGGAGGCTGCAACCATGCTATCCAAAAGCCCACGACGGGGCCCAATCATTGGGGTAGTTGAGGGTTGTTACTGGGAGCCCACGACACAGCCCATTCAACTGAATAACTGTAATTAGTTACAAGAAGCCACTACCGAAGCCCACAATCATTGACAGTTACAACTGTTTTTCATTCAACTATCTCTTTTACCTGTAATCTCAGTAGTTGAGCTATTAGTATAAATAGCTATGATGTAACCGAATTAACTATGAAATGAAGCATAATCACTTTCCCAATTCAGTTTCCCAACCTCCTATCTCTCTTTCTCTCTCTAGATCCCTCTTCTCTTCTAAATCCCTCTTCCAAATTCCCTCTTTCTCCCCAAATCTTTATTAATGGAGCTCAAACCTTCATAGAATTGCACCTATCATCCTCACCGCCATCCTAGCCTCAGAGAATTCTCATCCTCGGCTGGTTGCGGATCGTCCGGGTCGCAACATATGCGCTCATGCGCGTACGTACGCCACTATCCCGGAGAGTATATATATTTCTTTTTATTTATATATATATATATATATATATATATATATATATATATATATATATATATATATATATATATATATATATATATGATGGATGGGATGTAGAATATACATGTCAGATGAGGTGTATAAAAATATTAACCATATATATATTAGGGGTGGCAATCCAGCTCGTTATTCGTAAGCCAGCTCGTGTTCAGCTCAAAATAAGTTCGAGATCGAATCGCTCTTAATAAACGAGCCGAACTCGAAAACGACTCGAATATATATATATATATATTACTATTTAGATTTTAAGCTATTAATTTTTTATATTTTTTTTTTTTTCAGTTTTACATCTAATAATAGAAATGAAAATCAAACTCGTTGTTCGCGAGGCAGCACGTGTTCGGCTCGTTGACATCCCTAGCATATATATATATATATATATATATATATATATATATATATATATATATATATATATATATATATATATATATATATATATATATATATAGCTTTTGTCTGAATCTTGAGATTCCGACGCAGCTTCTCCCACCAGCAACGCATCCGATTCGATAGTAAATTAAAGAGGTTTGAGAAGAAACTAAACCCTCTCTTCCTCTCCATTTTTTCTTTTTTTTTTATCTCTTTCTCTGTCTCTCTATCTTTGGTGTCTGAGTACGTTAACTGAAAGATGGAGGAGTACACTTCTTCCCAGAAACTCCCCGTCCCCGTCCCCGTCCCCGTCCCCGTTCCCGTTCCCGGCCGCCGCAACATCCTCATCACCAGCGCCCTCCCCTACGTCAACAACGTTCCCCACCTCGGCAACATCATCGGATGTAACGAACGCACTTTGCTTTTTATAAGTTTTTTTTTTTTTTTTTTTTAGATCAATTTCTTATAAACTTCTAAAAAATTTCTGGCTAACTTATTTATTTCTCTAAAAAGTACCCTTTTTAACATTCTAAACTTATTTTAAATGTATTTTTAGAGTTAAATTTTTTTAGTAATTTAGCAAAAATCATCGTTACCGTCACCAATAAAAAAAATAAAATAAAAATAAAATAATAATAATTATTATTATTATTATTATTATCTTTTTAAGTATATATATTTTTTATCTCCATCAGTTTCTTTTTTATTTGTCTTTAAGTTAGAGATAAAATAGGTATTTTAATTTTTTTAATTCTGATAAAATTTTAATGAGGTATAATTAGAAATAACTAACTTAACATATGTTAACACCGAAATATTTTTAAATAACGAATGAATATATAAAAAAATATATTTTAAAAAATAAAAATAAATAATATATTTTTGAAATATTAAGGAATCTATTATTTTTAGGCTAAATATAGAAAACTCTCGTATAAATGTCTACTTTTGTATTTATCTGTCTTTTAAAAATTTTAAAATTTAAATTTATAACACTTACTATTTTCACACCATTTCGCACGTAGGTTATATAGTATAATTGAGTGGCTACTGAAATATGAGAAAAAAATAATAATTAGTAATTAAGCAGCAGGAGATACTTTTCATAAATTTATCTAATTTGAGAAAAAATTTTTAAAAAAAATCATGCATTCCTATTGTTCTAAGAGTTTAATTGGTACTTTAGTAGGTTATTAATCTACACCGTACAATTTATGCATAAATAGTGACAAATTAAATGATAAGTGTGCTGGCTTAAGTGCTGTTACCTTAAATTTTTAAAAAATAAAATAAAAATTTTTGAAAGACATGAGAAAAATTTAAAAGTAATTGATTATAAGAGAGTTTTTTTTTTTTTTTTTTTTAATTTTAGCCTTTTATTTAATATAAATTCTACGCCATAAGTGTGTGGATGAACTATGAATTTGTTAAGGGGGGTGTGAATTTGTTTGGCAAGGAAAATATAAAGTTAGCAATTACTTTTGTTTATAAGAAAATTTAAAAAAATTGCTTCTAAACGATTCAAGCTTAATTTATGGACGGTGGAATTGAAATATGAGAAAAAAAGTGATTAAATACAGAGATGCACTGGGTCCAGGGAATGATTTTTTTTGTCTAATAATAGATAAAAAGGCTTACTAATTAAGATGAGTTATGTGGCCCAGGTGTTCTAGACATTATTCTAGAAGAAATATTGTTATTTCATATGCGGCGATCACTTTTGTCGATCGATATAATGATCATGAGTTATTTCGTCTGCACGTTTTCAAAATAACGCAATGTGAATCAAAAAAGTTTTGAGCAATACAATGAAGAGGTTATAAGGTTTAAGTCTAGATAAATTGATCCAGCGAGCCAAGATCGCACTCGGATGAATACGGATATTTAAAATTTTATCCGAATTCAAATGGAATAGATTTATTTGATGTTAAACGAATATGGATTCGAATATAGATATGAAAAATAAAAATATGATGAATTTGGATTTGGATATAGATTTTGATTGTGTCCGATCCGAATCCGAATCCGATCCGAATCCGAATTAATTTTACGTTATATAATATATGTGTATATAAATATTTGATATTATATTTAAATTTATAATTTAAAATTTTAAATTTAATATAATATATTTTGAAATATTGTAAAGAAAAAAAATAATAATTATTATTTTGGGTTTGAATTTTCGGGTTCGAATTCGGATTCGGATTTTAAATTTTTGATCGGGTTCGAATTTGGATATAAATTTTTAAACTCCGTCAGATTCAGATTCGAATTTGGATTTGGTAGTCGAGTTCGGATTCGGATTCGAAATTTTAAAAATTCGTCCCGAATCCGACCGTTGACAACCCTACCGTTGACAACCCTACTTGGAGATAGTACGTGCAGTATATAAACCTTCGCTACATCGATCTCCTAAGTTTTTCATCTCCGAGCAAACTCATATGTAGTAATTAAGTGATACAAGTTCTCACCCAAAGCCTATTTGATTTTGGGTTGACCAAAATATTGGATCGTTAGCATTAATTATTAATTTTAAATATTTGAGCCATTAAAAATAAATTATTAAAATTACACAATTAATTTATTTAAAATGTACAGATATAGCGTTATAGGTCTTGTCGGGATTCAACATAGACGTTGGATTTATTATTGTACCTTTTGCCGTTATGTTTATTATGAACTGTATTCCCATTTAATTTATTGGGCTCATCAAACTCAACTTATTAATCTTTTGAATCTATTATCATGAAGCAAGAAGTTTGATTTATTTTTAATTCATAAATAAATAGTCAATCCAGGTAAAAATAAATTCTTAAATTATATTTTATTATAAATACCAACAAGTAAAATATTTTTAATATGTAAAATTTAAAAGTCTAAGGGGCAACATATACAAAAATCGTCCAAAAGTTCGACGACATGGTGCAATTTACCCAATGCAAATTATATAGATTGATGCATAGGCTTTTCTATTTTGTTGTTATTGTTAGCTAGTTAGCTTACTTGATGTACATCTTTTGTGCTATGAAACAAGGGAAATGATACTTGTACACCCAAAACGGGGTGTATATCACACACCCCACCCATCCAATGGATGGGATGTGATGATGGGTCAATCGATGTGACTCGTAAAAAATATCGCCACCATTAAAATGGTGGAGGTGTATGATATACACCCCTTCGGGGTGTACATGTAGTATTGCTCATGAAACAATATCGTCATCATATAAAACAAATAAGCCGTTTCAAAAAAAAATAATTTTATTTTGCTTCCCAAACAAACTTCACAGATGATTAGATTGCGAAGAACCAATGTCTCTCAAAATTTGATTATCGTTTTCAAATTTATACTTCTAATTTGTTGACAGTTTTACGATACAATAAATTTAAAAAAATAATTTTAAAAAAAACAAATAGAATATGGATTGAATTCGATAAGAATAAACCAGTTAAAAAACTTTTTCTTTTAACATGATGAATTCTTGGCATTATTATAATACTTCCTTTTATCATGTAATAAAATTTTTTTTATTTGTCCGTAATTATTTTTTCTGTAAAATTTTTTTTTACTTAATTTATTATATTTTTTAGTTTTTGTAGTGTACTTGTATTTGTTAACTTAATTTATGTAATCGTTATTTTTGTTTATGTGCTCGTTGTAATGCAAACTCTATAGCCTAGAATTTGTATCTAAAATAAAACAACGAAATAGTAATGCCACTAAAACAAAGCAAAGCCTTAATATATATATATATCGACTAAATTATAAAAAAAAAAAATTTATAATATTTTTTTATTTACTCTGTTTTTTTGTTTTTTAAGAATCTACGAAATTATACATTTATTTTTACCGTCAAACTTTCGTGAGTGTACCGTTAATTTTTTAATAATATATGAAAAATATCTTTCAAATCCCATCCTCTTCCTTGCTCCTTCACCGTTCGCTGAGTAGCGCCACCTCCATTGCCGCCGCCCGCGCGGTAGCGCCGCCGGATAGCGCCGCCTCCTTTCCGACCCCATCCTCCTCCTCAAACTCCGAACCACAAACTTGCGCCGCCGCCGCCGGAAGAGCCATCTTCTCCGGCAGCAGCACTGTGGACAGAGGAGGGTCAGAGAGTGTGACCGCATGAGAGAGAAAGAGTTGGAGGAGAGAGACGGCAATGGGAAGACATCGTTATTTTGCTTGTTTGTTTAATTTCGTTGCTCCTAAAGATAATTCCGTAATTACGATACAACAAAATGTAGATTTTCGAAAAACTGAGGGTAAAGTAAAAAAACGAAATATTATAAAAAAAATTTCTGTAATTTAGTCATATATATTTTTTCCATTTTCTTTGCTCAGGTGTTCTTAGCGCCGATGTGTTTGCACGATATTGTCGGCTTCGAGGATACAATACGGTCTACATTTGTGGGACGGATGAATATGGGACGGCCACTGAGACAAAGGCAATGGAAGAGAATTGTTCCCCAAAAGAGATTTGTGACAAGTTAGCATTAATTAGCTTGTACTATATATCCTTTATTGGAAGTATAATTTTGAGTAATTTTTATATAAGTCCCTTTTTTGGACTCACATAGTTTTTAATTAGCTGCTGTTATCTTGAATTTCACATTTTGTAGATTCCTTTTTTTTTATTGTGTAGTATTTAGCTGCTGTTAAGTAAGCATGCATAGGTGGGAGCACCTTAATTTCCAGATGAGCAGTTTCTTTGCTGTTTGTATTGAATTTGATATACTTTATATAAGCTGTTTTTTTTTTTTTTTTTCTTACAGTTTGTCAGTGTGCTTGTATCTATTTGATAGTTTCTTTGTTGCGTAAACAGATACCATGCTATTCACAAGGAGGTCTACAAATGGTTTAATATAAGTTTCGACGAGTTTGGCCGAACATCTACTCCGCAGCAAACGGAAATTTGCCAATCCATTTTTCATAGACTGATGGAAAACAACTGTCTCTCCGAAAACACCATGCAGCAGGTAAATTTTAATTACTTGCAGTTTTACAGAAACTGCCAATTCCTTTTCATGCTGGCCCTTTTTGTATGTTACATTCATGTTCGCATTCTTTGCAGCTTTACTGCGAGAGATGCCAGCGTTTCTTAGCCGATCGGTTTGTCGAAGGAACGTGTCCTATCGTGGGGTGTAATTATGAGTCTGCGCGAGGTGATCAGTGTGACAAGTGCGGAAAACTGTTGAATCCAACCGAGCTTAATGATCCTAAATGTAAAGTATGTACTGCATTTCTTAAATGTCGTAAGCCCGTAACATATTCAGTTTAATTGCAATTCTAGC
The DNA here is from genome assembly GCA_029204045.2 of Tillandsia leiboldiana. Taxonomy (NCBI): domain Eukaryota; kingdom Viridiplantae; phylum Streptophyta; class Magnoliopsida; order Poales; family Bromeliaceae; genus Tillandsia; species Tillandsia leiboldiana. The sequence continues at coordinate 26,079,160 of CM055075.1, read as the reverse complement.
TCTATGTTAACATTTTGCATTTTCTTTTATAGGTATGCCGAAACACTCCATGCATTCGTGACACTGACCATATCTTTTTGGACCTTCCCTTGCTGAGTGAAAAAGTGGAAAAGTATGTCGATGAAATGTCAGTGGCCGGTTCTTGGAGCCAAAATGCTATCCAATTAACATATGCTTTGTTGAAGGAAGGATTGAAACCGCGTTGTATCACTCGAGATCTTAAATGGGGGGTTCCAGTGCCGCATGAAAAGTACAACGATAAGGTTCTAATAAATTTGATCTGCTTGTTACATCAGATACATTCCATGTTCCTGACGCTATAAATCAACATGGTACTTCAATTCTGCATCACATTTTGAAAATTTATTGATGTTTCTCTGGTATTATTATCGCCAGGTATTTTACGTGTGGTTTGATGCCCCAATTGGATATATATCAATCACCGCATGTTACACCCCTGACTGGGAGAAATGGTGGAAGGATCCGGACAATGTGGAGTTATATCAGTTCATGGGAAAGGATAATGTTCAATTTCACACTGTAAGAGCAAATAAGTTTTGCGAACTCGTATGTATATATATCGTATTCCTTTATAGATTTGACCTCACAGATTAGGCTTGGTCCATCCACTATTACTGCATGTTGGTATTCAAATATTGTTGAGCATTTCACCGGCTTTGTTCACTCCATTCTAGTGTCTTATCATTGAACTTTCCTTTCTATACAATAGGATAAATTGGTAGTACATATTGGCCCGTAATTATCGTATAAAACAAATAAAATCTAAGATAAAATGAGTTGGTGAAACATTATTCTTTTGTAGGATAATATATACATGTGTATTAATTTTCTCGAATAAAGGATGTAGTTTCAACAGTGTGATTGAACATTTACTCTTCCTCTAATATTTGTATTTGGATATTCATTTCCAGGTTATGTTTCCTTCTACCCTTATTGGAACTAGTGAAAATTGGACAATGATGAAGACAATAAGTGTTACACAATATTTGAACTATGAAACAGGTATTACTGCTCTTGTGTGATACTTAGCTACCTTTAAAATGTACCAATACATATAGACTAGTCGATGATACTTTATTGCCGACGCTAGATGATACGTTTGTCTTGCGGATTGTTAGCAAGAAATTTAAAACATATATATAGATAGGCGAAAGGTGCAAATTACGCCCCTAAACTTACTAGCTTGATTACAAATAACTCCGTACGTGCAAGTTTTGCAAATGACTTGTAAGTATCAGTTTTCTTGCAAATACACCTTCGAACTTTTAATTTGCAATGACAATTTTCGACTATGAGATTGTTTGGAAATAGCCCTTTTGATTTATTTTATTTGGAAACATAATTAATGGTGCGATTTCACCTCTTCATAATGGCAACTATGTTGTAATGAGATAGAAAGCCGAAATTGCACTCATATGTAACTTCCTCTTCCACATATCTGCTTCACAAGTACAATATGAAAGCATTATATAGTTGTATTCTTATTTCATGTAATTCTCCACTTAGCGGCGCTATCACCATATGTGAACTTTATATGTCAGCCTTTTCTTCTGTAATAATATAAGTCTTACAAAGAAAGGAAAACAACTACATCATTTTTAAAATTCATATGTAAATTTGCCCAAGTCTAAAAAAAAAAAAGAGAAAAAAAAAATCATTTCCCACTCTAAAATCCTAGGGAAGCATTTGTAACTGAATTAATCTCCATGGCGTAATTTGCAATTTTTTCTTATTTTAGAACAATTTAAAACAACTTTTATCAGTCAAATTGTTGTGATTATTTTCAAATTTGCTAAATTTCTATGTTTTGGCTAATACATGGTGATTATTTTGATCTATTTTGTCGGAAACTTGGAAGTCGAAACTAAATTTAGAAAATGCAAAAAATGCTGGAACTTCCGGAAAAGAGAGTCCATAATCTCACTCGAAAATGATACTATAACCTATCCTACAAGCATTGATCTTAAACAAATATCATTATGTTTATAAACCACTGCAATGATCATGTCGGAGCTTATTCTTGATCTAATGAGTTCAGTACTATGATTCATTTTCATTTGTTTTTTGAGTTTAAGGTAGCATGCTGCTACTTTATTCATTAAAGGGTATGAATTAGGCTACAGTGGGAGGCAGCTGGGCCTCAAGAGAAGAAAAAAAAAAGAGGAAAAACTAGCAGCGGGGCAGGGCCCACAAGTCCCTAAGAGATCGAATCTCAGAAAGCAGGCATCCCTGCGGTTTTTACAAATTGTCAAAAATTCTTCTGTTTCATTCTAGCCAAATGGTCCACCATGCGGCAGCGATTGTCTTAGCTCACGTCCCCCTATTGCTCCTCCCTTGAGTCTGCTAGCTTTCCAAAATCTATTAGACGAATAGCAGTTGTTGAGAAATAGTATGTTCAAGATCAATCCTTGAAGCACAACTTTGTTGTTTTGGCATCGCATAAAAAAATAGTCAACTGTCTCAAGCTCGTCCAGGCAGAAAACACATTTGTCGTCTCCACTCCAACCCCTTTTGAGCAGCATATCCTTTGTGAGCACTTTACGTTTTAGTACTATCCAAATGAAGATCTTGACTTTCAACGGGGTTCTAATCTTCCACAGTTATGAAAAGCTCCTATCCGATACTCCGCCATCTTCCTTTTCATTTGTAAAAGTCTAATTTGGATGGTATGCTTTCCTGTCTTTGCTCCATCACAATATCATAAGAAGCACATAGTGTATTAGCCTGTTAGAGGAATTGAGATGATGCTATAAGTTTAGAACATCAAGCACTCATTTATCTCTCTGTAGTATCAGTATTATAATAGTCAGATGTACATGTTGAATCTCTGGCTATTTTGTACGCATTCATTGATTTCATGATCCTCAGGAAAGTTCTCCAAAAGTAAGGGTATTGGAGTTTTCGGCAATGACGCGAAGGATACAAATATTCCTGCAGAAGTATGGCGGTACTATTTGCTCACCAATAGGCCTGAGGTAACCTTTTGCTGTAAATTAGTTCAGGTGATCAGGAGTTTCATGTAAATCTTTGCGCCTTATGATCAGTAATTTGATTTTCTTTCCCTTGATCTAGGTGTCGGATACATTGTTTACATGGGCAGATTTGCAAGCGAAACTAAACAGCGAGTTGCTAAGTAACTTGGGGAATTTTATCAATCGTGTATTAAGCTTTGTCGCCAAGCCACCAGGTCAATCTTCGTCTACGCAGAGCTGCTGTTGCTTGATACACAATCACTTCTTGTTTGTACTGTGAATCTTCATGACTTGCTGTTAATTAGTGAAAAAGATGTTGCCTTTTTTTTTAAAATGTAAAGGTGGTGCTGATCACCATTTTCTAACTTTGTGCATTTTATCCTTTATGAAGTTTAATTATAAGGGTCTCTTCGTATACTTTTCTTGCAACTAAAATGTCAATATATGTTGTAACATTGGCACTCATCTTTTCTTTCAGGAATTGGATATGATTCACTTATACCTGATGCTCCTGATGCAGAGTCGCATCAACTAACCAAGGTTCTTGCGGAAAATGTTGCCAAATTGATCGATCAATATCTTGATGCCATGGAAAAGGTAAATCAGTTGATTTGCACAACACCGTCCTGCTTAATTAGGAACTGGAGCTTTAGGTAAAATAGAACAATTTTGTTACCATTTGTGGCATGATGAGACATCTACCCATCTACTGTGACAGGTCAAACTAAAACAAGGCCTAAAAACTGCAATGAGCATTTCTAGTGAGGGAAATGGATACTTACAGGTTACTATCGATATGCTCGGTGCGTTTTGGATTAAACACTTGTTGTTAATACCATTATGCTACTCTCATAATCAATGTTTCATGTAGGAGAGCCAATTTTGGAGGCTTTACAAAAAAGATCCATCTTCATGTGCTATTGTAATGAAGACTTCGGTTGGACTTGTTTACCTTCTTGCATGTTTATTGGAACCATTCATGCCTTCCTTCTCTAATGAAGTATATACTCTTTTTTGTTCTTTCGAACCTTATTTATCCTTTCTGGTTTTGTTATGAATCTTACACCTTTTTCTTTAATTGCATACAAGGTGCTGGGGCAGCTTAATTTATCTCCAGATGCACACCTCTCTTTCAGTGATGAGAAAGGAGACATAGAGAAGGCAAAAAGGCTGTGGGATCTACTACCTTCTGGTCACAAAATTGGGAAACCTGAGCCACTATTTAAGGAGCTAGTATGTGTACTTGCTTGTTCAAAATTTTGTCGATTCTTGTCTACGCATTCTTTACGGCACATAAAATTGTAAATTGTTTGTGTTAAACAATGCAGAAGGACGAAGAAGTAGAATTCTTCAGACAGAAATTTGCTGGCAGTCAAGCTGATAGGATTACAAAATCGGAAGCTGATGCCCAGAGGATTGCTGAGCAACTGAAAACTACAAAAATAGCAGGTTGAGCTGCATTCTATCTTATCGATAAAGTCATTTATCTTTCTTAACCTTTTATTAATTGGTCGCACTATAAATACTATCGGAGTGTGATACTGCTTGGCTAAATTGATAATTAGTGTGTTATTTATTCACAATAATCTATATTGTTTTGGTGTTAAACAAATATGTACCCTTTCATAGATGCCCTCCAAGTGCTTGAATTTATCAAATACTCCGAAACACCCTTGAAGGTTCCATAAGTGCTCCTGAAAATGCACATGTGATTTCGCAAATGCCCCTTGCAAAGGGCATTTTTTAAGTCTTTATCTATCTCTGCTGGTACACTAATGATATTCAAACTTTCGAGGGGTATACGTTAAGTTTGATGCTTCTGAGAGTAATGGTTGATATTAGTCCATTAGTTTTTACCAATACTAGAGGAGAATGAGATAACGATGACGACGGCCATGAGGCACTATCATAAGATCTTTATTTTTCAAATTATCTGTGGTGTTACCATATATATTATTACCCTATATAGAATAGTAATATTTATGTTATCATATATATCATAATAAAAAAGTAATATATGTGGTAACATAAATATTACTATTCTATATGGAACATAGCAGTTACCATTTTCAAACTTCTTAGAGGACAACAACATATCAATAAATTAATGTCTTGATAAAAAGACGAGGCATCAGCGAGATTTAATTCATGTCAAGCGTCGGTCGAGGTAAACAATCAAAGTAGATTTTAAACTTACTTTCAATAAAGAAGATCAGGTACTAAATTCGAGCTTTACTAGACTTCCACGTATTTTCAGTAATGCTGTAGAAAAATTACTTGTGCAAATATGCTGCTGTAGTGTTTTGGTTCCTGTACTCAGCAGCAGGGGTTGATAATTGCTGAAAACCATTTTCTGGTTCTCCTTAACATAAACAGTTTTGGGACAATCATTTTCAGAAAATCATAGCACTTGAGCTTAGGAGCTTTTTGCTGACACATTTGGAAACTCAGGAACTTTTCAGAGCAGCAGATATCAGATTCATGATTTAACTTACTATGCAAAAACAGCACATATTGGTGTGACATAGGATAATTGGTGTTTCTTTACGAAACAGTTCTTAAATTTCAATCCTTGTAATTTTGTTTATTTTTGTTAATCAATATTTTGACTTGGACCCAATATATGATTTACTGGCTCCATTAGAAAATCACAATAAATTCAGAGATTCGGCGAGAATTAATCGCACTCTGTTGCCGGTTCTGGCTTATGATTAATCGGATTAAGACTCGGACTATGGAGGCTATATAAGCATGGTAAGAACTGGAGGTGATCATCATCAATCCTCATCAACACAAGAGAATTTTCATTGTTTAGCTTTCTTAGTTTCGGCAGGGTAATTATAGAGGTGTCACTTAGTTTCCTTAGTTTTGTTATCTTTGGTTTTCGTCTTCACCGAGATCCACATCGACATCCAAAGATTCAATCATCCTTAATAGGCTGAAACCTCATGTCATCACCAACAAGCCCCCCTCAAGATCAAAATCTTTCTCTGGTTAGTCTTAAGGAGTAAGGTCCGCATCAAAGACAACCCCTTAAAAGGGGATGGACAGGGGATGGCTGCTGTGTACTTTGCCTGGACGAGCCAAAGACGGTCAATCATCTTTTCTTGGGATGTCAGTTTACTAGAAGTATTCTCCAAACTTTGCTTCTCAATGTTACTTCCCTTAACTACTCCACTACGGCTGCCTCCCTTTGGAACACCGCTAGTCAGCGCTGTGGCTCGATGCGGGACAGAGAGCTTTTGCGGATTGCCTCAGTATGGTGGGCAACTTGGCTTGAGCACAACAGGCGGATTTTTGACAACCGCAAAAAGACGGCGGGGTGCCTTAGCAAGGAGGTCCGTGATTGTGTAAGCTGGTGGGCTCATCTGGCTCTGTAATGTTTTGGAATGTGTGGAAGTGGGTTTTTTTTTTTTTTTTTTTTTTTTTTAGGCCCAGCTGCCTAACCCTGTAGCCTAATTCATCTCCCCTATGAATGAAGCGGTAGCATGCTACCTTATCTCAAAAAAAAAAAAAAAAAAAGTTTCTTGGTTGAAGGTTCATGCATTCTACATCCTAAAGCATTATTAGCCGAAAGTCCAACTTAGGCCAGAGGATGTTTCTGCTTCAAGGCCAAATTTGTCATGTTCTATCTGCTGAAGCATTTTTAGCTGAAGCATTCTTGATTGAAAGGTCCATCTAGGCTCTATCTGCAGCATTCTTGGCCTAAAGTCCACCTTAAGCCAAGGTGTTTCTACTTTGAGGTTGAATCTGAAGGGGAAACCGGCCGTGGGATTACCGAGCATACCTCATCCACACAGCACACGAGCGCAGCGAAAACATGATCTTTTGTAGATGAAAATAAACGAGAATGATCGTAGAAAACAAGCACGAGAATAACTAAACAAATAAAACGAATAAGAAAATACAAGGACACAAGATTTTCGTAGTTCGGCCAACAATGTGTCGACCTACGTTCACGGATAAGACCAGCTCAATGCGTTCTTCGATTAATCCATGACACAAAAGTATAAGGAGTAAAATTCGATTACAAAAAACTCTCTCACGGAGGCTCTTCACGTTTTTCCTCTCAATTAGAATTTTTTTCAATGAAGCTCTAAAAAATAAAAGATGAATCACGAGAGTTAATATAACTCTAAAAGCCTAATTCTAGTAGGAAACGATCTCCACCGTCCATCCGTGTCTCCGATTCATTTTAAAATATTACTAAATCATTCATAATATTTAGGAACAAGATTGGGATTAGGATCAAATCCAACCTATTCAACCCATCGCGGAGTTAAGTACCGTGATATCGACTCGAAACATGATTTTATATAATTCAACAGAATTGGCTGCTGAAACTTCTACAGCCGATTACTGATGAAATATATAAAAAGAGCACTGCATGTACTTGCTGGTTTTGTGAAGATGTACTAATGCAGTTACTGAAGATTTATGCCTCTCATTTCAATTACTGATGATTTATTGCAAAAATGCATGCTTATTCTAACTGAAGGGTCAATGCCTCACAATTGAATCCGATGCTTGTTCTCTGAGTTGGCATGCTATTTTGCTTTCGAGATCCAATTGGCAGTGTTCAAGATGCAGTGTTGTTTCTTTCAGTTCTTATTGAGTTTGGGCACTAATTATGTTTACTCGCTTGAACTGGCTAGTGTAGTTTGGTTTCTTAATCTGGCATCTACCAGGACGGCTTCGTCGACTCGTTGCTTCGGTATGGTACAAGTGGATTTGATGATTTCTTGTTAGCTGTCTGGCGTTGACTGAAAATTGGGAAACAAGGGAAATCAATGGCGTCAATCTTCGTTAATTATTTGCGGCATATAAATGACTTGGAGTTGTGCTTCTTTGTTTGAGCTGTGCTTCTCTATTTATCACTTTGAGCTGGGAAACAAGGGATAGGAAGGACTTTGAGCTATGATTCTCTGTTTATCACCTACTGCTAACTGCTTGTGGCTTATGGTTCGGGTCTGGAGTTTATTCCCTGTGACGGCTGTCTGCGATCTCGAATGACTCATCTCGCGCGGTTCACCTCGGGTTTTCCGTGGGATGGTATTCATGATTCAGATGGGTATTTGTATGTTGATGGGTGTATGTGGGTATCAGGTATTGCGGATTCATGACTTCCAATAGACGCAAGCATCTATTGTTAATTACCCCCATGTGATTGGGGCACCTTCGATTAAGAGACCTTTGCGGGGAGGATAGAATAAATCGTATCCTAATGATTGGACAAATCCTAAGTATATGTGTTAGGATTTAGCTGGGTTTGCAATTGATTAGATCGCGATTATATGAGTTGTGGACTAGTCGATATTAAACTCTAAGTATATGTGTTAGAGTTTAATTGGATTCAATTGGCTCTAAGTATATGTATTAGAGTCCAATTATATTTGATTCCATATTTGGCGTATGTTCCAAAGTGGAGGCATGACCAAACCTCAATGATGTGTATTGAGGTGGGTCGGATTTGATGCTACTCGAAAGTAGGAGATGGCTAAGTCCTATATGTATTAGGATTGGCCGAGTTTGATATATTTTTCACTCTAGTTATATGTGCTAGAATGAGAGATTGACTAACCCTAAGCATATGTATTAGGATTAGTTGAGTTGATTTGGTTGAACTCTAAGTATATGGGTTAGAGCTCGATCAAATTTGATTTGACTAAATTCTAAGTATATGATTTAGAATCCAGTCGGTTTGAATATGATTTTGCCTTAATTATATGTGTTAAGGCGATGAGATTGAATGGGTTTTGGGTTTTGTTTATGAATTGGATTGGGCTTTGGGTTTTATTTGTGGGTTGGAATGGGTTATCAGTTTTATTTGTGGATCAAATGGGTTTTGGGTTTTATTTGTGGGTTAGAATGGGTTATCGGTTTTATTTGTGGATCAAATGGGTTTTGGGTTTTATTTATGGACTCGGCTTATATTGTATATGGACTGGATTTGGGACAGTATGTGGACTGAGCCTATATCATATGTGGATTTGATTCAGTGCCCACATATGGTCTGGATTTGGAACCCGTATATGGATTGGGCCTTACGTCATATGTGGATTGAATTTGGGATCCGTATGTGGGTTGGATTTGGGACCCGCATATGGATTCGGCCTTATGTCATATGTGGATTGGATTTGAGATCCGTATGTGGATTGGATTTGAGACCCGTATGTGGATTGAATTTGGGACCCGTATATGGATTGGGCCTTATGTCATCTGTGGATTGGATTTGAGGTCCGTATGTGGATTGGATTTGAGACCCGTATATGGATTGGGCCTTATGTCAAAAGTGGATTGGATTTGAGACCCGCATATGGATTCGGCCTTATGTCATATGTGGATTGGATTTGAGATCCGTATGTGGATTGGATTTGGGATCCGTATATGGATTGGGTCTTATGTCATATGTGGATTGGATTTGGGATCCGTATGTGGATTGCATTTGGGATCCGTATATGGATTGAGTCTTATGTCATATGTGGATTGGATTTGGGATTCGTATATGGATTGGATTTGGGATCCGTATATGGATTGGGTCTTATGTCATATGTGGAAGTTCGAGGCCTTCATATGGGGTGAGCATTATTGAGTTCATTTATTAGTCCTTTTTGAATCAGACTTAGGCTACAAGTTGATTAGGACTCGTCTCGATTCAAAGAAATTCCTATTTCAATATCCCCTTTTATTTTATTTGCCGTCCGAAGAAAATTTTTCTAATTTTATCTTGGGATCCGGAGAAATACCGTTATTTTTATTTTGATGTGGGGTCCTATGGAATTCCCTTTTTTTTGAAATTATTTGGGATCCGAGGGAGTTTCTATTTTTGAAATTATTTGGGATCCGAAGAAGAAATTATTTGGGATCCGAAGAAGTCCCATTATTATTTTTTTCTGACTTGGGATCTGAAGGAAATCCGCTTTGATTTATATCTGGGATCCGAATTCGCTTTGACTTAACCTAAGTTCGGATGTCTGAAGAAATCATCCGAATTGGTTTTGGGTTTATGTTGACTTTCTTCTTTTTTTTTTTTTCTTTTCTTTTTTTTCTTTTCTTTTTCTTCCTTTTTTTTCAACCTGAAGTAAGGGGCGTCCGGAGAAGTCCAAACCGGCTTTCAAAGAAATTTATTTATTTTTTTTTCTTTTTCTTTTTTTCTTTCTTTTTTTTCTTTCTTTTCAGCCTGAAGTAAGGGTCGTCCGCGGAGTTCCCGTCGTCCGCGGAGTTCCCAAACCGGCTTTCAAAGAAATTAATTTTTCTTTTTTTCTTTTTTCTCTTTTTTTTTTTTTTTCTTTCTTTTCAACCTGAAGTAAGGGTCGTCCGCGGAGTTCCCAAACCGGCTTTCAAAGAAATTAGTTCATTAATTTTTCTTTTTTTCTTTTTTTTTTTCTCTTTTTTTTTTCTTTCTTTTCAACCTGAAGTAAGGGTCGTCCGCGGAGTTCCCAAACCGGCTTTCAAAGAAATTTATTTATCTTTATCTTTTTTTTTTTCCTCTTTTTTTTTTGAACCTGAGAAATACGTCTAAAAAAAAAGGCGGAGGAGTTGAGGAAGTCGCTCGGAGTTGCTGAGGAAGTCGATCGGAGGAGTCGAGGAAGCGCTATTTCTCCTTCTTTTTTTTTTTTTGCGATGAGAGATATGTAGTGGAGTTTGCGATGAGAGATATGTAGTGGAGTCTGAGATATGTAGTGGAGTCTGGGAGGAGTTTTTTTTGGTGGAATATGGGAGATTGATTTTTTTTTTTGCGGTGGGATATGGGAGGTTATATTTTTTGTGGTGGAATATGGGAGGTTGGTTTTTTTTGTGGTGGAATATGGGAGGTTGATTTTTTTGTGGCGGAATATGGGAGATTATATTTTTTTTGTGGTGGAATATGAGAGGTTGGTTTTTTTTGTGGCGGAATATGGGAGATTATATTTTTTTTGTGGTGGAATATGGGAGGTTGGTTTTTCAGACCGGCAAGAGAAAAAAAATTCCCTTTATTTATAGTGGGGAGTGGTAGAGAAATATCGCGTGGGTTTGTTGGGATTTGTTAAGGAGGTTGGCGAGAAAATGCGGGTTTGTTGAGAAACGACGTGCGTGGGTTCGTTGAGAAAAAGGCGAGATTCAAAATTTGAATACATTGAGGAAGTTATTATATTCAAATTTCAAATTTTCAAAATCGTTAAAATTAAAATGTTATGTTCAAATTTCAATATGTGTTCAAATTTCAAAATTGAATGGTTATGTTCAAATTTGAGAGAGTATAGTTGTATTTAAATTTCAAATTTCAAATTTCAAATTTCAAAACTGAATATGTTATGTTCAAATTTGAGGAAGTATGGTTGTATTTAAATTTCAAATTTTAAATTTTAAAATTGAATATGTTCAAATTTCAAAATTGAACGGTTACGTTCAAATTTGAGGAAGTATGGTTGTGTTTAAATTTTAAATTTCAAATTTCAAAATTGAATGGTTACGTTCAAATTTGAGAAAGTATGGTTGTATTTAAATTTCAAATTTCAAATTTTAAATTTCAAAGTTGAATATGTTCAAAATTGAGAAAGTATGGTTGTATTTAAATTTCAAATTTCAAATTTCAAAATTGAATATGTTCAAATTTCAAAATTGAACGATTAACGAACGAGGAAAGTTCAAAATTGAATTGAGAGATATTTTAAAATTTGGTTGGAGATTTGAATATGAATTTGGATAAGCCGGTTGAAAAATATTTTGAAATTTGATTGAAAATTCAAAATTCAATTTGAATATAATTTTTTTGAAGTTAAATTTTTAAACAAAAAGTTTACTATAATGTAAGTCCCGCTGGGCACAAAAAAAAATAGGATCCGACTTAAAAATCGACGGAGCTTTGATGAGACCCATAAGCTTGTGTTCACAAATGGCCTATTAAAGAATTGAATTTGTTGGACCCAAATATGTTAAAAATTTTGGGCTTTTACGGGGCTTATATAGACAAATCAATATTACGGACCAACCATAATCTTTTCCCGTATTTTTTTTTTATTATAATTTTTTTTTATGCCAACAAATGCCCCCCATCTTTTCGTTGTACGAGGCACGAGTATGGTGAAAAGATGCACGTTCAATTATTTTTTTTCTATTCATTTTTTTTTCCAAATATTTTTTTCCATTTTTTTTGTACGCATCCAATTTAATTTCTCAGTTTAATGACATGGCGGTCGATATAAATATGGGTTGCTCAGTTTAGTGACATGATGGTCGAATGGGTATTGGTCGCTCAATTTAGTAACATTGCGGTCGATATGGGTATGGGTTGCTCAGTTTAGCGACATGGCGGTCGATTTGAGTATGGATTGCTCAGTTTAGTGACATGGCGGTCGATTTGAGTATGGGTTGCTCAGTTTAGTGACATGGCGGTCGATATGAGTATGGGTTGCTCAGTTTAGTGACATGGCGGTCGATATGAGTATGGGTCGCTCAGTTTGGTGACATGGCGGTCGATATGTATATGAGTTACTAAGTTTAGTGACATGACGGTGTATTTGATATGTGTTGCTCAGTTTAGTGACATGGCGGTCGATATGAGTATGGGTTGCTCAGTTTAGTGACATGGCGGTCGGTATAAATATGGGTTGCTCAGTTTAGTGACATGGCGGTCTATACGATTTGTATTGCTCAGTTTAGTGACATGGCGGTCTATATGATATGTGTTGCTCAGTTTAGTGACATGGCGGTCTATATGATATGTGTTGCTCAGTTTAGTGACATGGCGGTCTATATGATATGTGTTGCTCAGTTTAGTGACATGGCGGTCTATATGATATGTGTTGCTCAGTTTAGTGACATGGCGGTCGATTTGAATATGGGTTTGCTCAGTTTATTGACATGGCGGTCGATTTGAATATGGGTTTGCTCAGTTTAGTGACATGGCGGTCGATATGAGTATGGGTTTAGTTAATGACTTTCCGGTCGTTTGAAATTGGGTTTAGTTTAATGACTTTTCGGTCATTTGAATTCGGTTTAGTTTAATGACTTTTCGGTCGTTTGAATTTGGGTTTAGTTTAATGACTTTTCGGTCGTTTGGAGTTGGATTTAGTTTAATGACTTTTCGGTCGTTGGAATTGGATTTAGTTTAATGACTTTTCGGTCGTTTGGATTTGGGTTTAGTTTAATGACTTTTCGGTCGTTTGGATTTGGGTTTAGTTTAATGACTTTTCGGTCGTTTGTATTTGGGTTTAGTTTAATGACTTTTCGGTCATTTGGATTTGGGTTTAGTTTAATGACTTTTCGGTCGTTTGAAATTGGGTTTAGTTAATGACTTTTCGGTCGTTTGAAATTGGGTTTAGTTTAATGACTTTTCGGTCGTTTGTATTTGGGTTTAGTTTAATGACTTTTCGGTCGTTTGAATTTGGGTTTAGTTTAATGACTTTTCGGTCGTTTGGAATTGGGTTTAGTTTAATGACTTTTCGGTCGTTTGAAATTGGGTTTAGTTTAATGACTTTTCGGTCTTTTGGATTTGGGTTTAGTTTAATGACTTTTCGGTCGTTTGGAATTAGGTTTAGTTTAATGACTTTTCGGTCGTTTGAATTTGGGTTTAGTTTAATGACTTTTTGGTCGTTTGAATTTGGGTTTAGTTTAATGACTTTTCGGTCGTTTGAAATTGGGTTTAGTTTAATGACTTTTCGGTCGTTTGGATTTGGGTTTAGTTTAATGACTTTTCGGTCGTTTGAAAATTGGGTTTGTGAGTCGATTAAGTTGACTCAGCAGCTCGGTTTGAACTCTTGATTTGTTTCAGTTCGGGTGGAGCTGGCTTGCTTGATTTGGATCATCCCTGAAGTTTGATTTGAACCTTTGTTCAAGTTGGGTTCAAATTGAATTGGTTTGAACCTTTTGTATTTGACTTGGGCTGAGCCGGTTTAGGCTTTCACTTGATTTGTCCCTTTTGAATTTGATTTGAGTTGAACCGTTATACTTTGGTTCAGAACACTTTGAGACATGGTTTAGGTCGAACCCGTATGACTTAGTTCGAGACCCTTTGAATTCGATTTGGGTCGGGCCCTTATAGTTCGGCTCAACTTGGACCCTTTCATAGTTTGATCTGGTTCGGGTCATAATCTTATGGTTTGGTTCGAGATCCGTTTGAGTTTGATTCAGGTTGAGCCACCTTGGGGTTCGGCTCAACTTAGAATCCCTTTGCATTTGGTTTGAATCAAACTCTTGTGATTTGGTTTGAAATCCGCTTGAGTTTGATTCAGGTTGAGCCACCTTGGGGTTCGGTTCAACTTAGAATCCCTTTGCATTTGGTTTGGATTGAACTCTTGTGATTTGATTCGAAATCCGTTTGAGTTTGATTTGAATCGCCATCTTTGCGGCTTGGTTTAGAACTCTTTGATTTTGATTTGGGGTCAAACTGGTTCATGGCCTGGTTCAAGTTGCATATAGTTCCGTCCAGATTCGATTTAGGTTGAATCGACTTATGGTTTGATCCGGCTTGGCTTGATCCTTCGGCGGTTCAGTTCAGGTTGAACCAATTTGTAGTTCAAGTTGAAA
>CM055075.1:26050707-26064559 GCA_029204045.2 Tillandsia leiboldiana | reverse complement strand
TTCAACCTGAAGTAACGGTCGTCCGAGGAGTTCCCAAACCGGCTTTCAAAGAAATAATTTTTCTTTTTTTCTTTTTCTCTTTTTTTTTTTTTTTTCTTTCTTTTCAACCTGAAGTAAGGGTCGTCCGCGGAGTTCCCAAACCGGCTTTCAAAGAAATTAGTTCATTAATTTTTCTTTTTTTTCTTTTTTTTTTTCTCTTTTTTTTTCTCTTTCTTCAACCTGAAGTAAGGGTCGTCCGCCGGAGTTCCCAAACCGGCTTTCAAAGAAAGTTATTTATCTTTATCTTTTTTTTTTTTCTCTTTTTTTTTGAACCTGAGAAATACGTCTAAAAAAAAAAGGCGGAGGAGTTGAGGAAGTCGCTCGGAGTTGCTGAGGAAGTCGATCGGAGGATCGGAGGGAGTTGCTGAGGAAGTCGATCGGAGGAGTCGAGGGAAGCGCTATTTCTCCTTCTTCTTTTTTTTTGCGATGAGAGATATGTAGTGGAGTCTGGGAGGAGTTTTTTTTGGTGGAATATGGGAGATTGATTTTTTTTTTGCGGTGGGATATGGGAGGTTATATTTTTTGTGGTGGAATATGGGAGGTTGGTTTTTTTTTGTGGTGGAATATGGGAGGTTGATTTTTTTTGTGGCGGAATATGGGAGATTATATTTTTTTTGTGGTGGAATATGGGAGGTTGGTTTTTTTTGTGGCGGAATATGAGAGATTATATTTTTTTTGTGGTGGAATATGGGAGGTTGGTTTTTCAGACCGGCAAGAGAAAAAAAATTCCCTTTATTTATAGTGGGGAGTGGTAGAGAAATATCGCGTGGGTTTGTTGGGATTTGTTAAGGAGGTTGGCGAGAAAATGCGGGTTTGTTGAGAAACGACGTGCGTGGGTTCGTTGAGAAAAAGGCGAGATTCAAAATTTGAATACATTGAGGAAGTTATTATATTCAAATTTCAAATTTTCAAAATCGTTAAAATTAAAATGTTATGTTCAAATTTCAATATGTGTTCAAATTTCAAAATTGAATGGTTATGTTCAAATTTGAGAGAGTATAGTTGTATTTAAATTTCAAATTTCAAATTTCAAATTTCAAAACTGAATATGTTATGTTCAAATTTGAGGAAGTATGGTTGTATTTAAATTTCAAATTTTAAATTTTAAAATTGAATATGTTCAAATTTCAAAATTGAACGGTTACGTTCAAATTTGAGGAAGTATGGTTGTGTTTAAATTTTAAATTTCAAATTTCAAAATTGAATGGTTACGTTCAAATTTGAGAAAGTATGGTTGTATTTAAATTTCAAATTTCAAATTTCAAATTTCAAAGTTGAATATGTTCAAAATTGAGAAAGTATGGTTGTATTTAAATTTTAAATTTCAAATTTCAAATTGAATATGTTCAAATTTCAAAATTGAACGATTAACGAACGAGGAAAGTTCAAATTGAATTGAGAGATATTTTAAAATTTGGTTGGAGATTTGAATATGAATTTGGATAAGCCGGTTGAAAAATATTTTGAAATTTGATTGAAAATTCAAAATTCAATTTGAATATAATTTTTTTGAAGTTAAATTTTTAAACAAAAAGTTTACTATAATGTAAGTCCCGCTGGGCACAAAAAAAATAGGATCCGACTTAAAAATCGACGGAGCTTTGATGAGACCCATAAGCTTGTGTTCACAAATGGCCTATTAAAGAATTGAATTTGTTGGACCCAAATATGTTAAAAATTTTGGGCTTTTACGGGGCTTATATAGACAAATCAATATTACGGACCAACCATAATCTTTTCCCGTATTTTTTTTTTATTATAATTTTTTTTTATGCCAACAACGGCGAGTGCTGTTTACCCCATCAGGCTACATTGTCTGCTTTACTCCATTTGTTTTAGTTTTTGTAGTTGCTTGTTTTATTGGGAGTTCACTCGCCTAATATTTGCGGTTCGTTCTCTTTTGTCGGTTCGGGCGCTGGGCCCACTTCTTGTATTTTGTGTAGTATTGGGTCTTTTCTTTCAGTCCTTTCCTGTACTTTTCAAATAGGGTATATCCCTGTTTAATCAAAAAAAAAAAAAAAAAAAAAACTTCTACAGCTGAAAGTCTGTCCTAAGCCATAAAGCTACCATATTAAGATCTGTTAGCAACGAGCGCACAAACTAAACAAGATCAATTGGCGATCACGACAAAGAAGTAAATCCAAAATGCACAACAGAGAATTAATACACAGATTTACGTGGAAAACCCTTTGCAGGGAAAAAAACCACGGGCGAAAGAGGAGAGATTTCACTATGTTGAAAAAGAGGGAATACAAGAGTTCTACTTCGTACAATCGCTCGATCTCACTCTAGGGCAAATAAAAGAGAAAATAGGGTTTTTCCCTAGCGGCCCGAGCCCTTCGCTTCCACCACAGATATCCACAAAATTTCTCATCGCACCGCGAAGCCGTCGGCGAACCTGAATCATAATATCGAAGCGATTCTGATTTTGAGTCACATCTAACAAATCTCCACCTTGACTTGAAATTCCCTTTAAATAAAACATCAGTGATAACTCTCCACCTTCTCCACGAGCCCCTAAGGGCACTCCAATCAGCAGGCAATGCTAATCAAGTCCAAGCAGTGCTTGAACTTGACATATGAAAGAGGCTTTGCCAACATATCAGCTGGATTCTCCAATGTGCTAATCTTCTTCACCGCAATGTTACCTTGTGACACCCCCGAAATTTGGATTAGTCATATATATAAATGATATAATAGGACTAAATCTCTTAACCCGGCTATAGTATTTTGGATGGTAGCAAGATCCAAGAGGTTATGAGAGTTAAGCGTGCTAGTGTCACGCCCCGGGGTCGAATCCGCGATCCGGGCCCGCCAACAGATCCGCCGCCCATACGGAAAACCCCGTATAGACGAAGCGTCTAACCTGCAAAAGGAATGATACTATAGCTATACTGATATCAGAGCTGAAAAGTACACTACTGAAATAAAAATAATACAACCCAAGTCCTCACAAACGTACAAAGTCTCTCAACTATAAAAGAAAACGTACAAGTGAACCTCACTACAAAGGTCTCTCAAAATATAACTCTCAAAATAGTAAGGAGGTACATCTACTCTCTGGACGACAACTGGTAGGGATCTATCTCGCGACTCCCTTACCTCGATCAGCCGGATCAGCAACAGGAGTAACAGGAACAAGAGTAGAAGGTCCTGGGGAAATATACACCACGACGGGTGTGAGAACTACGTCCCACAGTAGTTCTCAGTGGGTGCCGCCAACAAGCCCGACGGTCTGCCCACTAAGTCTACTAGAGGCATAAAGTAACAAATGCAGTACTGAAAGGAAAGAGCTGGAAAAATAAACTCTACAGCTACTATGCCTCTATCTAGATGCTCAAAAAGTGGAACAGATGGAAACATGATGCATCTACTAACACTGAAGTATAGTCGCCCAACCAACCTGACTGCCACAAAGGGTCCAGTCAAACCTGCGCCCACCTACTGCCGCACATCCTCAACAGGACGGGTCTACCGTAGGGTGTCCGTGACTGCCAAAGCTGGCCCAGCCAGAGGGACTGCGTCGACAAGTCGCGATAGCAAGTAACAGGCCCAACTCCGGAGTGGCACTCGAGGGGCGCGACCCCACCGAGCAAAGTATCCGCGCATCTCTATCGAGCTCAAATGGCTCATGCAGGCTATAGTCCAAATCCATGATCAACAAGAACCACAGTAACTGAATACTCACAGCCGGGACCACCGTCAACCCAACGGCTCCCACATAGAACCCAAACTCATAGATAACACATAAAGGACCGACACCATAAGGGTTCGAAAACCCCGATAAGTCGGCGCCTAGAACCCCAATCAAACAAGAACAGACTCCTGGCTCCGCCCATCAAGGTTCCCGACCTCCTTACAGTTCGGGAACGCGAAAACCTTGGTACAACATGCGGAAGACACCAACCAGGGTCCGAAAGTTCCAGGAGACCAACACCTACAACCCTATCAAACAAGAACAAGTTCCAGGCACGGCCCCCGTAGCTTTCGTCCCGAAGAGGAACGGCCCCTAGAACCCAGATCACCCAAACTCTCTCGGGTGAGGAAGTTGTAATAAAAAAGATGACAGTTGTTACTGAAAACTATTTTAATCTGAGAAATCCAAATTAATATATTTTAGTTCTTTTAAGAAAATCCGCTTAAATAAGTCTTATTTTCCAAACTCCGAAGGGCTATTGCCTTCACCCAAATCAAACAAGAACAGGCTCCGGCGACCCCTCGAAATTTTGGAAGAAAACATTAGTTTACAGAAATCATGTGTGCCTGAAATCAGTCTGGGTCCTAGGTCGTACTAACACCGATATGCAACTGCCATGAACACAGTGGAGACAAATAAAACAAGGAAACAAGACATCTCGGGACTGCCGTTTACCCAAACGGCTCCCACCACAGATAAACGCCCAAGTACAACTACCAGACTCCACTCGGCCCCCGGCACGAGTGTAACATGCATCCCACACTAACCCAACTACTCAGCCCACTATCAAGGCGAGAAAAGCTCTATATCCAAGGAAAGGAATCCAAAGGGATGGGGACTAGAACATACAAGAGCATTGCCCATGTGAACATATTCCGACAGTCTGGCTAAATAAATGCAATCATATGTCGGGGTGCTAGTCAAATCACATGACTCATATCAAAGATAACATCTATTCTAGTATGATCAAAGCTACACTACTAGAATTAGGGGGAAAGTCCGCAGACTTGGAGGAAAATCCAATAAACTCACAATCATGCATAATCCTACTAAAATAGAATTAATGTCCAGTCCATCGATTTTGAAGAAAAGGTCACCCACCTGTAACGCGCGTTAAACCAAGATCCAAATAAGCTGAAACTGCACGGGGATGAATCCTCAGATTCCCACGATTCCAACGGGCCTAAAAACACCCAAAAACTCCTCATTTGAGGTAAATTCCAAAAATTCCAATAAAAAAATGACGGCGATCCTCGCGAAGCGTAGATGTCAATCGAGTCCTCAAACGTTGAATTCCGATACCCGAGTGCAGAGATAAAAATCCGAGAAGGCTCTGCAGTCCAGAAAAACTACCAGCAAAACAGGGGCTTAGAGATGCCTCGTAAACCGTGCCAAAAGTGCGAAACGAGGTGAAGCGATCAACACGGAAAATGAAGCCTTACCTCTTAGGAACATGCTGTCGCAGAAATCATCCAAAAATTCCTCCTGGTTTTCTCACAGGGAATTTCCGACTGAACTGCGACAGAAAATGGGCCGAAACTGAAAATCGTCGCAGTACGCCGCGTCGCAGATAACTCATTGTCGGCAACTCCAAAAATTCTGAAATTGATAGGGTAGATAGAGGACAGAGAAAGGAAAAACTTTCATTAAGGGCTCACTCTCATTTTCTCTCTCTAAAACTCGGAAATGGCAGAGAGAGAGAGAAGGGTATTTATAATGGGCCAAAATCCTATTCGGGCTCCACACCAGATCCCAGGCCGAACAAGAAACACCAAATCCGGCCAATCAGATTGCGCCACGCCTCACAGAACACGAAACAGTCGTACAAGCCAATGAAAACGCGCCACGTGTCCCCCGCCGCCCACGTTTCTCACGCGCCCGGCACACGTGGGCGGCCGTGCGCCCGCCAATGAACAGCCGCCACGTGTCCCACGTGGTCCACGGGGCGCACGAGCCCGGTCCACGCGCCGGGTCTTCCAGATCGTGTCGGCCAATCACAGCGCGCCATGTGTCAGGGACAAGCCGCCACCCTTGACGCCGCCGGACCAATCAGAGGCTGCCACGTGGCCTTCTGAGTCTTCGGTGCACCCGGTGCACGCCTATTCTGTGGACCCCGCGCCTGCGCGCTGCCCGCGCCTGCCCGCGCTGCCCGTGGCCCTGCTCCGCCCCTGCGCCGCCTTGCTCCGCCGTGCGCCGCCGTCTGCCGCCTGCCGCCGGTCGCCGGAACAGTGTTTTTGGCGGCCGGAATTACTGTTCCGGCGTGAACAGTAATTTGTGCCGAAAATTAAGTGAATATACCATTTTGATCATTTTCGCGCGCTGAGTCCAAATCCGCCGTCCATTTCGCCAAATTCTCATCCGAAATTTTGCCGAAAGCCCTCGGAAAAGCCAATTTGCTCTGTTTTTCGTGCCGGATCCATTTTAAAAATCCGTTTTCGACACTACGAGCTCCGATACATTGTGTAAGCTTCCTGTAATCACTATTAAAGCTGTAAAGGCTTCTACAAAAGTCCGGATCATCACAGCTAGAGCTAGAGTAGTTCTAGGATGGGTGACCCTCTGGGAAGTGGGGCGTCACAGTTGGTATCAGAGCCATTCACCAGCCGGAAATGTGAGATAAGTCTCAGCTGAGCCAGGGTTATATAGCGGGTAGAGCGAGGCTCCCCGGCTAATGACCGTTGTGAGTGGAGTGCAGCTCCTCACAAGGTCGGCTAAGGCTAGCGAGACGAGTCTCACATCGCCTGGTGCTTGTGAGTGTGTTTGAGCCTGACGTGGACGTCAGTGCTTAAAGGGGGGAAGAATGTGACACCCCCGAAATTTGGATTAGTCATATATATAAATGATATAATAGGACTAAATCTCTTAACCCGGCTATAACATTTTGGATGGTAGCAAGATCCAAGAGGTTATGAGAGTTAAGCGTGCTAGAGCTAGAGTAGTTCTAGGATGGGTGACCCCCTGGGAAGTGGGGCGTCACATACCTTGAGCAAAAACTTCGCGAACAAAGTGATACTTGATGTCAATATGCTTTGTTCTCTCGTGGAACATTTGGTCCTTTGTCAGATAAATAGCACTCTGACTGTCACAAAATAGTAACTTTTTCAATGCTTATGCTTAATTCATTGAATAAGCCTCTCAACCATATGCCTTCCTTCACAGCCTCTGTAATTGCCATGTATTCAGCCTCCGTCGTGGATAATGCAGCCGTGGGTTGTAAGCAAGCTCGCCAACTAACTGCACATCCACCAAGTGAGAAAACATAACCGGTAAGTGATCTTCTCTTATCAAGATCTCATGCATAATCAGAATCTACAAAACCGGTTAGGCTTGCTTCAGACTTCCCAAATTCCAAACATGCATCTGTAGTACCTCGCAAATACCTCAAAATCCATTTCACAGCTTGCCAATGTTGTTTTCCTGGATTTGCCATGTATCTGCTTACCACACTAACAGCATGCGCAAGGTCTGGTCTCGTACAAACCATAGCATACATAATGCTTCCGACTGCACTGGCATAAGGGACTCGTTCCATGTATGCTTTATCACCATCTGTTTTTGGCGCTAAATCAGTTGAAAGTTTAAAATGTGTAGCGAAGGGGGTACTTACTGGCTTGGCATCCTTTAAGCAGAACCGTTCCAAAACACGCTGGATGTATGCTTTCTGAGACAACTGTAGTTTCTTTGCACTTCTGTTCCGTTTTATCTCCATACCAAGTATCTTCTTCGCTGCACCTAAATCCTTAACATCAAATTCAGATTTCAACTTATCTTTAAGCTCATCAATGTTAGCCATGTTCTTAGCAGCAATTAACATATCATCCACGTAGAGTAGAAGATAAATGAAAGAACCATCAATTTGTTTTTTTATATAGACACAACTATCAAAATTGCTTCTATGAAAATCATGGCTAATCATAAAAGAATCAAACCTCTTATACCATTGCCTTGGAGATTGTTTTAATCCATAAAGCGATTTCTTTAATCTGCACACATGATTTCCTTTTCCCTCAACTGTTGTGGTGACCCGGATCTTTGCAGGGCTTCTACAGTGTGACCAGCAGTTTCTGGAAGCCTACGTGGCATGTCGGCGGTGTTCGCGCGCCTATTTGGACACAAGAGATGGACTCGGGGCTTAAAATGGATCACGTGGGTAATCGGGGGACCCCGTCAGATGTTTAGAAGAGTTTACGCGCAGTACGGATATCAAATTTAGGCTCGGCGTGAAATTCGGATTAAAAATACCTTTTCGGGAGCCTCCGGCAATTTATAGGTTTGGAATTTGGCAAATCGGACGCCGGATTTGGATTCAGCGCGCGAAAACGGTCAAGATGGGCTATTTACTTGCTATTTTTGAGCCTGCGGTTACTGTTCACGCCGGAACAGTGTCTCCGGCGATCGCCGGCGGCGGCGGGCAGCGCCGGCGGGCGGCGGCACGCGGCGCGGGCAGGGCGCGGGCAGGCGCCCGGGTGCGCGGGCAGGCGCGCGGTCCACGGCGCGGGCGTGCACCAGGGCAGTGCCACGTGGCGGCTTGTGGTTGGTTGGTTCAGGAGGCGCGGTCCACGGAATTTCGTCGGGTGCACGGTGGACCGAGGGGTGACACGTGGCAAGGTATTACTGGTTCGGTGTTGTGCTCCCGGTCCACGCAAACCGTGGAGTGGGTGACCGGGGCAGGTGCCGTACGCGGGGCAGGTGACCGACCGCGCAGGGGTGCACGGCGCAGTGCACGGTGGTTGGGGCCACGTGGCGCGCCGCCATTGGCGGGCGCACGTGCACCGGGCGCAGCGAAAACGTGAGGGGACATGGAGGGTATTTTTTTCAAAAGATTTTTCAGCCTATAAATTCCCAACCCGAGCCCTCTTAATTGTTTTTTTTCTCTCAACCCTCTCACCCTTTGCCAAACTCTCTTAAGACAAATTCTTCCTCTCCGAGTCCTCTATCATCCTGCAGAGTTTCTGAATTTCTGAGTGCACGCATCCCGAGGTTCTGGATTTTACGGCGCGGCGCGACGTTGCATTTCCTGTGTTCCCCTTCGTCGCAGCAGCAGTGTTTTGGCTCCCTTGGGCTACCCCAAGATCCTATTTCTGTGATTCTTGCGCCGAAAGTCTCCTAAGAGGTAGGGCTTCATCTTTCGTTTTGATCGCGCTTTTCCATTTTGAATGTTTGGCACGGATCCCGAGGCAACAACAGTGACCCTTTTCTGTGTGGATTTGCGAGACAGCGGCAGGGTATTTCGGCCATATCTTCGCGCACGAGCGTCAGACGGAAACGAGCTTATACAACTTTTTCATCTACGGATCGCAAGGAACGTACTCGTATTTTCTTGGATTTTTCAGAGATTTATTTCAAGGTGAAAATCTCTGTTTCCCTGTGTACAGTGCTACAGTATTTTGATACAGATTCTGGTTGAGTGTACCACCTTGCCGAATTTATATCTTGACTTACTGAACTCAGATTTGGGCGTGTAAACAACCGTTTCGAAGGTATCGACGCGCGGATCGCTGTGATATTTTTCTGGGAATTTTCTGGGCTCTTGTTGCAGGTGAAAATTAAGCATTTCTGTGACTTGTTGTATGTGTGTGTGAGAGCAGATTTTGGAATGTATGTGTAATAGTGGACTTTGTATTGTGCCAGGAGAGTTACGGGTGTGCTGAACTTATTGGAGCAAGGGATTAGAGATTATCTGGTGTTTTCAGCTGTTGGGCTTTGGACAGTCAGCTTTTCAGGTGGGTGCTTTGTTCCGAGAACCGGTGGACGGTTCTCTAACTCTATATGTTAGAATTGCATGCAGGTGTAGGGTACAATACCTGGGATTGATTGGTAAGCTTAACAATGTTGATTTATGGGAATTGCAAGTTAATTATTCATATTATGACAATGGTATTAATCAGACATTTATGTTGATGTTTAGTGGAAGCGTACCTAAGGCAATGTTACCCTATATGATTAATTATCATGCCATGTTAGCACATAACCTTTTACGAGGCTGGTTTATGCAATGGGATAGGACCTTGTAGTTATGTGCAGGTTCTACTCTGAGGAGCGATTATGGATCGAGGATTATGGACAGCTATAGTCATTGATAATTCTGGCATGAGGTTTATTTTCTTTATTCTTCTTTGAGGACAAATGCATGCTTGTATGGACATATAGTTAGGCCATCTTTTACTGCTGCACTACATATTGGAACTTGACTTAGGAGAAACCATGTTATTCCTTTCTCCTTCTTGTTAGTCAGGCGGTCTGTGTTGCTCGGATGCGAGCAGGGGTCTGGGGTAGTGTAGTAGGGACATTGGTGTCAGGGACGGGTTGTGCTGGATTGCGGCTGGCAGGGTTTTGGCGGTGACCGCGGACTTTGGGCGGTTGACCGGAGGTCGGTTATGGTACTTAGTTATGGACGGCAGGGTATTGCGGCAACCGCGGATATTGGGCGGTTGACCGGATATTTATTGATGTATCAGATTGGGTATTAGACTTTCCTCTAGTGGATGGAGTTTCCACTTATCGTTTACTGTTGTATCAGTTTGGGGATCGGGTTTCCCTTTAGTGGATGAGTTTTTCCACTTTGATCCGAGTCGTGATCCAGTCCTGCTATCTCGTGATACTTGTTACAGTGAGACTTGTTACAGTGATACTTTACTCGTGTGGGTCGCTCCCCACGAGTGCCACTCTGGAGTAGGCGAGACCGGGTTGTCGTACCGGCGTTGAGTTGAGCTTTTACCGGGTTGTCGTACCGGCGTTGAGTTGAGCTTTTACCGGGTTGTCGTACCGGCGTTGAGTTGAGCTTTTACCGGGTTGTCGTACCGGCGTTGAGTTGAGCTTTTACCGGGTTGTCGTACCGGTGTTGAGTTGAGCTTTTCCAGTTCTTACTGGTCCATCGTTTGGGTTTATTCAGGAGATACTTTTTGTTACACTCGTGCCTGGGGGACCGAGTGAAGTCTAGTAGCTGTGTTTAGACCAGTGCTAGTGTTGTTGGGAACCGTTTGGGGATTGACGGTGGTCCAGGGGTTGTTGCGGGTTAGTCGACCGTTGTGCGAAAGGTTTGGTGATCTTGAGGCTATTCGTTCTGGGAGAGAGAGCGTGGATTCCGACTATAGCCTGCATGAGCCACTACTCGATAGCGAGTTAGTCCGTTTGGACGCCCTACGTAATTCCTGCCCGTCAGCGGGAGGTGGTTGTAGGTGGGCGCAGGTTTGACTGGACCCGATGTGGCAGTCAGCTCGATTGGGTCAATTGAGCACCACGTGTGCGAGTGTTGCATATCTTTATCAGAGTTTCTCCATTTGAGCTTTTAGATAGAGGCATGGTAGCTGTAGAGTGTCTCCAGCTCATTCTTTCAGTTTTACTGCATTGGTTATCTTTTGCCTCTAATAGTCTTGGTGGGCAGATCGTCGGGCCTTGTGGCGATACCCACTGAGAACTCCCTTTTTGCGTAGTTCTCACGCCCTTTGGGGGTTTTCCCCCTTTTGTCCTTTCTCTCCTTTGTTTTGCAGAGTCTTAGCGGGTGTTGCCGTTCTGTGGTTGCTGTTCGTGGTGAGGGAGTAGCGAGCTAGATCCAGACCCATCTTTGGAGAGTAGCGGTACCCCCTCTTTTTTTGCGGAGATCTTCAGCATAGTCGGTAGTTTAGTATTTACTTTCCTCTTGTGAGAGACTGATGTAGTGAGGATATGATGTATTGAGAGCTTGTACACTGATGTTTTTTTTGAGATATCTCCTTGTTGAGCTATGAGTTTTATATTCGAGGTTATTGTATGATTATCATTTTTGGGAGATGGACCTTGTTGTTTTATCTTCAGTGTACCGTGGTTGATTTTATTTCTATAGCAGTTTTATCTTTTAGCTCTGATATCTGTTTAGCTGTAGCTCTTTTTGCAGGTAGGACGCTTCGCCTATGCGGGTTGGCATAGGTGGCGGATCTGTTGGCGAGCCGGGTCGCAGTTTTGACCCCGGGGCGTGACAGATTAGA
This sequence comes from Tillandsia leiboldiana, assembly GCA_029204045.2. Taxonomy (NCBI): domain Eukaryota; kingdom Viridiplantae; phylum Streptophyta; class Magnoliopsida; order Poales; family Bromeliaceae; genus Tillandsia; species Tillandsia leiboldiana. Next base: position 26,052,859 of record CM055075.1, on the reverse strand, counting down.
GTGGTATCAGAGCCTAGGTTGTAGGTCATGGTGGACTTAGAAACCCTAGGCTTGTGGTTGGACCCTAGGATGACTTCGTGAGAGTCGTGATTTGTAGCGAGAGTCCTGATTGAGTTTTACACCTCTCCCGAGGGACGGGATGAGTGATTGGCATGTTTATTCTCCTAAGTAGTTATGTTGGCTGCAGACAACATAACGCTGTGGAATGGGTGACATGCTCTAGACTTTCGCCGGATTGGGTCGAGCGTTGTTGTGTGCTGATTTGTGGTTTCGTCGTGGCGAGCGGTGTCTCCCCGACGCTGGATTTGGGACCCTTGTGCATCCTGTCATGGCAGTTGAGCTTGAGCGGTTGGTTTTAGGCTGGATACCCGGATTGAGGTCAGAGAGTTCCGGACCCAGATGACAGGATTGTTAGAGGCATATCAGCGGTGGAGTGAGCAGCTAGCTTGGTGACACAGTTGTCAGAGCAGTGGGCAGCCCGACAGTACTTTTCTTCTGAGACCACTTGGATGTAGTATCCTCAGCGGTAGGGATTTCTGTAGTGCCAATGGAGCGAGTGGCCCCCTCCGTGCCAATGTTTGGTGCCAAGGCACTGAGGCAGGGTGGATGGTTGACAGCAGAGGGGCTGTGGGGCACGTTTGTTTAAGTGAGCCAGATTGGCAGATGAACCACCCCGACTCGTAAGATTGAGTTTTGAGCCTTTGGAGGCAGAGTAGTGATCGGTGGTGATGGAGTGATTAATTGAGAGCCTCCCTGTGCTAGAGAGTTCATGCAGTTGTTGAACTAGCGCTCCAGGTTTCGAGGGACGAGGCGCATAGGATATGTGAGATTAGGAGTGGATTGCGCCATGATACTTTTTAGCTTCTTTTCAGTCCCTCCTGTTCGGATTTTGGATTGTGGATGCCTCGACGGAGTAGGCATTGTGTTTGGAGCAGGGCACTGCAGTTCCTTTGGATGGAGCCGCTTGGCGCTGGGTGATGGGGGACAGATCATCCGGCAGAGGCCTTTTCGTTTTGCGTACCTGGATGGTGGATATCCTTGTGGATGGTTAATGTAAAGCTTACCCATGAGAATGTCACCCTTTGTGTTTGATAGCATGCATATTTGGGGTATAATATATATGATTGAGGGGTGAACTGGTAAGGATAATGTATAAGGAATGGCATAAATTGATTGTGTTTTGTCATATGACGGTTGCAATAATGGAATTCTGAGATGTTGGAGATCGCGTGGACCCCGATGGCAGCATCAGCATCTACATCAGAGTAGCGCGGGGCGGTAGCGTGGTTTTTGTGGTCTGCGGAAGACCGTGTCCGTCGCCGCAGGGTGATCAGAGACAGAGGTAGTGCTCCCTTTGTGTTTGGTTTGGATGTTTTCTGGCAGACTGTGCAACAACCGCTTGCATCATGTGGATGAGTTGTGCCGCCTGGTTGAAGGGCGCCACGGCAGTGGATCGGGTTGTTGCAGGTGTGATCTCATCACAGCAGTCGGAGTTAGTGCACTTTGCATTCCGCATGGACTAGAGGCAGAGTTGTTACCACGTGCACTAGAGGTACAGGATACCATCGGTGTTGTGCATGTGAAGGAGGCTTGTGGATTATGTCCAGTGCCGTTGAGACCATGAGTTATACCGGCAAACCTTTTGATGTGGGTGGCAGTTCGATATTTTGACCCAGTGCTTGGGATTGGTTTGGCACAGCACACTGGATGGTTAAGTGCAGAGAGAGTAATGATTGTGACTTTTGCGAGGCAGACAAAGGAGGCTTTGTATGGGGAGATTGTTCGAGCACTAGGTTTTTAGCGACGGTGTGAGAGGCGCTTATTGGCGGCGCCGGGACCAAAGGATATTCTATTGCTGCGAAATCTCGGGTGTGAGTCCACTCGAGTCGATGATTATGCGCCTGTTAAGGAGATTGAGATTGCGGTTGACGTGGTTCTGGAAACCGCGCTAACCTCAATAGTACCGGTTGGATATTATCTGTAAGAGCTGGGAGAGCTGATCGCACCAAACAGGGATCTGTTGGATCGAGGGTCTGTTGTTGACCTAGTGCACGTTGTTGATACACGACGGTGAGAGCCCTTTGGGATTGGAGCCCAGTGGTCCAGGCACTATTTAGAATCTTTTGATGGAGCTATGTCCGGCCCGTTATTG